>OY986042.1:102517137-103117137 GCA_963920215.1 Nineta flava
TCTGGCAGGAAACTAAACGAAGGCGAATGGCATAAATTATGGATTGATTATAACCAATATCACGTACGATTTATGATCAATACAGATTACGAAATGGTAGATTTAAGACCAGAAGAAGAATTTGGTCCATTTGAAGGAAGTATGTTTATTGGTGGTGCTCCATCGTAAGTATTACTGATTAAACGGTAAAACTTTTTGCATTGTCAAAATAATAAATAATACTTTTTGTTTTTTAGTGATTTATTAAAAAAATCATCTGTAACTCAAGGTTTAATTGGATGTTTTCGTGGTCTTGTTGTGAATGGAGAAATTTTGGACATATACAGCTATATGAGTGTACATTTAAGTGAAATTATAAAAGATTGCAAACCAAGTTGTGTACCAAATCCATGTAAAAATGGTGCAAGATGTAAAGAGTTGTGGAGTACTTTTCAATGTGTATGTGAAAATCCATGGGCACATTTAGGACCACATTGTGAAACAAGTTAGTACTTTTTGAAATATCTATCTATAGTGTAAGTCGGTAAAAAACTTCAGCTTCAGCTACAGCCAAAACTTGGATTAAATTTGTTTAATCCAAGTAAATAAGTTACCTGCCGAAACCTGAGAAAAACTCAGATATTAAATTTTTGTATGTATCAAAGCCCTGTAGTTTATAAGCAATCTTTTCCCATTTTTATTCTCCTCCTCACAAATCTGCACTTACCGAGGGCTTATTGTAAGTTGGCGTAACTTGTTCTTCCTAAAGTTGACACGAGCTTGAGAACTTCGTCGGTTGAGTTACCGACAATAATTTTAGCCACTCCTATACTGCTCCTCCAGAGTAGCTTTTCTTCTTAGTGTAACATGATCAAGGTCGCGAGTTGTTTCATCAAAGTCATTCGGATTTAAAAATGCAACTTTCCTCAACGAAGCAGGAAACAGATCTGCTGCCCACTCATTTCAGGTAGTAGCCCCAAAAAATGTATACTCGCAACCTCTAAAATGATGGCGATTTCATTAAACCTCTGACTAGCCAGTCCGATTTCATTATACTGCCGAAATTCTGAATGGATTACATATACTTAACAAATTTTATAAGCATCAATCAGGGTTTCCTAAAACACCATTTTAAAGAATATACAAACCCATTTTTGACACCCAGTGTATTGTGGAACCTTAGGGTGTATCCAATTTGGGCGCTTACACGCATTCAGCGCCATCAAGCATTGTTTTTAGTGTTCATCTTGACGCTGGGTATGCTGACAAAGCGCGCTAATGGTTGAGTTCCACGATATACACCACGCTCACAGACGCTTCCTCTATCGAGGTAGGGCAACAAAATCATGAACGCATCATCGTGCTAGCTCCAAATCAACCACTGTATAAGCGTTTGTATATGTAACTGTCATGTACACCGGGTTTTTAGTGTATTCCATTGCATTTTTTAATTTTATGAGTGTTTTAAATCATGTATAAACAAAAGAAAATCGTTTCATACAAAATCTTAAGAAAAAAATCTACATTTCCGACATACTTTTTCAAATTGTCAGTTTAGAGCATTTTGGTTTGAATTTAGGACCTTTTGATGTCAGTCATACAAATATTCTATTGCTTGAAAAACAGCCTAACTATTTTCATCTGACATTTTGAATATTGATGTCAACTGACGTTTACACGTACTTATAATGCCTAAAACGAACGGCATTTTCGAGAGTAACGTAAGCATCCATAAGCCAAAACGAACGCCAACAAATTGTGCTTATAACGCTGAAATCGTATAAGTGCCCAAAACGAATACACCCTTAGTCGTTACTGCTACAATAATGTATTTTTGATTTCAGATATAAATATAAATGCTTTAACATTTATATCTCCAGAAGCATACTTAAAAAATAACTATTTAACAAATCAAACCAGTGATGATAAAACATTATTTAAAAGTATATTATACGAACGTATATTAATTAATTTACGCACATATGATAATACATCATTGGTGCTCTATGCAAATGACCATATTAATAATTTTGTTCATATTTATATCAATAATGGTACTGAACTAATATACCTATTTAATTATGGTAATGAAATTAAAAATATAACAATTGATTATCCAAAATTGAATAGTGGTGAAACTGTTCAAATTGCAATTATACGTAATGAAAATTCTACGATTTTACATGTCAACACATATAATCGGACAATACAATTTGGGATATTGTTATTGGATGAATATTCAAATAAACCATGGATTAATCATGAAAAAGGTAAGATTTTACGCATATAATATATTTCTTCTATTTTCCATAACATAAAGTAAATTGAATGTTTATAAACATTATTACAAACAATAGCTACATAATATTTTAATTTGTGTAATTAAGATTGTTCGAAATTCATACTTCCCATGATTTTTTCGAGTTCTGAAATTGCTTGTGGTTCCTCTGTCATCATTTCTGCCAATTTCCTTTGCAAGCGTGGATTGAGTAATTCCTCTAATTTGACCCCAAAATCTTCGTGCTTGAAACGGTGATACCATTCGTGGCACTTACTTTCACTAACAGCATTGTCACCAAAGGATTTTAAGAGCATTTGATGAGCCTCAACCGGAGATACCTTCATTTTGTACAGGACAATTAAAAGTTCCATCAAAAGTTGATCAGTTAGCTTTTCATAAACATACGACATTTTATATCGCGAATAACAATACGATGGATAGACAAATCGTATAATATTTTTATGTTGACAGATGGTCAAGTTGTCAGAAGTGTTCACTTAAAAGTAGCGCTTCCTTACGGAAAAAGCGCACACTAATAAAAAAAAACCGCCCAATGTTTAAAATTTAAATAAATATATGTTATTTCCGTTTTTTTGCAAAATGTATATATTTTATGTATATATAAATATATTGATTTTTTCGTTCTTGACTGTTAATAATATAAAATTTTTTGTTTGTTTGGGATCTTGAGGTTCAGTCAATAAATACGCAATTATATTTTGGCAACGTTTCGAGACTTTATTGTTCTCATATTCATGCCCTACAGTGAAAAAACAGGTTTTTGTTACAAATATATCAGAAAACGAATTTACGTTAATATGACTAGTTAAACATTAATTCAATATTCAAAGATTGAAATTTAAATTATCAGTGACTAAAATTGTACTTACAAGTTTATGAAGTCTATCTATGGAAATTATCACTTAAAAAACTAGAACTATTGACTACACTTATCAAATACATGTAATTGCGTATTTATTGACTGAACCTCAAGATCCCAAACAAACAAAAAATTTTATATAAATAAATATATATATATATATATATATATATATATATATATATATATATATATATATATATATATATATATATATTATATATATATATATAGTGTGTCATTTCAAAAGTATCCACTCTTAATAACTCTTGATCTGATGTGATTATTGTTTTGAGTGAAAACACGTCGATTTAGATATCGAGGGGGAAGTTCAAAAATGGTACCTAGAGAATTTTAGGTTTCATCCCTTCGCCCCCAGCCACAGTTGGCGCCAGTTTCGCGGGTGAATTGTCTTCATTCTTGCGTAATTCTGACCCCAGAGAAAAAAGTCGATAGGTGTTAAGTCTGGGGATCCTGCAGGCCATTCTCTAGCACCCCTCCTGCCAATCCATTTTCCAGCAAATCTTTGGTCCAGCCAATTTCGAATAGGTACAGCGTAATGTGGAAGATATCCATTTTGTTGGATATGCAAGTTTTCCTCACTTTCCTCCTGTATGTGTTTTTGAATTATCGTCAATTTAGTATTAAAATAATTTTTGACACATTTTAGAAGTACTAGCACCTCCAAGACCTCCAGCACCACCCACCGATTACTTCCAATTAAACTTAGGAGGATACGACCAACATACTCTGTTAAAAATGGCCGCAGCACCAGAAAATTTCCCCGGATACGTTGGTTGTATACGTGGTTTTCAAATTGGCGAGACACTAATCGATTTGCCCACGAAAGCAGTTGAAAATGTACAAATTGACACAAAAGGTGTAATCGCACATTGTCAGATGAAATGTGATGCAACTCCCTGTAAACATCAAGGAATTTGTGTGGAAGATTTTCGCCGACAAGAGCACACTTGTTTGTGTGAACATACAAGTTATTATGGAGAATTTTGTGACGAAGAAAAAGGCGCTGATTTCAATGGTGAATCAATGTTACAACGGAAATTTGTATTAAAGGGCGAAGTACATGAAGTAAAAGTTCAATTAGCATTTTCCAGTAATGATTTACGAAAACGATACACGGTGTTATTGTTACTTCAAACCGAAAATATGTAAGTGAAGTTAATGCTAGAATTTAATTTTCGTTTAGAATATAATGCAGAGGTCCAGGGTTCGATTCCTGGTGGATGAGTTAATTTTTGGAGTTTACTCCTTAAGAATCGATTTTAATTTAAAGTCCCCGGTACGACAATTTGATGGGTAGTGAAATCAAGTGTTAAAAAATGCGTTATGTTTTTTTTACAAGCTAACTCTTAATACGCTATGACATTCAATTTGAATTTATGATGTTTTACATATCTTTTCAGATTGATTTTACATTCTAAATTTTCCTTTTTCGTAGGTCATAAATTTATTTTAAGAAAAATAATAATAAAATAAATTTTTTATTAAAATTTAAATAATATTTTGAATTGTATATTAAATGTTAGCTTCTAAAAAAATATATATAATTATTTTAAAATTTTGTTGATTGTCATTTCCACAGAAACTATACTTCTAAAAAATAACTATAAAATTATTTTATTAAAATTTTGTTTCAATTTTGAAATGTCAATTTTGATTGTCTTTTCCATAGAAACTATAAACTATACTGGCACACTATAAATCGTTATATATAAGTTAGAAATATGCAAATTTGTATTTTGGCTATTAATAAATTTAAATTTTTATTAATGAATTAATGTTGGCGCCATCCAAGCAGAATATTTCAAAATTAAATAACTTTTCGTAACAAAGGAATATATATTCGTAATATAGTAAATAACTTATAAGAGTAAACTTCAGCACGTGTCGGAGCTGACACGCACAATTTTTTCATATCAATATTCAATTAAAAATTCAATGACATGTTTGTCTATATAGTATACGTTAGTTCTTTCATACTATGTTTTACGTAGACTTAATGAAAATTGACATTGATATTGTATTGTGACGCCTAAGTATACACAAATAATATAATATGTGGAATAATTTTCGTTAATAATTTTTATCCCATAATTCTAGACGAAGTTATTACTTATTGGTTGCTCTAACTCCCGAGGGTCATTTAATATTTGAAGAAGACAGAGAGGGATCTGCATTTGGTACACGAATTTCCGATCGAGATTTCTTAAATGGAGCCAGGCATTCTCTATACTACAAACGTGTCAATGATACCGCTGAATTACGTATTGATCGACAGTCAATCCCGTTAAGTAAAATTCCTGTGCTTGGATTGAGTGATGTGCCGGATATTGGATCCGATGAAGTACAGATCGGAGGTCTGAATACAACAGATCCAAGGTTTGCCATTTATAAAGGGTATAATGGATGTTTATCAAGTAAGAAAACTCATAAATTATTTTTGAAATGAAAGAACCTTTACACATAAAAGCATTTTTTTAGATGTTTTCGTTCTGGTGAATGGCTTAAGTATGAAACCGCTAGAGGAGTATATGATGTTTAAAAAAATCGACGCTGAAAAAGTGAATGTTACAAATTCGCAAGGAGTTCGAAGTGCTCAATGTAATGATCATTTTGATATTATACACAAGGTACCCGCAGGTCCTACCTTAAATATAAGTCATGGTTTGGATAAAGCATGGGTTGAAGATCCACCAGCAAGAATGCCATACCGGTGAGTATTTTTTATAAACGACAATTTTATTATATACTAGCTTATACCCGCGACTTCGCTTTATTCTTATATCTTCGGCTCCCGCCATTTTAGCTTCGCTCCCAAATTAACTTTGTGTAAAGTTATAAATTGGTGAAGCGTAGAAACGCGTTTAGCTAGGATATTGATTCTGTTGTCATTGTAAAGAGCTTGTGGAGCACTACCAGGCGGTATACTGAGACCATAAAAATATTCGCCAGAACAAAAAAATTGAAAATTTCGTCTCATATGACTCGTAAGTATGCTCGGAACTGTAGAAAACACAAATCAGAGAAAAGCTTACGTCGAAAGGACTTCAACGAGCCTAAAAAGTACAGTGTCGAACGAATGTGGGGAGCTATAGCACCGTCGAAAAGGAAAAAAAATAAATTGCAAATTACAAAATAAAGAAAGACTTCGTCTCATATGACTCGTAAATATGCTCGAAATTAGGAAAACACATATCAGACAAAAGCTGGCGTCGAAAGAAATCCAACAAGCCTTAAAACTCTAGTACCGAACAAATGCGAGCAACGGCAACGTCGAAAAGGAAATGAAAAAACAGTGAAATGCGATTACGAAGGTCTACAGGTACTACAGATCATGTACAGGACGCTTTCACGGAGAATCTAAGGCTCGAACCAGAACTGCGACTTTCTTCTTTCAATATATTTATACATATTTTCTGGAAAGAATGGCGTAAATCAGAATTAAGAATATATATTTTCTATAAATAGAAATTTTTTATACTCTTTACAATTTTCTTAGTCGATGAAATAGATTTAGAATTTTTTTAAATAAATTAAATAATTTGAAGAAGTAAATTAAAATAAAAATTTAAAAAAAATTTGATTGTCAGAAGTGGGATTCGAACCCACGCCCACAGAGTGGACTGCGACCTGAACGCAGCGCCTTAGACCGCTCGGCCATCCTGACATGTTCGTGTTGCACTATTTTATCAGTATTTAAACATAGACATATGCAAATAATTCAAATTGAATTTTATTCTATTTTTATTTTTTTGTAGAAATATTTATGCAGATGCCTCAATAGAAAAAGATGAAACTGGTACTGCAATATTTATTGCTCTAACAACTTTCTTTGTTGTTATTGTTCTTGGAAGTATTTACGAAGTTTATCGTTCTGATCGACAATATCGAAGGCGTCAAGAAATGGAAACCGATGCAAGTATTATGCGATCGAAAGAACAAGCTGCAAAAATGCAAGGTGTTGCATTTGCTGTAAGTACAAGCGTAAAATATAAATTAAATGAAAAAAAAAGTGTGTGTGTGTGTATCTATGTACGCACGTAAGAAGTGCTTTTAAAAATAATTTATTTAAATAATATTAAATAAGGTCAACGCTACTATTAAGACACAAAAGTTTAATAAAATGATATAGTAGTGAAAAACTACAATAGAAAAATTATATATTGTATCTAAAACCAATGAGTCTACATTTGATCATGGTGGAATAGAACCAGCGTCACTTCTTCCGTTTAAATTACAGTTTGAATAACTGGCATTAAATCCATTATTTACATTTGAATCAGAGTGAAATTAGTGAAATTTATCAACACCAAGTCAGGTTTATCAATATATACATTTAATATACAAATAAATATGTATTAAATGTAGGCTCGTAATTCTAATATTCTTCTTTTATCAGAAACATGGAGAAATAATGATGAAGACATTGATGTCCCTAATTTCAACTGTATAGTCATATTTAAATGTTCTAATGTTAGATTTGGCGTTGTAGCTATTTACCAAAATAATAACGCTCATTCATATTTCAACATGCAAAATCATAGTACCCACAAAATTATTGTCCACTGAAAATTGGAGTCACTTATGTGACAGACTTACTTTTTGCCTGTTTCGCTAAACGTCCAATATATGCATATATAAATTTAGTCTTTCTACAGTATGACACACCTTTTTTACTAAATGACTCCCAAACACTGTACAATAGAGCAAGATAGAAAACTGTGTAACATCGATCGAGCGAGTGATACATCAATCAAGTGTTATATCAGCGATTCGTTACATGCTGAAAATACACTCTGATCGGATTCTCATAACGCATCAAAAGAAGTATTAAAATTTTGAATTATATATTTAATTACAGAAATCAGACGATGACATTCCTCCAAAACCAGCTCCCATACCAAATGGAATTAGTAAAAATGGTGGTATATTATCAAACAGCACAGCTCAATTTATACCTATACCTACTTCAGAATCACAAATCAAAGACCGCCCCACTGAAAAACATGCTACATTTAAAGGTATGCCTTTTTGATTACCCTCTAGGTCCTAAGGTCTAAGATAAGTTATTTATCATTTATTTCTCAGATGACATTCAAGAAAAGGAATTAGCCTGGGAGCCAGATGAAGAAAAAACTGAACTGTTGAATGAAGATGAAATGGACTTTTCACCACCATCATCAAGAGTGGTAAGTATGAATTTAGAACGGCTTGCACCTCTTAGTTCTATCAGCGAAGTTACTCTAAGCAATTGGGCAGCTAACAATACAATAAAATTGCAAAAAATGAGTAATGAAATTTAATTAATAATATTGATACTAGATGACACCAAAAAATAATCAATATTGTTAATAATAACGCTTAATTAGGTTTAATTCAAAGACTAATTTATTACGTTTTTTGTTTGTTTGTATTTTAAGTTTTTGAAGAGTGTATTTTCTAGTTTATTTGGTACCTTACAATTTTTTAGCTCAACCTTACATTTTGGGTCAGATGTGGTTTTAATTTCTTGTTGTGTGGGGGTTTAAAATTTTTTGGCTTTAGTTTCTCTCTTTTGGCCGTCATCTTGGAAAAAGGGGTGCAAATGGTTTTTGCGCTATAGCTTCGTAACGGTACATGTTACAAAAAATTTACAGAAAGGTTTTGTGTTTAAAATTATGTCCAAGTTGGCTTCAAATACTTTTTGTCGTAATGTGGATAACTTTTTTTTGGTAAAATTTAACCAAAAAAACACATTACATATTTTTTATATTTCCGGTTTTATTGATTTATAAGGACATTATGTCGCTGCGTAATGCATTATCAAAAATAAAACGGTACTTTTTATTCTTGATAAATTTTTTCTAGGATTATATTTTTCTCTAAAAATGAAATCATATCTTTGAAAATCGATAGATGGTGCGCGCTTTCATCCCTTCGCAGCGGCCAATTTGAGGGTATATTTTTAATTAATTTTTTTTAAATAAACAAATTAAACCAATTGTTTATAGCGAACAATCAAGAACAAAAGACGAACTAACGATATATCAAAATAAAAATTCAAAAATAAATAAAAATAAAAATCTTGGGGGCTAAATTTGGTGACTCTTAAAAATCAATAAAATTAGAAATACTGAGACCCCACAGTACAATCAAAACTGCGTCCTACCTAAAATACAAGGTTCATGTAAAAAATGAAAGGCCTAAATAGAATGTTTAGATAGAGTAGACATATTTTATTATAAATTTCGGACCATTTTCCTAAATTCATATTTCATTTATGTACATAAATAATATTTATTAATTTGACATAAAACTAAGTTTCGGTATTATCAGTACGAAATACTTGTTATTACAACTGACAACTCAGATGATAATAATTTTTCAAGACCTAATAATAAACACGTAGACGATTTTTTATAGGTTATATTTTATCTTTACGTTCGAAGTAAAGCTAAATTTAAGATATTATTTTATCAGAAAAAGCTCTAAACTGTAACTAAGTTATTTAGCAGAATTGATTTTAGAAGTTTTATCCTGATTATCACGAAAATAGTTCAATTATAGAAAAATTCTGTGTAATTTAAATCGAATTACGAAATAGATGCATGATCATGCTTTTTTATCTTTAAGCTCGATGTAAAATTTTATACATTTTAAACAGAGTTTCCAATTAGCATGCGTAGCAAATAAATATAAAATAGAAATCATTTCTAAAATTTTATTTGCTTTACTTCTTATAGATATAAATTTATGACGCTAAAGTTAGTAAACCTTTCCATCGCTTTATAATTAAGTATTTAGCACTGATCTCCGCCGTATATGGACTGCGGTTCTTTCCTTATAGCATAAAACATAAAAACAATGGTTCAAATTTAAGCATATACTATAACTATCTACAAAATATATATCATCTCATATTTTTTTATTACCAATTTCACTATTTAATCATAAAAATAAAAAATCAAAGTTTCATATTTAGCGCTCAATATGTGACTCTTAGGGCTTATTCCGTAATGGTAACATCAATAAATTATAAGTTGGCATCACTTAAAAAGGAGGGGTAGGGATGGATGGATCTGTGTTCCACCATCATAAACATCATCAATCATAAATCTTCTGCTGTCAGAATCATGCAATGACTGAGAAACAAAAAATTAAATTAAATTGAATAAAAACAAAAAATTATATTTTATTTTGTTTAATAACAGACTCGGCCTTGCGCACTACCGTGCTCTAGATAAGATTAACTAAGTATAATTTATAAATAAATAATAAAAATGATTCCTCTATCATTACAATAGCATACGTCATACGACTTTTGATGTTGTTTATGATGGTGGAACACAGGACCATCCATTTCTACCTCTCCTTTTTAAGTAATGCCAACTTAAAACTTATTGATGCTATCATTACGGAATAGCTCCTTATTATTATTTAAATCACTACCGAGTTATAGAGAGATCAGTGATTTAAATATGTTCATAGTTCATTTATTCCGCTTCCATAAGCTTAGACGGCGCTAGTATATCAAAATTGGATCATTTCTAAACTATAGGATAGAGTCCATTTATATAATGGAGGTCAGTGGTGTTTATCGAATTAATTAATAGTTTTGAATGGAATTCAATATTTTGATATTGAACTTGACCCTAGGCAGCAAACGGTTACCAGTAAGATGGAAAGGGTTATTATTTTATCCCCTGTAAATATTTAAAAATGAATTTTTGTAAATAATTTATAAACAAATAAAAATAATGAATAAAGCATGCAAATGGTTATTTTATTCACACAATGGGATTAATTAGCATGTCATTGCTTATTATTGAATGTCGAACTAATCTTTTCACAGCTTTCAAAGGAATGAGACGCTTCAGAAATGATATAGAACATTGACATTTCGAAAACAAAATATGTTTGACTTACTATATACAGGTACAACCTACAATTATACCAACCGCTGGCCCTCGGACAAAAGTGAAAGCTCCACCACCTCATAAAAATCCTTTAGCTACTCAATTACCATATAAAATAGATGAAATGGCCGGACTTGAATATTCAACATCGGCTCCGGCCTAATGAAATCGACAACGACCGACATGAAGGTGTGGACATTTTATATGCTTTTTTAATTCGTCATTTTTTTTTAATAAAGCAAATAATACATTTGTTTTGTGTAACTAACTTTATATTTATTAATTAAATTGTTTATTTTTCCACCCACATCATTTTGTGTGTATTTTATTTCAAATTTTGAAATACAGATGGCAGTTTATACTAAAGGGAAACCAGATAAATGATAACGCCTCTGATGTTGAAATAATTTAACTAAAGCAAGTCGTCTTCAAGTGTCTATAATGGTTTTTAGTGTTGATTATTTTATTTAATATCTAAAACTCATAAAAATATTTATATACACGTTTTCTACAAACTCGTTTTCTACAATAAAGTAAGAAGAAACCAATATTTTGTCAATTCAATAAAACCCATCTAATTGGTGAATTTTATCACATCGATTCCAAAAGTAGCCTTCTTTTTTTCAAAACTTTACACTTGTTTTCTACTGAATCCATTCGGCATTCGAAAAAAAGTCATTAGTAGTTTTATAATGAAAAACTTTTACCTGAAACATTTTTCCGATAACCAAATGGATTTGGGACTAATCTACTACAATAATTTGAAATGAGAACGCCACTTTAGCAATTTAATAATAGTACTTACACAGCAACGGGTTCAAGTATTGTAAAATAAGTCGACTTCCGTTAGTTTTTTATGACCTAGCTGCTGGCGCTGTAATCCTACATTTCGCCTATATTTTGGAAACACAATTATTGCTCATTCATATTTTTTTGATAGGATAATGGTATTGAAATATTTCCTAGTATTCCAGAAAATGAAATTTTAGGTAGGTTTTTATTTGTATATGGTTTTAACGTCTACGATTCATATGGCCGAATAGTTATTTTAACGAGTAAGATTTATATGTTATTCAATTACTGTATGGTCTTTGGTTCGAATCCTGAGTATATTAAAACTAGTGATCTCACCCAATTCATAAATTTTAGTAATATAGACATCATAAGATATTTTTTATAAATAGTTTTGAGTTTTATCCACAATGCCAAAAGATATGTTTCTGTAAAAAAAAACGCCTAAGCATGATGCTTTCCAAATTAAAAACATGTAGTTTGTAGTTTTATAGCTGTAAGACAATTTTTAAGGTGTTTGGTATTGTTGCATAGGCAAAATATGTTCCAAACAAATAAATTTGAATTATTTATTATATTTTAGATAAACCAGAACGACCAATGAATGCCATAATTCGAACAACATTATCACCTATTTTTCTAAACGAAGAACAAAGGACATACAATAATCCACTTAGTTATATGGGGGGTCCACAATTATTCCCACGTCCTCAAAGTAGTCTTGAAAGTGTTTTATCTTTGGATTGATACACAGCGATTTGTGGTTTTAAGCGAAAGGACCATATAATTTATGTATACTCAAACTTATAGTCTAGATTAAAATATGTATCCCAGTATTGTAGTTATAATTTTTATACGTAGTTCTATCCGAATGATTTCAAGTCGGGAAAGGTAACGTATATCTATCAACTGAATAATATTCTCATTGGACGAAATTGATCAATTAGCTGTAGTTTATTGTCCCTCAAATATAAATGGTCACGTTTTACGTAGTATTTGGTGATTTAGGTAGTAAATTGTTTTTAAAGAATAGATCTCAAATGTCATAAATATTTTATACTTCTAAAACTGTATTCAGACTTTTCTACATCGAATATTACATTGTTAAAATACTTTTTGCTAGTCACATAGGATTAAAATGTATAAACTTGCTTCGAATATGTAGAAATATTCCAAAAATTTGTGAACATTGTATTTACCAAACGAATATCATTTCGAATATAATATTTTCGAATAATTAGTGTACACTTTTTTTTTAAATATTACCTCAAGTGTTTAAAGGTATAAACACAATGTTATTACGTCACGTATCGAATAAAAAATGGGCGATATCGTTAGAGACATACATTTATTTGTAAAGAAAAGAGATAGACATACACTTCTTATATTCATACATAATTTTAATTGAACATGTTATCTGGTTTAGCGGATATGATGAGCCAGATATTTATAAGGGAGTTAAAACAATCGCGTTGACGCTCGACGTTCCTTAACACGAGTCAATGTGCGCTAATTATCCGCTAAACAAGCCCATTAGCATAATTTTGATTATACAGACATAATATATGTGTATGACTCTAACAAACTTATTTATTGTACACAACTTCACATGTATAGTTCATTTTTGATTTGTGTCTTATTTATTCGGTTTTCGAAAAAAAATGCTTCAGATAAAACTTATTTATTATAAATATACAAACAACTTTTACTTGAATCATTTTCCCAAAAACCTAATGAATAAAACACAAATCAATAATTACTTAAATTTTGAAAAATGAGCGATACTTTCATTTTTGATTTGTGTCTTATTTATTCGGTTTTCGAAAAAAAATGCTTCAGATAAAACTTATTTATTATAAATATACAAACAACTTTTACTTGAATCATTTTCCCAAAAACCTAATGAATAAAACACAAATCAATAATTACTTAAATTTTGAAAAATGAGCGATACTTTTTCAGGTGGTCTTGTATATTATAACCTGTATAATGGATAAATGCATGAGACAATATTGTTTAAAATTGAAGTCTGAATCAGCGCCGCACCGTCTAGGCGGCGTAATAAATTTCATTTTAATAGGCTTGCGCAGCGTCCATATATTATACTAGTATAATCATAGACAATTATATAGTAAGTTCAAACCTAAATGAGACAGTCGCAGAAACACATTTTTTTTGGACCTAGTCTATATGATATTTAAGGTGAAGTAGTATATCATTATCATTCTACACTTCTGTGTGTTAACAACTAATCCAGTGAATCTCAAACAGTTTCGTGTGTGTGGTATTTTGGAAGTTTTTATATTTTTTTAAATATTTAAATACAATGGAATGTACGGCATCTACTTATTTTTAATCCTGTCATATAATATAATATAATAGAATTATATTTCCTTGTTACAAAAACATGGGCAGACCTCAGGTCAATAAGCAACCATATGTTTCGGTTTTATGTTTTATTACAAGTAATTAAAATTCTATTATATTACAACAGGATTAACAAATTCTTAATAAAAGAATTGAAATTTATCAAAGAATAATTTTGGCTAGCCGATTTTTATTTAATATAGCCGACAATCATAATGGGTTAAAGCCCGGTAAATTATGATAATAATTTAAAGCAGAGGTGGGCAAGAGTTGACTCGGCCAAGCTCTGAGTGAGAGGCAGGGAAGAGAGATAGAGTTAATACAGGGTACCTACCAATTATTAATATTTTCTTTTTTTAATTAAAACATTTTCTGAAAAAATATAATAATACCAAATCTTTTTTATGGTCACTATTATACAAAGTAAATAATACATACAATCATTCAATACATACTCTGGAATTTTGGGCTGGTAATTTGGGTCATAAAATGTACCTTTTTAGTATATATCATATTTGTGTATGAATAAAATAAAAATATATGAAAAATATATATATAAATCTTTTGAACCTTTAAGTTTACCGCTGGACCATTGTAATAAAAGAGGGAAATTTTTGCAAGGGATAATTTAAATAGAATTAAAGTTTTGGAAATTCCAAATGATTTGTCTAAATATTTTACTATTCATATCCGAGAACTAATAAAGAATTATTTACCTGATTTAATTATTTTTTGTTCGTATGGAGTATGCTCAGTATAGTGTCATGGGAATTTGATGAATTAAGTTAAATTTTACATAAAGTGGGAATTTAAGTTCTTCGAGTTAGTCTACTTTGAATTGAAAAAGTGAAAAGTACTATTTGTAGTAGTGGAAATTATTTTACGCATAATTTGTTTTTCAAAAAAAATAAAAGTAATAAATTATTGGGCAATAATCGGTAGGGACAACCTGTATTGAAACATCGTTCCGTCTTGCTTCAAAACATACCTTCTTTACTTACTCTCACCCAGCTTATGGAGAGCCCGTAAGGCTCAGACGAGCTGTCTGCGCCCACCTCTGATTTAAAGGTAATGTAATAGAATTTTAAGTACTTGTACTTAAACGTAGGCCTGAGGTCTGCACAGTTATAGTATTAATTTAATTGCTTGTTCAAAAACATTTTATTTAATAACAAATCCGAAAATTTTATTGAATATCAATTCTATAATTTATTTTCATACTATTTACATCATTGATTCACTTGCATTTTGTTTGATGTCCACTGGTATATAAATAAATATAATCTTTTATTGATAATAGCCATCTCGTTCTTACTATGATGGTTGCATATGTGAATATCTTTGTCGATGGCCATAGACAATAGAAATAAAATATAAGATAAGTTTATTATAATGCCATTTCTTTTTATATAATTGATAAAGTGTATCTTTTCCCTTTATTGAATTATTATATTAAATTCCCCTTTTTCATATATTAAATAGCATTAGTGTATTTTTACCCATTCCAATTTTTTATTTCTGCGCAAAAGAGGAATGGTGTCTCATTTAAGTTTGAACTTACTATACTATGTCTATGAGTATAATATAAATATGTATTTCGCTTTATTAGTTTAAAAAATATGTCATACCCTTTGGAGATAGAATACCTATCTCCACGCAAACTTCAACATCCTAGGCCTTATAGAGCTCACGTGACATAATTCACTTCAGTATATCATGATAAAAAAACGACCTCGGTGAGCTCACGTCACGTGTAAACAATGTTTTTTCGCCAGCCTATATATTTAATACCTTCATTGGAATCTCTGACAGGGGACAGATCATAATATTTAAACCTATTGAGAGTAGTTACTAAGTTGTTCATCAGAGTGCGAACATTAAACTTGTCCGAAGAGGAAAATATAATTGTTAGAATGTAGCCTAACTAAAGGCGCCATTTTGGAATATGACGTCATGACAAACTTTACCAATAGTAATAGTTAACGAAAACCAAAGGGATAATATTGTTGACTATTTATATTTTGATTGACTGAAGTTTGATCTTTTCTCCCCCATTTGCTATAGTTCTTGCATCAAATTTTGTGCAGGTCAACATTTCATGTAGAAGTTCTATTGAGTGAGTATTCAGTTAGCTCTGTACAAGCAGTTTCTTCGTTTTGAAATCTCTAGACCGCCGAATGTCCAAAGACAATTGGACACGGCGTATTTCGTCGATTATAGACGAACTAGTAGAAGATTCCTTCAATAAAAAGTAATAACAGACACAATGTATAATTAAAATGTAAGTTTATTTTTATTGAATATTATTATAATAGGACAGAGTACAAGTAACTTCTTTTTTAATATTATAAATCGAAATTGTACTCCAAGTTATATAACTTATAAATTACTGGCAGTCGAAATACATTTTCTAAATATAATAAAATATTTACACAATCAATTTATTTAACTTCACAGAACCCGTTATTCACAAATATTTTTAACCTTACAAATGTTATATTAAAATTTATAATCAATTCACACGATACCAAATACTACAATAGACAGTAAAAGTTAGCATTTTTTTCAAAATTTTACAATTGATTTGTGCCGAATCCATTCGATATTCGAAAAAATATTTCGAATAAATTCTGTTAGTACGTTTATAAGAAGCATCTCTTCCAAAACCGAATAGATAAGACACAAATTATAAAAAAACGCTTCAATGGTGATAGTACTGTGTAAGCACGAAATTAGTATCGTTGATATTTGGCGAACGGATTGTTTTAATATAAATGGTTCAAGTTTTGTGAATAAAGTTTCTTATTATCACTTTAAAAAAAATTTGTAATACCTGACTCACGAGGAAACTTGTTTATTTTTTTACATTATTCATTTCAAAATAAACTGTTTAAAAGAAAAATATTTGCACTTTCGACAAGTCTTTTTTTAAATAAAATATATTGGTGATTGTGGGGGAGTTACGAGGGAAGGAATTACAAAAAAGGAGAACTTTTTTGGACAGAAGACGCTTTCAACAATATACAACATAATCAAAAATATAAAAAAATTAGAGCTATAAGAAGTAAATAAATAAAGTGGACTGTATACACATTAAGTTAATTCATGTGAATGTAAATACAGTCGACCATTTTTTTTAAAGGGTACATAGTTGATTTTAACTTTGTAATTATTCTTACAGTGTGCATGCTCATGGTTGTTATTTTAACTAAAACCCCCTGCAGACGGGGACAGTAGTAGCGGCAAGTACTACTAGCCAGTAATGGCTGCTAGTAATTATCCCTCTACTGTCTTCGTGTGCAGGGATACTACCGCTTCAATATAAAAATATTTTTATATATATTTCACTAGCTGCCATTTCTAGCCGCCAGTAGTAGACGCCACAACTGTCCCCGTTGGCAAGGGGCTAAACCAATTGTGTAAAGGAACAACGTTCATTATAAAGAGTGTTAACTTAAAGATATGTAGAAGAGTCTTCTTTGTGTGGCTCATTTTATGAACATTGGCCCCGTCAGTATGTTTATTGGATCATCGTTTTATAATAACTTGCAATTGGCAAATTTTATGTCACTTTGCATTACATGTACGAATTCCAAAATTGGTAACCCAAAACGAATACACCCATAGTAAATTTGAAAATAAACATTGAAGAAGCAAATATTAATGAATTAACCCTAAAGAATAACTCTTAAAATAGCTTCATATCTTTAAGTTTACTTTAGGGAAGTTTTAATTTTAACACTGTAAAACTGACCTTGTGGAAAATATATGATTGTGATGGCATTTAATAAAGATTCTATCGAAAGAATACCTTTGTTTTGAAACTCTCGAGAATCAAAACGAGTCTTATATACTATTATCGTGTGGAAAAATATTTCAACATATTGTAAAAAGTATTATCTTTGAATGAAGAAAAATACACTATCAATTACCATAAGAATGCACATTTAACTGACGACCCCATCATTCGAGATCAAATTTTTAAACTCTACGCACGCGCAACTTCTCATTTTATCATAAAATAAAATAAATTATATTCCAATCGATCAATTCAAACAACATTTCATATAAGTTTATAAATTATTTGTTTATACTCTTGTATAAAACTGAGAATTACTAGTCAATCGTCGTGATTTGTATGATTTTCTCATCGGTTGGAACATGCCACTAATGTCTATTTATATAATTTTTTTTTGTTTTAAGTATGAAAAACTATACCTAAATTTTTATAAAGTAAAATAAATCAAAAAATTTTAACGAATTTACTACAAGAATCACGGATTTGGTCCAGAATCTTTTTTCGTATCTTCACTTGTAAGTGGAGGTTTTGTATCTTCAATATCAGATCGATCATTTTTGATGTCATCTTTCTGATCATTAACCGCATCTGTTGTACTTGATGCTCGATCTACATCTCCACCACTTTGACTTTTCGTTTCTAATCGCGGTCGCTTACGTCCTTTATAACTACGATTATCCCTTCGACCACCTTCGCCTTCATCTTCACTATCTGAATACTCATTATCGGGTGCTATCCTTTTATCTATATCTCGTTGTGGTAATCTTTCATCTTTGTTTACATTATCCTCTGCATCTGAATCTTCTTGTAGTGCATCTTCTGGTATTGCTTGTACTTGAACTCCTGGTGCGTGTGGTAACATTCGTAAATTTTCAAATAATCTTGTTTTTATTTTCTCTAAATATTCTGGTGTATTTTGATTTGCCATATTGCTAGGACTGATATGTAATTTAAAATCGGGACCGAAATATTCGAAATAATCATTATATGGTAATTCATTAGCGATTTCAGTTCCTAATGCGACCGATGTTTCGTATGTCCAACACCGTGAAACGTTTCGTATTGTATATCCACCTCCGCCAACCATCATGAACGGTAAACCGGATCGTTTAACAAACTCAACACACTTTCCATGTCCACGAACAGTTAAATTAAAACAACCTAATCGATCACCAGTCAACGAATCGGCTCCGCATTGTAATACAACAGCGCTAGGTTGAAACGTTTCAAGTACTTTACTTATAATTGGAACGAATATACTTTCGTATGCATCATCGTCCATACCGTCACGTAAAGGTATATTTACAGCATAATATTTTCCTTTACCAGCACCAATATCACGTAAATCGCCAGTACCAGGGAAATACTCACCATATTTATGAAATGAAACTGTCATAACACGATCTGTCGTGTAAAATGCTTCCTCAACACCATCACCATGATGAACGTCGATATCAATGTATAAAACTCGTTGATGATATTTTAATAATTCTAGAATACCTAATACAATATCATTTACATAACAGAAACCAGATGCTTCTGATTTTTTAGCGTGATGTAAGCCACCACCCCAGTTTATACATATTTCGGATGCTTGTTTATTTAATTTTACAGCGGCAGCAACTGAACCACCAGCAGATAATTGACAAAATTCGTATAGACCATCAAACACAGGACAATCTTCTCCAACGTTAACTATTTAAGTGAATAATAAAAATTATATTATGATTAGTTAAATAAATTTCTGCCAAAACAAATGAACGTAATCAATCCAGTCAAATTACGTTAAGTTAAATTACAAAGAATGAAAACAAACAAATTCTCGTTATCGAGGATTTAAATAATAAATTCGTATTTTTCGTAATATGGGAACTAGAGAAAAGCAAAAAACTAATGTCCTATAAATATAAATTAGCAAAATTTTTTTTTTTTTATTAATAGCCTTAATCCCGAATTAATAAAAGTCTGAAATTTTCTATTGGTAACAATATCAAAAGTTACACAAAGAAAATAAAAATGCTCGAGACTGAGCATGCATAAATAGTAAGTTTAGCCAATAAAAGAAATCAAAATAATAAAAACGCTGAGAAGCGAACGCGTCTTCAATAACTCATTGAAGTATCAGGAATTGCGTTAGCGAAAATTATGCTTATGGACTAATTAACGTTAAAGAGATTTCAACTTACAGTAGTAAATTTTAATAAGAGACCATAGTTAGCCATTAAAATTACTTTAAATTTTAAATGAATTCGAAATATGAATGTTTCTATTTCGATTTAAGCGTTTTTATCATATCAAGTTCTAAGAAATATACAATACGACTTACGTATGAGTGCAACTGGATTTGCGAAAAGGGGCATTTTACGGTTTCCGTGGCTCGTCAAAATAAGACGAAAAGTAAGAATATACTTTTTTATATCTCGCTTAGTTTTTGAGATATCAAAGTTTGAATTTTTGGTAGATTTTGAACAAAAATGATGATAAAAATTATTTTCACGGTGGAAAAACGACATCCATCTTTACAATATCCTTTTAAAACCATTTTTTTACTACAAGTATTTATTAATACACAAATGCGATTTTTTAAAATTATGGTCGATAACGTTAGCCATTCCAACCGATTACTACAATATTTCACTTCATCGGTCATACTCCCGAGTTGGTCGGCTTTGCGTGTTTTTGGGCCCTCGAACTAAATCAATATTTTTCAGATATTGTAAAATTAACATTTTTATATTTTTGAAATTTGATACCTCGAAAACTAAGCTTTATTTATTTTCGTCTCATTTCGACGAGTTCAATAAGAATTCACGGAATTGCTGCGGAAATATATTTCATAATTGGTAATTTTATTAGGTTTTCAGTTGTCAAATCATGAAACATTTCATCAAAAATATAGTACTTTACTAATCTAAACAATATTATACAAATTTCTACTTACATCTTTGCATTTGTTTATTGTATTCAGACATGTTATCTGGTCGAATTGACCGCAAAAACCGAATGTAATCATCAGAATGGAATTTCGTCATTTCATCGGCCGTAGCTTTGTGTGGTCTCTGAAAAAATAAAGACACGGTTTTACAATGGAATCATATAAAAGAAGATAAGGTATACGTACATATATCTCCATTTTTCGATACAATCCATAATTTAATAATAAGTTGTGGGTCATACGTATACGATGCGGTTTCATGGGATGCCCCTGCCCATAATAGTAATTACCAATATCACCTAGAAAGAAATTATTTATTTCATCATACAAAATAAAAATTACAAAAATAAAACAAAAAAATTGCAATTTATAAGAAAATAGAAAAAAAATTCAATCATAAATTTATAAAATAAATGACGAAATTTACAATGAACAGTATTAAAGTCATTCATTAATCTTACAAAAAAAAATTTTGAATCCCCTCGGGGACCAATCACTAAATACGTAAATCATATAATTGTGCTAATTTAAAGTGAAAAATATGGGACAAAACATCTAAAAATGCATAAAATAATTTTAATAGCATTAATTCTTTACATTTGTTTGGTAAAATTAACATAAATTTGATTTTAATACGATTTTACAAAATTTTGAACCAGAGTTACTCTGTTCACTTTAAGAACACAGTAGTAATATTACAAAATGACGCCACCTAGACATCATAAATCAACCAATTAAATTACAAGGAAAACTACAAGATACTAAAAGTGAACAGTGAACATTTGGGTATTAAAGAAACAAAACGGTGAAAATAAACCAAATATTTACGAAAATTTCGCTTAAGTACATAATTTTCGTAATTTAAGTATTAATATTACATGCATTCAGAAAAATATAAAAAAATATTTTAGCTGATATTATAACAAAAAATTTACAACTAATAAAATTAAGTTTTTCTTACTGTCGTAATAATAACAGACACGTTTTTTACTATGTGGTTGCATTGCCATTTTTAAAAATAATTTATTTAGAATTTATTTAATTAAAACTACAACAACTATACACTTTCAATCAAAACCGCGTCAGTGTTTGCAATATCGTGTACGGTACAAAATGATCTTTTTACCTACTTCACACAAATCACGTTTACCAACTTAACAAATCAAATATATGCGATTATCGCACTGACCTCTATATAACTGAACAAGAGTAAACTTGAGTCTTAAACGTAAAATAACGTACAAAATTTTAAGGGTAGACTTAGACAGCGCCGCCTCAACTAAGCCAAGAGATACTAAAAACTTTATGTGTAGTAAGGATATTTGATATACATCAATATTTCGAAACTATTCGATATCACTATTCGATACATCGAATAGTATTCGATGTTATGGAAAGCAAGGAAATATTCGTTTTATCGATGTATTTTTACATGATAAATCGAATAAACCGACCGAGACAATCAGGTGATTTATACGGCCTACCAGTACTATTATCTCGGACTGTCAAAAATCCAACACTTACTGAGCACCCACCCCTCAGTGTTTTCCCCTCATCCTTTCCTTTTTTCGTAGTAAATGGGGGTAATAAGGCAATGGATTGAACGTTTATATGTAGAAGTAAATACGTGTGAGGTCGATAAAAATTATCATACATTCGATTTAATAACACCTCTGTCACTCCATGAAATAATGTAAGCTAAAAGTATTTGATGTCGAGAAAACATCGATGTATTACATCGAATAACAACATCGATGTATTTTCTAAGAGGACACCTCTAATGTGTACTAAGAGCTTTATATGTGTAGTGGAAATACATGTGACAGCCACACATACTTATTGCACATGCACGCCGCACAGGCGCACTGAAGCAAAATTAATGATCTTGGCTAGTTGAGGAGGGCCCCTACTGTGGCTAATGGCGTAACATGGTAGGTATCTGTCCAGTTATATAGAGGTCAGTGATTATCTTCAGGAGATTTTTTTTCTAATACCATAGAATCAAAATCCCCTAAATTTTTCTAATTTATCTTTCAAAACAGGTCCTCATGTACCACAATTTCTCTTCATAAAGTAACGTTTTGTATGTAATTAGTTGGTCTGCGCCATGCTTATTTTTCAGATAAACTTTAAAATTGAATAACATGATCGCGATATAAATTGCATTATTTGAATTTTTGTATTAACAGAAATCAGAACTAATGATTTACAATGTGAAGACTTTTCAATGGAAGTTTTAATGTAAAATTTTTTATAAATTAAGCCCTTTTTTTGATTAAAATAATTGTTTATACCCGTTATATAATATATACAAGGGTATATTAAGTTAAGTCCCGACTTGGGTTAAAAATATTGAACACAAAAAAAATTTGGTAATTTATAAAATGACTTTTAGTCCAATTCAGCATATCCGTCTGTAAACACGATAATATAATAACGAAGATACTATTGTTTGAAGAACACACATACTATTGTATGTGTTCTAGAGCTAAAAAGTAAGGTCAAGTTCGTGAATGAGCAAAACTATCTTTGAACCCGTAAGAGATAAAACAAAAAATGTTCCCTTTATAATTTTTGTTTGAAACTTTTTTCATAAATTCAGTATACATTTAGTATTCATGCAATTAATTCAGTCAGTTGTTATTTTCATTTGTTTTATCACAATAATCATGAAGTTATTGAGACAAAACAATTTTTTGTCGTGTAGGTGGTGATACAATATATTTGGGTGGTATATATACACAACAAATTAGAGAAGTGTATTTTTTTTAAATATTTATTACAAAATTATATTATACATTTTATGTTAATATATCAATAAAATGACAAGAAAACTGTTGTTTAAAGTATACAAACTTTATATGATAAAAGAAAAATTGTAACTTTTATTTAAATTCATGCTATCGGATAACATAAAAATATTAAAATGAAAAAACTGTTGTCACAAAAACATAAATTCAATATTTAAATAAATATAATAAAATAATCTAAATATACATCATTTCCGCCATCGAAGACATTTTTTTAGGAATATGAACAAATGTTTCAAAATAACTAGCGAGTTCGTCCATTGTAACATCGCATGGCGGAGTTATACCCATACCAGCGATTGCTTCTTGTGAACAAGATGAATTATTACTACTCGCCGTTCTACTATCTTGCGAAGACTTAGATTTATTTTTACTTTCAGATCCAATACTTAATCGTTCACAACCGTCTAATAAATCTGTTAACTGTTCTTTAGGATCTAAATTAACTTTTTTTACTAAGGATATAGATTTGCTGGTTTTATTTATTGATAATTCGTCCAAAACATGCTTTGACACATATTTTAATACTGGATCTCTTAATAATTTTTTAGGATTCTTTTTAGCTATCGTTTTACTATTTTCATTTAATTGATGATTACGGGATCGTTTTGAACACGTGCATATTGACCCCGTTGATCGTGATCGAGGTCGAATACGTTGAAACGGATTCATTTCGATTGGTAAGAATTCATCCAAAACAGCAACACTTGGTAAACGATTTGATATTTCCAAATCTTTTAAATTTTTTTCTAAACTATTTTCTTCGTCAGTCATTTTCCACACTAAAAAAAAATTTCAGGAATGTTATTAATTAGAAACGAAAATAAAATTTTATGGGTCAAGGTAGTGAGGTTTATTTATTTCAAATGTAATTTGATTAACCTTAAATTCATTATTTTCGTGTGTCATACCTTGTTTTGCAATCAAACTTTGTGATATTTCTCTATAAATTATTATCTTTATTTTCAAACTAAATTATTTTAAATATTTTTATATAAAAGAAAATACCAGAATCTTCCATTAGAACTTTTAAGATGAATAATAAACATGGTTGCCTTTGTTATTATTTACACCTTGTCACAAGTGTTATGTTGGTATATGTTATCTATAGGCAATTAGGGTAAAATATGAAAGTCACTAGGAAGAGGAAGAACAACTATTCAATTTTGGAGGGAACTTTCAAGGGTAGCCGCTTTTAATATTGGCTGTTATTCGATCTAATTTATTATCTGATTCGATATTTTATCACTATCACTTATTGAGCTCTTTGATTTAAACTAGTTTATTTATAATAATTTTCTATTTAAAGCATAGAGTATGAAATATCCCCGCTCTCCTGTTATAATTTCGAATTATTTATTCAATAGAATTATAATTAACTAAAAATACATGCAGCCATCTTTGCTGAAACCATGGTTTTAGCAGCCCATAAGCCACCATATTTTTTAAACTTACAGTCTCGTTATAATATTTAAACTTTTTATACCCGGTATATATAATGTGTACAAGAATTTTATAAGTTTAGTTTCGACTTTGTAACGATTGAAAATAGATTGTAGAAAAAATTTTTTAGTATAGGTGTTCATAAAATGACCTAATTAGTTCATTTCTGCATGCCTGTCCGTAGACACGATAATTCAAAAACGAAAAGAGATAACGAGCTGAAATTTTGTGTATGTATTCTAGAGCTAAAATGTTATGTCAAGTTCGTGAGTAGGCAAAATCGGATTGAGTTTCCCCCGCTAATTGGCAATACGGATTTTTAGTAATGTACATAAAGTTAGCCCATCTTAAATTCATTAAGCCCTCCGAATAAGTAACGCTCGCGACGCCCTTACACAGATTTCACTATTTTCGAAAGCAAACATTTTTGTTTTAGGTAGATTATCACTACTATTGTAGACGAAAACTGGACCCTCTGACATTTTTGATCGGATTTACATAATTACAAAATGTTTTTAAACAAGTACACACAAAATTTTTAAGAATGATTTCAGGACAATTTGTTTGGTTAATGTTTTTCGATATTTTCTTGATTTCAAAAATATCTTCTGAGATACAGAGGCCTAAAAATCGTCTCTAATCCTTCCTCTAAAAATGGTAGGTAGGCGTCTATGCCTGCTATGCTATGTAAATGATGTTTCACTTTACAAAAGTAACCATTTCCCCCGATTTTAAGAAAAATTAGGAAAAATAGGATATGTTAACGGTGAATAAAAATCAAATTTATTTCTTTTCTTATTGCTTGACCTATATTAATACATACCACGTAATGTAAAAAATTAACTTTGTAAAAAATATTTATAACAAAAAAAATATGATAAAAAAAAACAATCAGGTAATTATTATTATATTAAGGACATTGTTTCATATACAAATACGAAAAATGTTCGAAAATAATAGGTACATTAATATTTTACAAATCGAAAGCTCAACCTGAACTTCGTGACGCCAAAAAAACAAAAATAAAATAATTGGAAAAATTAAGTAAATATATGCAAAATGTTAAATTGTTTAATATATTGATGATATTTCACAATAATTGTCGTTTATTTTTATGTTCAAAGAATTAAAGTGTTTTCTGAATCAAAAAACTCTTTGATACAGTTGAGATCTCTAGTTAACCATGCAGCATTCAATTGAATACTTTCAATACTTTGTTGAATTGTTCGTTCAGCAGAAGGAGATGGTTGATCTGTGAAAAATTGTTCGACTTCTTTAGCCATTTCAACAGTAGCGAAATTTTCTGTACATAATTTAATCAATCGATTAAACAAAAATAATCCTTTGTAACGTTCAGACAATTCAGGCCATCTTGCTTTCACAAACTCCCATGCTAATTTTCTACCTTGACGTGAAATAGATATTGCTGTTATAATAAATATAGTATCCTGTGATCTTACATCCGCAGACATTGAAAAATCTAATGCTCTCGATAAAAGTGCATCTCCTTTCAACGACCCAAGTGCACGACCAATTCGATCTTTTTCTTCTTGTAGATTTGTAGTACGATAAACATCTAGTAATGTATCAAGAGTATTTGTATCATTACTGACACGAAGTGCAGCTCGATAGCAAACACCACGTAAATCGACTGGTATAGGACGTTGATCACGTCTTTCAAATAATTCAAGACCATTCTTACTATGCTCATTATCATCAAACCATACTAACTGAGAAAGAATAAGGCTTCGTAGAAGTGTATCGGAATGCGATTCATTGTTTCTTGGTTCCCATCCAAGTCGATTTCCAATTCCTAATAAAAGCGATCTGGCATATTTGGCGAATGCATCATAGTATTCTGTGTTAGATAATAGTACGGATAATTTCGATAAACAATTATGAATGCTTGACCAAACCGTGTAGTTTGTTTCATTTTTAAATGCTAGCAATAAACGTAGTACTTCAGATGTAGGGGTTCTACCAGCTTGTACATTTGCCAATAAATCATCCAATAAACCTAATCTGTCTAGAGGTGGTAAGCTTTGGTTACTGATGGCTGGGGTTAATCGGTGTAGCATGTCTGGAGTATATTGTGTACGATAGAATCCAACAGTACCAACATTAATTTTAACCCAGCCATTAGCTGGTAAATTTTTTAGTGTAATTTTTGTTTCACGATCTTCCAGTACAGTGGTTACTTCTTCGTCTCCAGGTGATTTACATGTGGATACACTGATTGGTATTAACCACTTTACACTGTTTTCTTCTATGCTACCATCAGCACAAAACTTTTCCTGTGTTAATGTTAAAACTGCATCTGCATCTTCGAAATCTAATTTGGCTTTAACTAATGGAAATCCGACCTATAAGAAAAAAGTAAGCAAGTGTGTTGATTAAAAAATGTAAATATAAACTTCATTTCTTTTTTAAATATTAACCTGACGTGTCCAAGATGACATAACAGCACCTACAGGTTTTCCACTGGCTTCTTGCAACGATTCCCATAAATCTTCAGTCTCGGTATTGCCATATTGATGTTTTGTTAAATATGATTGCATCCCTTTACGAAAATCATCGTCTCCGATATACTGATGTAACATTCGAATAACAGAGGCTCCTTTATTATAACTAATATCGTCGAAAATTTCATCAATTTCGGATGGATGACCTACCGGTACCTCAATAGGATGTGAGTTCTTTAAAGCATCTAATTCTAAAGCTCTGATATATGTATCGGTTACAAATTGACTCCAAATATCAAATTCCGGGAATAGTTTATGGATACACAAATACTCCATAAATGTGGCAAAACCTTCATTCAACCATAAATGTGTCCACCATTCCATAGTTACCAAATTTCCAAACCACTGATGCGCAAATTCATGAGCAACAACTAATGCAATGAATTGTTTACGCGATGCGGATGGATTTCGAGGATCCATTAATAAACAAGTTTCACGATATGTAACTAAACCCCAATTTTCCATAGCACCGGCACTAAAATCACCAATTGCAGCTAAATCCATTTTTGGAAGTGGATAAGCAACGTTAAAATAGTTATTATAGTACGATAAAACATCAGGTGAAATTTGAAGCGCAAATTGTCCTTGTGATAACTTATCGGGTGGTGCATAAAGTCTGACAACCACACTACCAGAACGCGCTTCATCATAAGCATAATCTCCAATTATAATTGCTACTAAGTACGTGGACATTTTCGGAGTTGTATCGAATTTATATTGTACTAGCCCCCCTTCAATATTAGTTACTTTTTTTACTGGCATATTTGATACTGCCGTCAAACCTGATTCTATTTCTAAAATAATATCAAAGGTAGCTTTAATAGCAGGTTCATCCCAACATGGAAAACATCTTCGAGCATCTGTTGCCTCAAATTGTGTTACAGCTGAATATTTCTCTTCGCCGTTGGCGCTAACACACTTGCTTCTGTACAATCCTTTCATTTTATTGTTGACTTCGCCAATATAAGTGATTTCCAAATCATAATTTCCAACAGATAATTCTCTTGGAAAATCAAAAGTTGCAATTTCATCATCTTCTGATGTAGATATTGTGGCTGGTTTAACAATTCCACTGCCTTCAGAATCAGTTCGTTGAATTGTAACTTTATCAATGGTTAAATCAACTGCATTTAGTATTATTTTTTGGGTTGGTTGTACAATTTTCACACGAATCAACACATGCCCTTCGAAATGAAAAGTCTTGAGGTTAGGTTGTAATGTAATAACGTAATGTTCTGGCACTATTGATTTTGGTAATCTTTGGAATGGTTTCGGTTCAGGCATAGTAAATACTTTTCTTTATAAAGCAAAATTAATTCCAATAAATATGTTTTGCTCACAATGGTAAGCAACCTGATTTAATAAATGCAATCCCGTTACTTTACCCTGTCACCCACTTTCTATAGATATTTTATACCGATATAGATAAACCGGTGGAACGCGCGCGCAATATTATAAATAGCAAGCAAATAAATTCACCATGGGCGTGTTATTTTTTTTATACAGTTATTTTTATTAAAAAAATTCGCGATTATTTTTATTAATCAAAAATTTATGAAAAATTCAATTTTATTTAGGTAAAAAAAATATTTGTTAAGAACTACACAATTAATTAAGAGAATTATCTTACAACAAATAATCTTCGTCGTTTATGTCAACTGATAAACAAAGATAAATTGTTATTTGTTTTACGACATATCATTTTATCAAAGAGTTGTGTATTATGAATTTGTGTATTTCTAAACAACGTAACGCTATGTTTGAATAATCTAAGTATTTAATTGAAGATTCCTTCACAATTTTGCATAATTTACATTTTGCCATTTTTGGAAATATGAGCTAATAATATATAAACAATTTATAAACAAAACGTACGCTTTGTGTGCAGAATATAACATCTATTTTAAAACTTATAAAAAATACAGTTATAACGGCTGTTAAAAATATTCTTTTTGCAGTTGGATTTCGGTCTAATAATAAAAAAATTAGATTAAACATCCTACTACTGCTCACCTTGAAATTTTATATTGTAGTTTTAATTTATTTGTAATGGAATTTGTTTGTCTAGAAGTTTCTTAAGCATCTTTAGGAATCTGTAATTAATTTTAATATAATCTCAACGATGTATCTGGATACTATTGAATATCTAAATAGTTTTTAAACTAGGTGGGTAGATAATCTGTCAATATCCTCCTAAATTAATATATTATTGTTTACTATATAAACTCAGCCAAAATTTTAGTATTATCAAAATATTTTAGAAAAATTATTTGTAATGGTCTTTTCAAACGTATTTGTATCATTGCTAAGATATTTTTGACAGATTGGAGAAAATTGTCTCAAAGGATTAAAGGAATCATTTGGTTGCTTTCCATTTAGACACATAGTCACGGAGTGTGTTACACACTGTATGCACACAACAAAGCAAGCTTTTCTTGGGAAAGTGCGATAAATGAAACAATAATTTAGTTCTTCACAACTGTAGATGGTATTCATAAAAACATTTTTCAGAGAAAAAAGCCTAAAACTGACAAAGTGTTAGAACAATCAATAAATTATATTTAAATTATTTTGAAAGATTATTATTTAATTAATTAATAATTATAATTAATTATTATGGTTTTGCACTTAAACAAAGTGTGCAATTGTTAAAAATACATTTTTTGAAAATTATTGGTATAAGCACTGTCGTTTACACCTCCGTTAAGTTAGCCACCCGACTTCATTTTCCATAACTTTTCTTTATGCCAATCGTTTGAGAATCGTTTGTGTGAAGGTCGCTCCCACTTTTCCCCATTGCATTTCTCGAAATTTTCTTTTATGCAATTTGTTAGAGAATCGTTAGAGATAGTTTGAGAGAGAACAATAATTATTTGAGAGTTAATATTTTTTACGTAAAAACGATTTCTAGTTTTTGTGTGAAGGTGGCCTCCACTTTTCCCTATTCATTTCTCAAAACTATCTTTTATGCAAATAGTTGCAGAATCGTTAATAAAATGTAGTAACATTGTTTTTTATAAATTTTACGTATTCTAAATTTTTTCCTAATATTAGGAGAGGCATTCCAAACTTTGTGTTTCTCTCTCGTTTTAAGCCTCTCTTTAATACCAAAAGCACGTCGCAACAAAATTGCATTCCGATCGGGCTTAAATTGAAGGCTTTAGCCGCGTATAGAAGCCATCTTTTATATCTATTTGGTAGGATCGATGAATTTTCAAGAAATTTTTGCGGAATAGTTTTATTAGTATAAAACCAAAAGTTGAATTTTCAACAAAGAAAATTCTGTAAAATATCTATAGTTAGGTACATATTAAACTATTATTTTTTTCTGTATCTAGGTTCCGAAAATTAAATATCTGTTACATGATTGAAGATTCTTCATTCGAAATAGACTATTGTACACACCTTTCATAATTGAATCGTTTGTTTTCAGAAGATAACATACCTATTTTTTTAAATGATGTTTTATGGTTTATTATAGATCTTAGGTCCCTGACGTGTTATGTTTTGAAAATAAACTAGTGTAATGAGTACCCATTGCAAAGAATGGACATCTGTCCATTCATAGTCAAACAAAAACGTCTTAGATCTCCAAATAAACCACAAAAATCATTTTAAAAAATGGACATGCTATCTTTTGAAAATAAACGATTCAATTGAGAATAGTGTCTGAACATTGGTGTAATTACTTACAATGTAGATACCGGCTGGCCAAAGACCCTTGTTGATAACTCATTGGGAATACATTTAATGAGTACATAAACATGTTTTTATTTGTTAACATTGATAACAATATGAATTGAATATTTGATAAGGGTTCTAAGATATGAACTTAAAAAAATACTTTAAATACAAAACACTAAATTATAAAGTGACCTTTAATGTGTATTCGTAAGTATAAGAAGTTTTTGATACACAAATTTATGGTGATCGAATTCTGATCCATCCGTATATATACACTCCCATTCATAAAAATTGAACCAATTGAAACTTTCAAAGTGTTACTGTATGAATATCATACATGTATTTAGTAATACATACGCATAGAATGTGACTTACTGATTCATTTTTTATGAACGGGAGTGTACGCACATAAGCTAGCCGGTTAAGTGAACAGTCCATTCTTTTCGGTCTATGATGTGCTAATGCAATAAATAATGTACAGTTGATTGAAAGAACGAAATTCGACGTACTAGTTGAAACATACATTATATGTACACTCGATTACCTTAATCTGTCATCAATATGGCGGCAATTGGCTACAGTACACATATCTTTTTAATTTATTGAATTAAAAAGAGATGAACAAATTGATGTATACTGTAGCCAGTTGACATCATATTGATGACAAATTTATGTTATAGAGTGTACACTTAATTATCATAATTTACGACCAATATGGCGTCCAGTGGCTACAGAGATATCAGTATATTAATGCATACTGTGGTCACTGGTCGCCATATTCGTCGCAAATTATGTTAATCGAGTGTACATGTTTTATAATAAATGGACAGTGCACTGATATACATGGAATTTAATACGCTGTTTTGATAATCTCGCGCTTATTGAATTATACCTATGCACATAGTTGATTTATGATTTATATCCTGTTATATGTACACTCGATTGCATCAATTTGTCACCAATATGGCGTCAACTGGCTACAGTATACATCTCTTTTTAATTTGTTCAATTAAAAAGAGATGTACATTGATGCATACTGTTGCCATCTGACGCCATATTCATGACAAATTAGTGTAATCGACGAGTCAATATGTACCGAAGTTACTGGCAGATATTGATATCTATCTATTTTTCAGTAAGATAGACAAAGGTTTTGATAGATGTGGTATGATTCGTCTCAAAAATGGCCACTCCCTACGTTTGAATAATTAAAAAATATGATTGTAAACGTGCTACGATAATTAGATTGTCATATTATGAATAATAAAAAATTAATCTATAATTGTTGAGTAAAATAATAAAACAAAAAATAATAAAATTTATATATAAAGACATTTATTAGTCGATAATGCTTATATTTAAATCAATTCTTATAAACAACTATTATTATAACTATTTACAGTTCATTCAATGAAATATGATTTATATTTTTATACACACATTCTAAAAATGTTTTTTTCTGCGTTTCATTTCAATTTTTCCCACTTGATATATAAATTTTGAAGTGCTAATTAATATTCTTGTTTTTTTTTTGTTATACATAATGAACAATTTTGTTTTAAATATTAAATATTTTAATTTTTTGTGTTTTTTTATATTTTCTTTTTGCAAATGAATTTGAAAAATAGAAGACTGACTGCTTTTTTTTTTGTTTTAAATATTTTTATTTAAAATAAATTTCATAGTTTGCGGTATTAACTAGTGGACGAATACAAAGGATGGGTGCATTGCTTTTTTTTTCGTTTTTTTTCTTTTTTTTTTTGATTTATAGTGCATATGAATATATATTATTAGAGCATAAATTTTGTTTAAAAATTACAAATCACATTTATTTAAAAAAAAAAAAAGTTTGAAATATACAATGTGAAATTAATACTCATATCAGTTAATAGATAAGCATAAAATTAAAGTCATATTTCAACACATCCAATATGTTTCTATTTTTTATCTGTATATTATGTAAATTGTAGCGCATAAATATAATTTGGATTTGATGATTCTTTAGTGATTAGTTTACTATGCAGTGATTCCAGGAAAGTTAGAGTAAACGTCTTCCGATGAGAGTTGTTAGTTCATTGTCCGCACTGATAAGCGCGTTTGTTACTAACAATAAGATTAGTTAAATGATGGCTGATATCCATGAGATGTGGATCTTACTATGCGCGTTCTTTGATTCAGCACACTCCATGTGGGAGAACGACGGTAGGTCTCAACTATATAGTTTATCTATATAACGTTTTCATACAATTATTAGTTGTTTCAATAAGGACAGAGAAAGTAGTAGTTTAGTTACCGCCATTGATAACTGAACATTTTGGTAACGACGTCTGATAGCCAAAAAAGAATTCAGATTTAGTGTAGTATAAATTATAGTCGGACCAGATCTCCAATATAGTTTAAAGCCTTCATTAACAAAATTTTGGACATAAATATTAAAAAATTGTAATTTAAATTGTCAATAATTATTATTTGACATAAAAAAAAAAGATTATCCTTTCGTTGCACACACAAGTCATGTCTTTTAAGCCCCGTCCTCAGGTCAGTTCTCAATAGACCCATTCCGAAATGGTACTCCCTAGTCCTCTTTTTTATAATGATAACTAATATATTAGAACTAAAAAATAATTTAATTCTGTCATATATTTTATTTTTAAATTTATGTCGAATTCATTCTGTTGTCGAAAAAAGCTTAGAACTGTTTTTAATTGAATCTATACGAAATGATCTATTGATTAAGACTTCGTTAAAAAATAAATGATGTTGCTGATCTTATCCACCAACTGATATGTTACTTGAAAAAAATTACCGAATATCCTGATTTGTATTTTTGTACCCAAAAACTTATAATCGATTATTACCATAAAACAGAAAGAATAAAATAAAATCGCGCATAGAAGCAAACGTGATAAAACATTCTTTTAATGGTAATCATTATCAGAGAAATTTTCTATATAGCTGAAAAAAAATTTGTTTATAGTATATAAACTAATTGAGAAGCACTATATAGGCCTTGATCCTTTTAAATGTACATAACAAAATTTTTTCAAAATGCATTCGAGATAATTTTTTTATACACGTTGATAACAAAATATAATGTTAATATAAGTTATATATACCCTGCTTTTTTACTATAATGAAAATTACTATCCCTTAGCAGTAATTTTATATAAATTTCTCATGAATACGCATACAAGAATCGCCTAATTAATTTGGCACTCTTTTTATAAATAATATATCAATATAAAATGTATGGCAGGAAATCAAAGTTATTAAAAGGTTCAGCAAAACAAAGACTATATACAAGTGTGTTTCATTCTTCCAAGAATTATAAAATTATATATTTCGAAAGATTTGAAAAGCTGATTCATATCAAAATTTTGCAAAATTTCATACGATCATACGATCACGGGCTTTTTGGTTTCTTACTGTGAGAATAAATATATACACTATTAATTTATCTTGGCACGAAAAATTATTAATTAATAACAGTAATTCTTTATCGAAAATAATGAAATTTTGTCTCTGGAAAATATACAAAAATTTAAGTGTTCCATATAAGTGAAACATCGTATATATCACATGCGACCAAATTTATCCCGAATGATTTTGTTTGAACAGAACTAAATGCAAAAATTCTTCGTATATACTTTTTTTTTTATATTTAATTATATTTAGTTAGTTTTTTTTTTTAATATTAATAATTGAGCACCATGGAAGGAATGAATGTGCAATTTTAGAGTTTAAAATTGATTTGCAATTACAATAAGCTTCGCTATGTCATTATTCTGCAAGTGTACTCAAATTCGTTGATTTATATTTGTCTCTTTTTGGATAATTTAACCCTTACACCGCGTTTCTACATGTAATTTATATAATATTTTTGAAATGGGCTTTTATAAATTTTAAATCAATTCCGACATACCAAATTGTAACGAGATAACTATAGATTTTCTCTAAATTTTCTATTTATAAATAGAAAGGTGGTTCATCTAAAATGAAAACAGATTTACATTGTGCAAAAAATGAACATTAAATATTTTAAAAGATTTGAATACTTTAGAATATGAATTTTCGTTAGTTACAATGTGAATAAAACAAATTTTGTATTTTTGATAACCAAAGACTTTGAATTTAGAAAGAAAAATGTATAAAATTCATCCTAAAGACGAATTTAGAAAATATAACATTTGATTTTGTAAAACCTCAATAATTAAGCTCTGGATGTCACTTACATAATTATAAAATTAAAAATTTCATTTTAAGTGGACAATCCATATTTTAAGACGTCTCGTAATTAAAAAATGGTTTTGAGTCCGGGACTCAGGCATGATGTGAAAACATATCCTATATACAACACGAAGGTCAAAAATCTCTTAAACTCGGCCTTACGCACTTCCGTGCTCTATATAGTAATGAATATTAATATACAATAATAAATTCCCATTTCAAACACGAATGCCGATGATTGCCAACTGTCACATAGTCGATCGTTACATAAAAAACGTGACATTTTAATCTGAAATTTCATTTCACTCCCCATATAGATGTTTACATCAAAAAATTCGTGATGAAAATTTCAGAAACTTTAGTAGTAGAAAATTTTAATAAGATATTTAATCATATACAACACTTGAAATTTGCACCATTATTAAAATTTTTTGAATCGATATATAGAATGGGCTATTAAGCTTTTATCTCTCTGAACAAAGATTGATCTTAAATTATTTATCGCTTACCTTTTTATAAAAGTGTATGAGAAATCCATAGTCTATTCTATATATCCAAGATTCGTCTTACAATAGAATGGAAGGTTAATTTTGTTAGTAGCAGTGTTAAGGGTTAAAAATCTATACAATGTGTAACATAAAAATTGCTTTTTTATTACATTTTTAACATTCGCTTTAATTTTGAAAAATGAATACATCGTTCATACCTTAGTAACAAATATATTTTTGTTATAGTCTATGAGTCGATATTAGAAAAGTCTACTCTCAATTGTTAATGTTTAAAAGATTATAATTTAAATAGATTTTAGAAGATCATACTAAAAAACCATTAAAAATTCACAAAAAATATCTTATTTATTTTTTAGACTTTTTTTGATTGAAATACTGAAATGAAATGATTATCAAATGAAGTTGAGAAAAGTTTTTATGCATTGACGATCTCTTAACATTGACAAATTGCAATTAACTATCGGCCAATGATATTGCAGCATACATATCTATATGTATTACTATGTTAAATTCACAAAAAAAAAAGCTAAAATTTTCGATTTCGGGATTGAAATTTATGGTTTTCATGGCACCCTTAAACTTCGCCATGTGTACTTTGTTTATTAAATTAATGGACGAGATTATAATTTTCTAATAAGATACGACTTAGACAATTACTTTTGATATTCGATTTTGTTTAATTTTGAGTGCCAATAGGGGGCTACATGTATTCTTTAAAATATTAAGCATTATTTCTGTTACACTCTGTACATAGAAAAAATAAAAATTATACACAAAAAATGTCATAAGAATAATTGTTTATTTAAAAAATAAGTAAAATTTTATATATGTACATTTGCAGTAATAATTTTGTTGTTTGTATGTTTTTTTATTTGTATATTTGTTTGTTTTTTTTGTTTGCAAAAAATTATAACAAATCCCTACTTATTACATTATTAAATATTAATAAACTACTTCTTAATGATCATCATTTTTTTAAAATTACAAATCAAAATTCCATATAAACACGGGTGTTTGTTTTTTTTTGTCTCAAATAGTAGTAAAAATTCTATCTAAATTGTATTATTTTTTTTGTTTTGTTTTTTGCTCTATCACTATTTTTTTTTTTAATTAGGCATAGTAATAATGATAATAATAATAATTAATAATAAAAATAATAATAAATCCATAAAATCAACGCTAAATTCATTTTTACTTTTTATCTAAAAAAATTTCTTTTTTCTTTATATAATATAAAAAATTGGTTATTATACTAACAATTAATAATCGATGTACAATTTGATTTATATAGAGTGGCTCATAAAACAAGTCCTATAAATCAAAACATAATATAAATCTTGACAGTTTTATTCAATTCCACTATATATAAATGAAAAGTAATGAATTTTTAACTACAACACAAAATATAATAACAGTCTGATACTTTGGCTCTTTTCTCGCAATAAAGACCGTGCAAAATATATCTTTGATGGTCGGTACTAATAAGTTTTTGGTATGGCATTTGAAATATTGACTTTATAATTTGTTAAAAAACTTACTCTCACGAATTGACTCAAAAACAATTTAGTCTTATGATACTGTATACGATATTTTTTGCACGGTCCTTATAATAATTTTTTTCATCATACAAAAACACATACGCCATAAAAAAAGTTACAACTTTTTATAAAACACGTTATGCATATTCAATCGTCTTTTACTATAATTTATGTTTAATGCGAGAAATACACGATTCAGTTGTGGGTTTTGAATATCCATCGCAAGAATGTTTCTGTTACGTAAGACATAATCAATTGTTCGAATAATATTATCAATAATCTCGAATTAACTCATACGGTGATCATTTGTTGAATAGAAAACAAAGTGTTAAAAAATATCTCACTCCCATCACTATACCAATGTTTATTTTTCAAACTAAATTCTGCTACATTGTGTGAAAGGTTCTTAATCATGCCAAAATGAATAATAATTATGGCTAACCTAATTTAAAACATATCTACATATTTACTGTCGATTTTTTGGAAAAAGGCTTAAACCGCTTTTACGGAAAATTTCCAGTCGTCACATCGATTAACAGGTATACAAAATATTTGATCTTGGGGTCTAAAAAGTATTGCACTTCGATCTTATGGTTCATTGTGCTCCCCCTTCTACTTCAGTCAGACGAGATTCGCTTCTCCCATAAGTTGGCAATGGCCAGGAGCTTGCTTATCAGATCTTCCTGAAGGTTCATATATTCGGGGTGAGGTTTTTTTTGCTAAAATTCATGTTGTTTTAACAATTTTCAAAGTACTGATTTTAAAATTTTGGACATTACAAGAAAAATCACATGTATCTTGTTTTCTGTAAATTTAATTTTTAACCTTGATTAATCTTGATATCACGTTTTGAGTATTTGGCCAAAAAAAGCATTTATTAACCACACCGAAAGGCTAATTAAACATATGGTAGCAGTTGTTTTTGGCTGCTCTTCCATTATTCGATTATCTGTATCATAATTTTCCTTTTGAACATTATCTCATTCTCTAATGTATGAATTATACTTTTCTAATTTTCGATCCTAGACTATTTTGAAATTTCTCAATCATATATATCGTGAGCGATTGTTAATTTAAATCAATTTTAAGTTTAAATTGACGTGTTTTAGATTATTTAAATTGTTAATTTTTTTCAAACAAACTTAGACTGATTTCTTTTTGAAATAAATATTATTTATTTAAAACTTAACACAAATTTAAAAAAAGTAGATATTAAAATTAGGATCTAACGCTTTCACCTGATATTCGTAAATTAAGAGTGACAACTTTATTCGTGTATTTTCGTGTAACATAAAATATATTTCTCAATATTTACTCTTCGATTATAACAAAACTATATGAAGTACAAGGCATTATTATTATTATTTATTTTGAAATTCGTCCGCGTAAATTCTGCATAGTAGCCTTTGTGTGAAGATATATTTAACATGTGAATGAAAAAAATGGGTATTATTGTAAAACTATATATAATCCTTCGGCAAAAATAATAATTAAAACCCAAAATTCTTGCATTCGCGGAAGCATTCAATATAGCAAGAACGTTGATGGTGACAATTGTTTTTAATGAGATGATCATATTATGTTTTTAAAGGGTACCCTGAGGAGATTTTTAAATGATTGATGACGACAATTTATATGATCCGACACGATTTTATTAAAAAATGCATAATTTCGTTTGTTGTTTTCATTTATAAAATTGTCTCTATTTATTTATTTTTGTTTTTTTTCCTTTTATTCTTATTTTTGTATTATTTATGTTCAAACAGTATTCCCCTATTATTTCGATTTTCTGGATGTAAATAAATTCCTTCGACACTAAATATTGATGTATCTGAAACAAAAGGAGAATTATTTTCAATAATAGTAAAATTACGGATATTTTCAATAATATTGTATTAGAATTTGGAGCAGAGGTGGTTAGTAATACGTAACAAGCAGTTTGGAAAGGTAAATAATTACGGGCATTTTAAATACTGCGTGGAAAGAAGTTTTCCAATAAACTTCTAGATAATTTTCATAAAATTTGTAAAGTGTTTCGAATTTGCTTTGCCCTTACATAATTGTCGCCGGAATTCTGAAACTTTAGCTCAGATACCTAAAGATTTATGGTTCGTATACCATAGGACGCGTTTTTTTATACTTAAAATTGTTTGACTTAAGTGTCTATAAAGTAATGTTGACAAAAGACAAAAAAAATTTAATGGATGGAATACTTACCATCAGGCAAAGTGTGAACTTTTCTTGGAAGCTTCGAAAAATAGGGATGATGTAATGCACTCGCTGCATCAATTCTTTTATCAGGATCTAATTGTAAAAGTGATTCAGCCATTGATTCGCCTAATGGTGTGTCATGAAGCCTTGGCCAACATACACCTAAAGGTCGTGATTTATACCATCCTAGTCGTTCTGGTTTATAGCCAGGAAGACGTGTAACACCTTGCCATTCTTCTTCGCCAGGAGTACCTAGCATCTAAATAAAAAATAAATTGCAATAATTGATTAATACTAAAAATCTGATGAAAAACAACATATGACTGACCTCTATTTACAGGTACAAGCACTTAAATTAAATAGTTTATTTATAATTATGATCTGTAAGTGGGATCTCAGATAAAATTCTTTTGATTTGAACCCTGAGTGTGCTTTCACACATACCAGAACCGCAGCCGATATCGACGTCGAATGCTATGTAATCAAATTAGATCTTTCACACGAATTCCGGATCGGCATTTTTGTCGGACCGGTATCCACTGAACTTAACAAACCTGTTGGCCGACTTGCTGATTTGAATGTTATCTAATGTAGACTTAAACACTTGTTTATTTTTGGAAGTGAAAACGTCTATTCGCTCGTTACACTGCTGGTCGGCCGAACATTCTTGTGTGACGAAATACTACAATGGTTGATCCCCAAAACAGATACATCATTTCTTTACGGACCTGTCGCATTGTGTTTGTTTTGCTCGTGACGTCATCGTACGAGTGCAGAACCATGTACGCGAACGTTTACACATTAGCTTAGTATAAAGTTATAATAAATTGGTTGAACGTGGAAACGCGTATAGCTAGGATATTGATTCTGGTGTCATTGTGAAGACCTTGCGCAGCAGTACAAGGAATCATAGTGAGAACGTATGCTACGGCAGCGTCGAATAAGAAATGAAAAAACGGTGCAATGCGATTACGTAGCTGACTCATCGGGTATAAGCGGTCAGCGATACTTCAAACGTTTTCGTTTCATATGCAGACGTTTTCACAAAAAATCTACGACACGGTTCCGAACTACGTCTTTCTTCTTTTTTTCATTTATCACAGTATTGTAATGTTCTTGTTCAAAACAATATTGTTTTTCATTATGGACGCTATGTTGTAAACAATATTATATTATCATTTTATGATTATTACATTACTTAGTGAAAGACTCTGTTATTTGTAACATATTTTATGCTGTAGCTGTATATAGAGGTAATAAAATAAAACCATTTCCCAATTTCTTACCTTAAATATTTTAACTAATTGATCATAAATATCCCTAACACCAGGAAAAGTTGGCACACCAGTTAACATTTCAACAAATATACAACCAACACCCCACATATCCAATGATGTTGAATATTCTGTTGAACCTAATAATACATCGGGTGGACGATACCATAATGTGACAACTTCATGTGAATATGTATGACTAGGTACAGATTTAGCACGTGCTAGACCAAAATCAGCTAATTTTAATTCACCAATTTCACTAATTAATAGATTTTGTGGTTTAACATCACGATGTAAAACACGCCGTTTATGACAATATGCTAATCCACGCAATAATTGAAATAAAAATAATCGTACATTATTACAAACTAAACCACCTGGATGACGTTCCATATATTGTGATAGATCTGTATGTACATATTCAAATACAAATGTTAATGTTTCTCGTGTATGTACAATATCGTGTAATGTTACTATATTTGTATGTTTTAATTCTTTTAATAATGATGCCTCTCTAATGGCAGTGAATGGTGCACCTTCTTCTTCTTGTAAACGTATTTCTTTTAATGCCACCACTTGATTCGTTAAACTACAACAAACAAATATTCAAATTATAATTTAAAAAAAAAAACTAATGTAACAACTAACTGAGTCAATTGTTTGAATACCTAGTATATACTGAGTTTATATATCAATGTTTGAACAATTCTAAAAATTGAAAGTTTGTAAGATATGAATTTTTTTTCTGCGATCAATATTTTCAAGCGTTACCAAGTCGGAACTAAACTTAATATACCTTGCATATTTATAAATATACTGGATATAAAAATAGTATGTATGGATGCTATCTATGTACATGTATACATGCATGCGTTCGTTCACCTATCAATTGTATTTCTCATTTTCAACTTTGAGCACAAATAATGAGAAAACTATTGAGTTTATGAAAAAATTTTTCAAACAAAAGTTGTTTGTTTTAAAGAGAAGAAGATTTTTTGTCAATATTTTTTTTTCTATCTCTTACAGTATCAAAGATATAACCCCCCCCCCCCCTGACGGGAGGAAACACGTTCTGATTTTGCCGATTAACGAACTTAACCTTACTTTTTTGCTCTTTTCGTTTTGGAGTTATCGGCTTCACAGACAGACAGACATGCGGAAATGGATTAATTAGGTACTTTTATGAACACCTATAACAAAAATTTTTTTCTGCGATCAATATTTTCAAGCGTTATAAAGTCGGATCTAAACTTAATATACCTTGTATATTTACAAATATACTGGGTATAAAAAGAGTTCAGATAGATAGATAAATTTTGGGGTATAACAAGTATTGCACTTCGACTTTATGGCTTATTGTGCAACCCCTTCCACTTCGTTTAGTCAAGAAGTAGAAAAATGTATAATGAAACTATATCATCGAAATAACTTATTTAAATTGTTTATACGTACTTGCTATAACCTTTAAACACTGTAGCATAGGAACCTTCACCCAATTGTTCTAATTTTATATAAGCTTCAGACTTTCCAAAAGGTGAATCGCCCTGAAAAGAAAAAAAAAATTATTTAGATGGATATTTAACTATTTAACCTAGTAACCTATAGACTTTAAATATAAAATTTTGGTATATACAAGTTTTTTAAGTATATAAAAATTAATATTAATTAATTAATAACAAGGATCCTGATGCCCCATATAATACTTGACACTCCATATGTTTCGATTTGTTTTTGCGCCGTATCATATATATATATATATATATATATAACATTTTAGAATATCCAAAGACCTATAATCATAATTCGATTTCGTTTGATTCGATTCGATTTTCGAATAAAAATTTAGATAGAATCGAACCCACGACCAATGGCCTTCTAGACCAACACTCAACCTCTGAGCTACCTGAGATGCTATGGTAATGGAATGCATATGATCTCTATCTATTTATTTACTATTTATATATTTTTTAAATTGTTTGTAACCTAGCGTCTATTTATCCATTGTAAGTATGGTTGCCTATCGGTTATGTTATATCAACGGAAATGACTAGCGTTCACATAATTTGGCATTTAAGTAATATATCTAAACATTGATAACATTCTTTTGATATCAAATGCTTGATATGAAAAATCATACACATCTAATACGTGAAGGATTAATTCAGAAACATTTTTTATGACCTCCACAAACTGCATTTATATTCTATCAGCAGAGATATAACTAAAAAATGAAATTCGTGCTTGGTACTGCCCTGCATGAATAGACACAATTATTTGTGATAATAAACAGACGCTCTAATTTATTTCACAAGGTCAATGTGACCTTACCTGTTAAAGGTTATAATAACGTATACATACACCACACATTCGTATTATGTGAACACATCGAACAAAAAAAAAAACCGAAGAAAAAAAAAAAATTTTTTTAGTATCTCAAAAGTACTTTTGTTTTTCATTATTTAAAATCATAATAAATTCAAAAGAAGAAGAATATAGTACAATACACGAAATGAAATAAAGAAACCAACAACACACAACAACCCTTAATAACTTGGAGAATATGGACAAAACCAACCACCATAGTATCCCCATTGCCGACGATGTCAACCTTAGAGCTAAGCTCTCAGATGGTGTATGGTTGTAGTAGTCTTTCGTTTACTTTATTATGTATATCACTTGAGACACGCATATCTTTATATCTTGAATACGACCAGCTTGATTACTGAACATAAACATTTCCTCCCAAATGTACTGCACTATAGCGTCACTATACTAGTACACTACTACACTAAATAATTGTAATATATTCGTCCGTCCACAAAATGGTAGACATGGGAGGAGAATTTGAATGGGCACAGAGAAAACATCTTATTCATCAATTGTTGTGTTACGTGTGTATTTGTGTGTGACACTAGATATATCTATACGTAAAAAGCTGGGCAGTTATTCGGTGTCAAAACCAATAATATTAGATAATCAATTCACTCAGTATCATTCATTCCTCACTCATGTTAAAGCTCCAGTGTACAAAGGGCCACTAAATGTTTGGGTGTTGAGATATTCTCTTCATTTTATAAGCTTTTATTTAACAAACTTGACATGTATATATGTTAGTATGTTTAGGTCAAATCTTAAAAGTCAATTTCGAAATACCTACTTACTACTAAAAGCTTGTATTTTAGTTTTTTTAAATATAAATTTTATTTACTAACGTTTTTGAAGTTTGCCTAATGAACTAAGTACAAAATTTCTTTCTGTTCATAGAGTTCTTCGCAGTTTAATTAGTTTCATTTTGCATAGATAGAGAGATACATCTTGGGGTTTAAAAAGTATTGCACTAAGACCTTATGGTCCATTGTGCTTCATTTTGCATACTAGCCTTTCTTAAAGGATAGTCAAAATATTTTTTTCTATATTATCGAAATTCGATTATTAGTTGTTAGGCAGTTGAATGATAAGATAAGACGTGTAGTCCTTAGTTAAAAACTAAAAGAGTCCTTGGGACAGTTAATATTTTACTCACAAAAAAAAAAAAAACACGACACATTAATGTTACATCCTGTCATACGACAAGTTATCCTGGATATTCGACAGACTATGAGCGCAAAAGTTAGTATTTGCGCTATTATCTAATGTTGTCGTGAGACGATACGATATGCTCTCTGTGTTGTTTTGCTATTTGTGAATTCAGTCTCGCCTCGCCTCACATGTTGAGAGAAATAATTATTCTCTCTCTCGCCGAGAAACATGCAAACTTTGTCTCGTATAAAATACCGAAAAAAATATTGAAAAGTAGCGTTTGTTTCACAAATCTTTTCAAGATATTATTTTAAGATTAGCTTAAAACTCTTCGAAAATTATCTTTCATTATTAAGGTTGTTTTTGTTGTTTTGTCTCGATTTTAGTCATAACCAAAAATCTTAACTGTCGTCTAGACTTTTGAGGATATTTCTTGTCTGAAATCATCTCGTTTCTCGAAGCAACACCAATATTACTTCTATTTTCAGCCAAACTTCAATACGATCAAACCGTGTCGTATGGTTCATTCGCTCCAGTCATTTTAAGACTAAAAACCTCAATGTAATTTCCCACCGCTTCCACTATTTCAAAGAATGATAATCACAGAGCATGCAATTATCGTTTCTATGGACGAATCTCCTTAAGTTATTTGTCGCACAGTAAGTTGTATAGTGTGTGGACCGTTTTAGGTATAACACTTATAGCACCATTTTGATACACAAAGAATTAGAACTATTTTATTAAAATCCTGCTTATAGCCGTGGTTTCTCTCGCGTTTTATTGTTATATCTCTCGCTCCAGTCATTTTAAGACTGAAAACCTCAATTTAATTTCCCACCGCCTCCACTACTTCAAATATTTATCGACACTTCCATCAAATTTCTATAACGAATATTTTCGAATTCTATCTCTCGTAGCGAGATAAAATACAAACCAGTTTTTAAGTCTAATCATAAGCTTTTAAACAAAACAAGTTGCATCATAATCGGCCCAGTAGTTTTTCCGTGATAATGATATAGTTTTTCAAATAAACAAAGAAACAAATAAACAAACAGATATTTGCAATTTAATAATAGTAGAGATACTGTTCTAGAGAAAAAATTTTTTCAATCCATAGCTGAATCCTCGTTACCTCTCGTATATAAAAAAGTAGTTTTTTTATATTAAAAATGAAAATGAACGTAGAGATAATTTGCCAATCCAAACAAATAGTCATTTGTCCTCCTAAGTTCAAGATATTTTGCTCCGCTTGAATAACATTTGAAACTATATCCCTCATTACTATAATATGTACATATGTAGAATAACATTCGTGTTTGTGTCTATTGTCTATGGATTTCGCATTGGAGACCTTTTTGATAATTAATTGCTTGTCCAGTTGTGTTATGTGTATTTCTTCTATAATAACCCAAAACCTGTCTAGTTTTGCAATATAATTTTATTGGATTATTATTCTCGAAACAGTTTTATACAAAAACTATAGAGTAGTCCATTTGACAGGTAAACATTCATTCACTATTTTCCAATTTATTAATAATGAAAGATTAGTTAGGCCTAAGGTGTATAGAAATGTTTGTATGTATGGGTTCGTGATTATGGGATTAATTGAATTGTAGGATATGTTATGTTATTTTATGTTTATGTTCACACGGAAGAATAAATTATATTAACGTTATTATTTCGAAAACTATTCGAGACTAGTAGTACATTTAAGTATAATCTGAATTGTAGTTGTATAAAATAATTGTATAATATTGTGGAATTATTTCTGCCATCTTGCTTTGTGCTAAACCAAAGGAAGGAAGACTTTAGAAAATCAAAAATTCGTTCGGACAATCAAGAAACTATTCAAGATCTTAAACAAACAGAAGTATTCATATATATTTATTTGTGTATACACTTAAGCGTCAACAATACGATGTTTGTCCAAATTCCATTTCGGTTACGTAAGACAAACTGTAGAAACTAGCGTATACTTTATAGACCAATGCCATTGGATTTTTAATTAAATAGTGATATGAAAAAATTAACTTGTTAACCAGGAATCGAACCTCGGGCCTCTGGATATCTAGTCCAGCGTGCTTACCGCTACACCAAAGACGCCTCCGTGGACGCCTTTACGAAAACCGTTTTGACTGATTATTTTGTATTTATCCAGGGACGCTAGTAATCGCTCCAAGTAAGCATATTCAAATATTTTAGATATAGTTGGCAACAATTATATAAGCCGATAATCAGAGATTCCTATAGCGTTAGGTACTTTTGGAACTGGGATTATTTTCGCTGTTTTTAATTCTCTTGGAAAACATCATTCATCAAAATAAAGATTGATCAAGTGGACCAGACTAATGCGTTAGGGATATCGTTATATCCACTGGAATACGAGCTCTTTTACTTTGTTAAAGTTGATTGGCGACATCATCAGCAGTAACACAGGTGCAAGAAAAAACATTTGCGATAATCTTTCGGTTAATAATCTTGCGATAATCTTTCGAGGGAAAGGAACTGTTTAGTGGAAAATTATTTGCGATATTTTTCATAGTACGCGCATAGTCCATGCGCAAACAAACCCGATAAAGCATAAAAGTACTTATAAAAATATAAATTTCAAACGCTAATGTTCCAATTTGTTGAGAAATATTTATAAGTTCATCGTCAAATTTCATTATTATCTAGGATTAAATATATGTTCATGTAATTTCAAGACGTTAAGAAGCTTTTTTTTAATTATTGTCAACATAAATGTATTAAGTATTGTTTACCATTAAATCGACAATAATTAAACCGTAGTAATTGATCCGTGGTTTGGACTACATTAATATAGGTCAGTGGAGAATATCATTTGTATTTTGACAACATGATGGATATGGATATTGATGGTGGGTACATTATGTTAAGACACAAGGTATCATATTTCAATGTATTTTTAGATACTTATTGTAAAATTATTATGATAGTAAATATATTTATTTTTCATATAATATTTTTCTTCTAGAATACATACACATAGTAGTACACAGTACAGCACGGTTTTTTTTTAATGATTAGTAACAGGCTAAATTTTTGTCAATAGCTTCCTTTCGACGAGACGCCCAACTTTTCTCTCGCAAAAATTTTCAATGATAGTGACTAACGAAGCGCGTAAGAGAGTAACTTTTTTGACGATAGCAAATATTTTATCAGTAACAGTTAATTTGTTAGTTAAATCGAAAGATAATGTAATAAAGACTTCAAAAAAACTTTAGTCCTACAAAATGGATGGTCTGACAGGCAGGTCTCCACCCCAACATGTTCCAATAACGGGGTATACATAGGTATTACTTGGTGCTACTTAAATAACCGTTACTTGGCGCGATTGAGTGTATTCACGATAAAAACAATATTAGTAGTGTTTTATGAACTAAAGGTTGAAGAAATGAGACCTACAATATGTATAAACGTTGTGTGCCATTGAAATAAGAAAACATTTTTCTAATTTATAAATGAAAATTTTACATTGACATGTTCAGAGCGTTGGACTGGGAAATTGAACCACTGAATTTGTAGGATAAGGTGGCCATCAAATTATACATACCATTATTAATTAACAGCATAAAAATCAGCTTGTTACTAATAACTATGTATACCCCGTTATTTGAACATGTGGGGGTGTGGGGCCTGCCTGTCACACCATCTACAAGTTTTTTTGAAGTCTTTATTACATAATCTCTCAATTTAACTAACAAATTAACTGTTACAGATAAAATTTTTGCTAACGTCAAACAAACAAAAGTTACTCTCTTACGCGCTTCGTTAGTCACTATCATCGAGAATTTTCGCGAGAGAAAAGTTGGTCATCTCGTCGAAAGGAAGCTGCTGGCAAAAATTTAGCCTGTTACTAATCATTAAAAAAAACCGTGCTGTACTGTGGACTATAGTTCATACCTACTACTACATTGATGTATAATGTCGTCGTCTCCCAGCTTTGTTTAACAATATGTCTGTGTATATGCTAGTTTTTTTTATAGATAATGTTAGTATTTTTATGTGAGTGTAATGTAATACTGTAGGGATATTTTTTATATGATATACATACATACATATTACATATATGAATGGAGTATTATTAAATCATATGTTTGTTTATTTCTGTATGTAATAAATAACATCTATTGTTGTACGTACATGGGGAGGATGCATAAGGGTGATATAATAATTGGTATGTTATCGTCAAGAAAAATGATTGGAAAAAAAATTATATAACACACTGGAGAAAAAAAAAGTGATATACACCATTTAAATGATGTTTCTGTGTGTAAGATGTTGGAACAAATTTCAACAACAGGTGATAGATTTCATCAAAATAAGAAAAAAACTCCTCACCTAAGAGCTACGAAGACTGACGTATTTTCTCAGAGAAAGGAATCGTAATGAATACCAAACCAAGGTATTCATGGTTGCTTTAGTAATGTTAACTATCATATGTATTATAAGATTAAGATTTTATGTTTCCTATCCCTCTTCAAAACCGAATTTTCCCATTAACGAACTTGACAAATATCTAATTTAATTCCAATCGGACTAAACTTGTGGGTTGAGCCGGATTTAAAGGTTTGGAGGCCCTGGGGCAACGAAGAAGTGCACTGCACCAAACCTGCAGTTGCCTCCATATTCTAAGCCCAACTTCCTAAGGTGTACACGGCGTCTACAATGCCCCGTAAGAAACCTCGTCAGTATCCGCAGTTTATTCTTGCTCAGGTCAATGCAGGTTTTGTATCTTTTGCGGTTCTAGTTCCCAAGATGATTCTTGGTCGGCCTGAGCCCCGGAAGGTTCCTCCAGAGTGTAAATTTTACGTTCAAGTAGCGCAGTAAAATATATACCTAGAGAAAGGTAACCAACATAAGGAGAAGGAATGGCACATTATCCATACAAAATTCGGGATAAATTTCAACAGTAATAATGATGATCGAAACCAGTCCAAGAGACCGAGCGGTCTAAGGCGATATGTCTGCGCAGTATGTCTACTTGGAAACTGGGAGGTTATGGGTTCGAATCCCGACATCGGCAGTTTGACAATTATTAAGAAAAAAAAAGGGGATGGTTAATTGACTAAACTGTCGGCGTATGAACAAGAATGAAGTAACCGGCTATGCTTGAGAAGGTTTTCTGCAGTTTCCTTCACGAACTCCATATGAATATCGGCATAGTTCCTATCATAGTCCTATTCCTAGTCTATAAATAAAAATTCCTTCCACTTCACTCACATCCGCACATCCTTAGGTATCACAATGTCCAGGGCAGCCTCTACAATCTATCTATCTATGTTCGCAACACAAAATATCTAAAACTATAAAATATCTCGATATAATAATAAAGTATCCACCATCATATCCATCTATAAGTAAGTAAGTAGTGTAGCAACAACATAAAATAACATAAAATTTTATGTTACCCAAAAACAACAAACACATAGAAACATTATTATACAGTAAAATTTATTACGAACGTCAACCCATAATACTTACAATATGTTTTGTATGTTTCACTATAATAATAATAATAATAATAATAACATTTACCTTCTTCTTTAAAAACATAAACACAAATAATAACATAATTCAATTTTTATGTTTTGTTATGTTGGTTGCTACTATTATTAAGATATACCATCATATAATAATATTACACGTGTTATTAATCGCTTCAGGTTTGGTAATAATGTGCTTTGTTTGCTTCTGTGTCTCTACTGTGTATGACTTATCTGTGTTGTAATGCATTACAGGTGTGTTGTGTTGTGTAGTATAATAATAATACTGTGATTTATTTTTAATTTATGTTTGTGGTTGGTATACCGTCTGTTTAGGGTGCATTCGTCTTGGATGCTCACACGCTTTGAGCGCTGACGCTTATAAGCACAAAATTATTGGTGTTCATGTTAGCCTACAAACGCTTAGAATCGATCAGAAAATATCGTTCGTGTTGGACGTTGAGAGCGTTAGTTTGTATCAACATGGCGGCGTTTTATTTCGTCGGAAGTAACAGAAATAGGATACGTTTTACCAGATTCTGAATCATTTAAATCGATCGAAAATAATCTGGGTAAATAGTTAGCCAATTTTACTCATTTGTAAACAATTTTAATTTTAAGTACTTTAATAAATATGACAAAAGTTTCGTTACCTTACGCTTACGTAGCATTCGTTTTGATAAATAGTAAGATTTGGCGCTCACGCTTTTGCTGCCCTACCTGTGTGGAGTAAGCGTTTGTGAGCGCGAGATCTACCTCATGAACTCAGCCGCAAGCGTGATTTTTTGACACTCACAGCGCCAAGCGTGGGAGCGTCGAAGACGAATGCACCCTTAGTTAACATCTTCGTATCATAGATCTCACCAGTATGACAGAGTACATATGTACATATACATTAAGCAATGTGTATGAGAAGGAGGTCTTATAGGTTTGATAAACAAGCAAATTTTTCAAAATAGTGAATAATATTCATAACGAGTATGAGAGAGTACATATGCATACATTAAGCAATGTGTATATGTATATATGTACTCTCTCATACTCGTGGGATCTATGATACGAAGATGTAAATTAAACATAGTGTATATTCATTTTATTATTATTAAATTTTTCCAATATTATTAATATTTTTAGGGTTTTGTACCACAAATCGGTATTATAAGGAAGGAATAATCTGGGAAATATTGTAGACAATTTTTTTAATACTACAAAAGTACTTTGTAAACTCGCGACATGTTGCGTGACGTCATTAACCAGTGATTTCCCAATCAATGTTATTAGAAATATCAACGAAGTGTTCTTATGTACGCACGTAAGAAGTTATCCTTATTTCTAAATAAGTTATTAAAATAATATTAATTAAGAGCAACACTGCTACTATTAAGACACAAAGTTTAATTAAATTATATAGAATTGAAAAACTACAATAAGAAAAATTATATATTGTATCTAAAACCAATGATTCTACATTTTATCATGGTGGAACAGAAACAGCGTAATTTCTTCCGTTTAAATTAGAGTTTGGAAACACTGGCATCTTATTTATATTTGAATCAAAGTTGGTGAAATTTATCAAGACCAGGTTACGAGCCCATTATACAAAGTTTACGAGCCCATAAAAATGATATCATTGATATGGCTTGTAATTCAAATATTCTTCTCTTACCAGAAACATGGAGTAATAATGATGACGACATTCCTGTACCCAATTTCAACTGTATTGAAATGTTCTAATTTAGAGCTGCCAGTGGAGCTATTTACCAAAATAATATCGATCATTCATCTTTTTAACCCGATTTCAAAAAGGAGGATGGTACTCAATTCGTCTGTATTTTTTTTAATACTGTATAATATTGCGTAGTCTTTCAATATCCAAAAATATCACACACAAACAAAATTATTGTCCACCACAGAGTGTAGCCACACTGCTTAAATATTTCTTAAGCATAACATTAAATATCAAAATGAGAGATTATAGAAATAAGCATTTTGTACAAGAAATATGTGAGGTACATAGAGCCCTGGCTATGGGAGCTAATCTCATACTTGGCCAATTTTTATTGTATATTGAATTTTTATTGTACAGAGATTTTTCATATTGTAATGAAATATTTATTGGCAAGTACCTATATGACATAAGATGGAATCCAGTTTTGTATGTTATTTATTTATGGGACTTTTAGTCGACGGAGATACCTTCTCTATGGTAAGAACATTTTTTTTTACACTGGATTATCTGATTTTATACATAGTGAATTTCAAATACAAACCATCCTCCCATAAAAACATCCCATGCATCCTCTTCAAAAGATTCCACTACGAAACATTCAAATATTCTAAATAAATTTTCATTCAATTTGATTAGATGATATAGTTCGATTTTATATGTAAATATACATAGGTAGTAAAGGGTAAAAAATCAGTACTTATATTTTTCTGTGGATAAAAGCAGTACAGTTTGAAAACTACAGCTTTTTTACTTCGAGAGGTATGCTTTTAGGTCTCGATTGATATCCAATCAATAGATGGAATCTTAAGAATTCGAGAGATATATGAATTCACAAGTTTGTGAAGTAAATGGTACTTTTCAATATTTTTCTGATATTGAATACGAAACGAGATGATATTTGTCTGTTTCTCGACGAAAGCGAGAACAATTTTTTCTCTCCACTTATTAGACGCGATAAACTTTTCGTTTGTCTTGCGACACCATGGATTTTATGCAATTCCATTTGACAAAACTTACGATAATTTCTAAACTATTGTTAATAATTTTATATAATACATACCCCAAACGCTGAAAATCGTTTAGTTCGTCTGTGTGAATCCGGTTGATGTAATAACACTTCACTTTTTGGTCGTGGCGGTTTTGGTGGTCTTAAAATAACACGAGCCTCTTCACGTATATCTTCATCCAATAATTTACTATCCGATGATACTGATAATTGTCTTTGAACACGATCATGTGTTGAAAAGTCTGCAACAATAAATTAAACAAAAATACATTATTAATAAATTATATTTATGGTACGGATGCTGTTTGTTACATGTGAAACAAAAATAAATTTTGAACAAAAATTATACCAGAGTTTAATTAAACTAAACCACACAACATAGGGTTCAGAGATCGTTAAAGAGCAAGAGTTAATATATAATTTGTTTTTTATATTCAAAGCATTCGAAAGCATGTCTTTTAATAGATCTGTAAATAATTTCATGTATTTAAGAAAGTCCCATGCGTCTACAAACCCCACACAACACGACGAAAATTAAAATTCATTATTTTAGTCGTTTTTAAAATGTACACTCCCGTTCAAAAAAAAAAATGAACAGACCTGAAATGTTAATTTGCTTACATTTCATAAAACTCCTCACTTTTGCAACTCTCTGTATATTATTTATTTATAAACAAAGATAAGTAGTATATATTTTAAACAATTTATGTAAACAAATCATTTACTACAAGAAAAATTGTGAGAGACTGATTTGGTTCAGATCTGTTTAATTTTATTGAACGGGAGTATACAAAAATAGTTTCCAATATACTGATTAAAACAATTAATAATTAATAAGTATACAAACATAATAATATGTGAAATTAATGCTAATGTTCGATAACACTATTAAAACAATATTTATCACAGTATCTAATTTATTAACATAATTGTTACAAGTTTAAATATGCAAAATTTCATTTTCCCATAAAGCTCTATTTATTAACAGTTTGATTCTCAGATATTTTTCGACTGAAAGAGAATTGAAATTCATTGCGCAGATTCACAAATATATTTTTGAATAATAATTATTGTACAAGAAATTGTTCAGTGTAAAACAATTATACTATTAAAAGATTTTCATCAGATTTGGAATGCTACAAATAAAAAGAATAAACTATATTAATAAGTTTTCGTTTAATAAACTATTTTTGACTACGCCATAAGATGCATCATAATTTCTAACTACCACAAGCATGAGTATAAGGTTCTAAGAGTTTGAAACGACAAAGCAGAGTTAAAATAATTTCAATTGTACATAGAAAATTTATTACTAAATTAATTGAAAAAAATGATAAGTGTATAATAGTATTACTAGCTATACTATATGAGTACCAAATAAACCTTACACTATAATTAATAAACTATAACATATTTGATCGAACATATTATTATCTTTCTTCATTCTATGATAATGACTTTATTTATTGCAAATACCCTTCCTTATCTTATGAATCATAGCCCATTTTTACGTGAAAGTTTTCAATCGCAATAAATGTATGTGATATAACGAGACTTACATCTCTTTGTACATGCAGAAATATATCAATCGCATGTTTCGTTAATAGCTTATAACTTCCGTCTTGCTAAATATTTCTTTCTTTGTCAACCAATTCAGTCACATGGTCTTAGTAAACCAATCACAAGGAAGTAAACCAATCACCCTATTCTTACATCTGAAGTTACATATTAAATTGCATCGAAATAGAAGCCAGGTCTATTGTGTTATAACTGCATAGATGTGCGTTATGAATAGTTGCTTGAAAAGTTACATGTGTAAATTTTCACAAATATCACAAAGTAATATGACGAATTCAACATATTTATCATCCGATTTGACTCAAAACCGTTAACAAGACATTGTTGTGAGGTCAAAAATTCTGTGTTTATGAACAAAATAAATAAAAATAAGTCCAATTGAGATAAAATTTTGTATACACGTGTAAAATACAAGCTTTTATTAGTAGGATATTATTGAAGATTTCTTTTAGAAGACTATGATAATTTAATTTCAATACCAAACACCCGAAGCTTCTACCATATTTTTTTTAATGCCTAAATGAAAATATAAATTTTTATCAGATGCAAAAACTGAAAATATACATTTGAAAAAATAGAATTAGTGACCCATATGTAAATCTTATGATGAACACTTTATAGTCTATTTATTATATATTTCAGTGCATTATTATATCATGGTCTGTATAATAGATTATATTTCATGTTACATGAGGGGATAGGATACATAGATCGTATAATATGTTGGATGAATATAATATATAGAAGCATCATATATATAGAGTGTTCTATATAAGATATGTCTAAATAATATGGTTTCTGTAATAAAAATTTCTTCTATTCTCCAAACACAAAACAAACGTAAAATATTGCAATGTTTTCAAATAAATATCAATAATAACATATATAAAAAAAGGTATAAATTTTTTTGAAATTTATCCAACTGTATCAAGTGTATTGTTTAAATGTCGTATTATTTACAATTTTCTACATATGAAACAAAACGGTACTGACTTCTGTTGAAACGCTATTGCACTACGTTGACTAATATCGAAAATTATTGAATAATAATTTTATACATATATAAGTAATTTTTTCATGTTTATATTAACGAAGGCCAAAAACTCGGCCTGTCGCACTACAGTGCTTTAGATAAATAAATTCAATGACGTGTTAGTCTATCTAGTATACGCTTGTTAAACATTATATTATCGAATCATAATTAGTGAGAACTCTAGGTTTTTGAAATAAAATTTCAAATTCGCCCCCTTTACCTAGATCAGTTTTTTGTATTATAAATACGTATTTCGACTACAATGTAGTCATAATCAGTATAAATTAGCTAGTCGTACTTTACTCTTTGACAATTAGAAATAGATATAAAGTCGAGATCAATAGACAAAAATAAAAATAAATAGAAAATTAACTAGATTAAAATATACTAGATTTAAAATATCATAAATTTTAAATTATATTGAAATTGCTCTTGTTAAAATTTCCTTCATTCACATTTATTCCTGTTAATTTTAATCTTATTAAAATTACTCTTATATTGTCGCAGGATATGTTACTTGTTACTAATTTGGTGACAGTTTCAAAATCTATCTTGGTTTTACGCTACTTATATATGTTCGCCCGACTTTAGATGCTATTCTAAGAGTTATGCCTTGCGCAGTGAACACGTTTTTGTATTTTGACATCTTTAGAGAGAGATGGACATATTGGCACTTGATTTTACCGTAAGATTTTGATTAAATCTGAATTTGGTACCGGTCCATTGTCTAGATTCATAATATTTCTTTTGAATTTCTGATTTGAATTTCAGAAATCGTTCGTAACCTCTCTTTAGATTGACATTAGTACAGTAGTCTGACGTTTTAGTATACACAAAAATAATACGTTGGACTAATAAGTTAGTCATGGATTGTTTCATTGTTAATATGATTACTTTCGGATAAATTAATGGTGTATGGGTTAGCGCACTAGGCACGATATCCAGAGATCCAGTATTCGATTCCATACATAATACATACATATGTATGTGTTTTTGTACCTAATAAAAATTAATTATTCGAAAAATCCGTGCTTTTTTAATTATCCGAGCCCGTATTTTCCAGCATTAGCCCGGATAATCAAAAGTTATCTTTATTTACGCGTGACTTCCACATATTTTTAGATCATTTTGTTCATCGTCATTCTTTTTAGATTCCATTTTAAAACATAAATACAAATTGTTTACATAAATTTGGAATCATTAAAAATGATTAGTGGGAGCCCATCTTTATATATCAAGTTATAAATTCATTGTTTGGTGTATTATAGAAAAAATTCATTAAAAATTATGGATATTATTAATTATAAACACAGGTGTGTTTAAACTGTACTAGCTGACAATATAATAACAGTAATCTACTAAATTTTCACGTGTACAAAGTTACAGGTGAAAATGTATGTAATGTAATTTTAGATTTTATTAATTGGTTTAATAATATATATATATATATATATATATATATATATATATATATATATATATATATATATATATATATATATAGATTTATATATAGGTACCAATACACTTATGGTTTACAGTATATACGATCATGTTTTTAACGAGAAAGCCAATTAAATTAAATTTATTAGCTAATACAAGCTTATGTAGGTGTAGGTATACAATACAATCTGTTTTCAAAAGCATTTCTAATAAGAAATCAATGTAAAATAAATAAATAAAATATTTACTATAAAACCATACATACATACACATACTTACAAACATCTGGCTGCTTATGGTATGATGTTTGATTGATGTCATTTAAGAGTGGGATTTAGTGATGCCCACTTAATTTATAATATTATTGTTCATTACGTATGCAAACACACACTGCAGACTACAGAGTACCCCCCACTATTTTTATTTCTTTATGAAGCATTGTGTAGTTACTATAGTAAATAATATTTAACATTGATTCTCTATTAGCAAAGCTTTCCAAAACAGACGGTATAGTAGGTAGAATACGTACATAGGGTTGCCAATACTTAAAAAATTGCATTCGAGAAAGAGTCTTGATTGATGTCAAAAAGAGTCTGAAAAAGTTACGGGCATATAACTATTACGCGGAATCAAAAAGAGTGTACATATATCACATGTAGTTGTTTCAGTAAATCATTATCTATCGGGTATCTTCGGTCTTATACCGAATCAATTATTAATCTTCCATCAGTTATGAGTGTAATAACATACGTATTACTACAATCTTTTTATTTTTATATAAAAAAAAGATAAAATTATCTCATTTTCGGGATTGCCCTCAAAATTCAGAACGGTTGGCCACCCTAGTATGCACCTACGTAGATACACCTATACACAACAGAGGTAAAGTGTTGTATAGAATATTATTATTTACGGTGATGTATAAATTAGATACTTATCGATTCGAAATTATTTGTTTGAAATTAAACGTAACGATCATTAATATAATAAAACCTATTTTGACAAAATGGAAACCAGACTTCAAAAATCAAATATTCTATAACAAAAAATGCACTAAAAAGTAAAAAAATAATTGCATATTCTTGTGCCAATTTTAGTTCACCTAAGCAAAAATTTTTAAATATATATGTACAATTATTGTTATTTTTGGAGGCGGTGTCAGCATAGAGAAATTCACATAACTTTTGGACACCGCCTCCAAAAATAACAATAATTGTACATATATATTTACAAATTTTTGCTTAGGTGAACTAAAATTGGCACAAGAATATGCAATTATTTTTTAGGATTCTTAGGATTTAAGTTTTAAACAATATTTTTTTTTTACAAATATAAAATTATTTGAAACGATTTAATTGCAAAATTTTTACGTATTTAGGCAATGGATGAGATATCAATGCATTTAGTATAGGACAAACTCACCACTCCTACTTACCATTTCCAGTTTCACAACAACCTTAATAAAGATCAATTATATCTTTAACGTATCTATTTATTTATTTGTGGGATTAATTTATATTCATTCAACCTCCTACAGTCTCGACATACTGACATAACGTTAACGTTTTGTCTTTGAAGAGCATACGACAAATGGCATGAAGCACATTTTAGAAATATGACTTCTTAGTTTATTAATTACGATGATGGAGCTTTCTTCTAGTTCGTAAATATTATAAAATACAATGTGAGAGAAACGCAAGTCAAGAAGGATAATTTTCATGTCATAAGTGATTATGAAAATAAATTATAATCAATAAATTAAACAATAATTACAACGATCAACTTTATTTTATTTGTATAACAGTACTATGAATCACAAAAGTTAATGTGATTTTTTTAAATTTTATCATTGATTTGTGCCTTATTGATTCGGTTTTCGAAAAAATGCTTCTCGGATAAAAGTTGTTCATCATAAATATAGCAACAATTTTTACTCGAAAAATTGTTTCGTAAATCGAATGAATAAGGCACAAATCAAGTATAAAATTTAAAAAAAATACATCAACTTTTGTGGCCAAGTGTACCTACAATTAAAGTAAGAAATTATTATTGAAATGTTTACTTACTTCTTCTCATACTCTTAGGATAAGTAAGAAGTACTACGGGCCACAAAGGTAGCTCTCATTTTTCAAAACTTATTAGTAGATTTGTACCTTATTCATTCGGTTTTTTTGGGCAAATGTTTCGAATAAAAGTTATTAGATTGATAGATATAGATATATATATCTATGAACCATTGTGCTTCCCCTTCCACTTCAGTCTGACGAGATTCGCTTCTCCCATATCTTGGCAATAGCCAGGAGCTTGCTGATCAGGTCTTAGAGGTAGAGGTAGATTGTAAAGGCTGCCCTGGACGGGCTATATTTCGACCATAAGGTCCATTGTGATGCCTAAGGATGTGAGTGGAGTGGAAGGAATTTGTGAGTAGACTAGAAATTGGTAGGATATGCAGCCGACTATGATAGGAACTATGCCGATATTTATCTGGAGTTCGTGAAGGAAACTGCAGAAAACCTTCTTAAGCATAGCCGGTTACTTCGTTCTTGTCCATACGCCAACAGTTTAGAAAATCAACCGCCCTTTCCAAGTACTGAATACTGCGCAGACATGACGCCTTAGACCGCTCGGCTACTTGGCTGGTGATCAGGTCTTCCTGAAGGTTCATATATTCGGTGTGACATGCACCGAATATCTTCTATCTGCTGTAACCGAGAGATTCGCAGTGAAAGATAATGGGGCTGGATGTCTCCTTCTCCTCGCCGCACACAATGGATCCGTTATGGTGTCCCATTGTGTGCTGATGATTCCGCAGGGGACAATGCCCGGGGATGAATCCGGTAACCTTCCGCTGTTGTATGCTGTTCAGGTTCAGTTCATCGACGGATAGCCTCTTGGATGCATTCCTAAGCAGTTTTTGCAGCGGTATATTTTCCCAGTGATCACGGTGTTTAGCATTTATCTACTCGTTGATCACCTGTTTACATGCAGTCTGTGGAATTCCTAAAATAAGCTCTGGGCCTATGAAGAGTGTTCCAACTCCCTTCATTGCTAAGGTATCTGCTTTTTCGTTTCCGAAAGTTATTAGTATATTTATAATGAATTGCTTTTAATGGAAGCATTTTTTCGAAAACCGAATCAATAACGTACAAATTAATTATAAAATTTTGAAAAATGATCGCTACTTTTGTGGGCATGTGTACACCATACACGTAATACACACCCATAATTATTTTATAGATAACAAACAACAGTTTAAGGAAGGCAAGAAGCACTAAATATCTTTTAAAATGCCTTCTTGGCTGTTAAAAGTAATTAACCTTGACCTTTCGTTCATTTAATAACTTTCAATTACTCTTCTCTCCATTTGAGATTATTTTCCTTCTCATTAATTGTTATTACATACACTATGTTTTAATATAAATTATAATATGTATAGAGTATACGTAGCCACTGTGGCCACTAAAGTCCATGTCATTTTTTATTTTAAATTTTATAATTAATTTGTGCTTTATTGATTATTCGGTTTTCGTAAAAAATTTTCTAATATAAGTTGTTACTGTATTTATAATGAACAATTTTTATCCGAAATCAATTATAAAATTTTAAAAATTGACATAGTTCTATTTTACACATGTAACTTTTCAAGCAACTATTCATAACACATAACTTGGTGAGCAAGCGCAGTAGTATTTTTTTATTAAACTATGCTGTTATAACACAATAGACATGGCTTCTATTTCGATGCAATTTAATATGTAACTTCAGATGTAAGAATAGGGTGATTGGTTTACGTCCTTGTGATTGGTTAACTATGATCATGTGACTGAAGTGGTTGACAAAGAAAGAAATATTTAGCAAGACGAGAGTTGTAAGCTATTAACAAAACATGCGATTGATATATTTCTGCATGTACAAAGAGATGTAAGCCTCGTTATATCACATACATTTATTGCGATTGAAAACTTTAATCAAAACTTTCACGTGTACATATGGCCTCCACAAAAGTAGCATACTTTTTTTTATAAATTTTATAACTGATTTGTGCCTTATTCGTTTGGGTTTTGGGAAAATGTTTCGATTTAAAATTGTTAGTATTTTTTATTTACATACAGCGGGTATAAAATGTATACATATATTTAATCTGCAATAATTACAGATGTTTGAGCAGAAACTGTCGCAAAACTGTTCAGTTTATGAAAACATAGTTTCATAAAAAAGCTTTTAAAATTTTTAATTTTTTTACTTTTATGCTGATACCCCTGTTCAGGTAAATAAAGCAAGTTGACAGTTCTATTGATCGCTGACAATCGTCCTATGCTACTTTCGAGATCAGATTCGAAATCAGCGACCCGAAAAACCTCAGTAGTAAATTAGCGAAGACGCGTTGAATAAACCATATTCTTAGTGAAAAAATTTCGAAAAATCGACTTTCCACCCCACCATATCTGGGGCTTCCCTTAAGAAATGTACGGGATCCTCTCTTTATTTATCATCGATTTTAATAATATTGTATATTTACTGCAGTAGAATAACTGTAATATGTAAGTACTGCCTGCAATGGTTAGTTATACTTGATACCATTTGATGAAGAATTGTGAAATATAATCTACAGAATGCTCGAGTAATTTAATAAGTTTAGCGCCATTGTTATCGGTTATAATTTTATCAGGTTTATTCATATATACACTTAGGTGACAGACTTGTTGTATGTTTCTCTAAGCCATAGGTGGGCAGACCTTGACTGGACTCAGCTCTGAGTGAGAGGTAGGAAGAGAGATAGAGTAAATATAGGGTACCTACCAATTATTATTATTTTCTTTTTTTAATCAAAACATTTTCTGAAAAAAATATAATGATACCAACTCTTTTTTATGGTCACAATTATACAAAGTATACAATACATTGAAATTTGGGGCATAAAATGTACCTTTTTAATACATTTGTGTATGAATATACAAATTTCATGTACAAATGTAAATGTCAAATATAAATGTTATATAAATAATAAAAGATAAATCTTTTGACCTTTTTCGTTTACCGCTTGGCAATTGTAAACCACTTGTAAATTTTTTGATGGTTTAGCTTTAGTTTAGATTTTAGAATTAGATTTTTGGAAATTCCAAATAATTTGCCTAAACTATTCATTTCGGAGAACTAATAAACAATTATTTACTTGATTTAATGATTATTTTCTCAGTAGGGGGTATAGTGTAATGGGAATTTCATCATTATTGTTGTTATTATTATTGTTATTATTATTATTATGTTTTTTGGTGTATCTCTCCATATTGTAACAGATATTTTTTAAACAATAAATATTTTATAAAACTAATTCTCAACTACTTCAAAACATACCTTTTTTACTTACTCTCACCCAGCTTATGGAGAGTCGTTCGACTCCGGCGAGCCGTCTGCGCCCACCTCTGCAGTCTAAGCTTCTAATGTATGTATAAATAAATTTAGTCTTTCTACTGTATGACACACATTTTTTACTAAATGTTTTCCAAGCACTGAGCAATAGAGCAGGATAGAAAACTGTGTAACATCGATTGAGCGAGTGCTACATCTGTCGAGTGTTTTATCAGCGATTCGTTACATGTTGAAAATACACTCTGATCGGATTATCATAAAGCGCCAAATGATATATTACATCCCAAATGTTAATATAAACGCAATGAAAGTAATATAAAAAAGTTTATTTGCAAAATATCTGTGACATCTTGTGCACATATACACATATAATTTTGTTGATGCTGAATTTTCAGTTTGCAGTCTTGGATAAAGATGCATATAAACTATAGAATTTTCTTGCAAGAATATTAAATACACACACACACACACATATTTATATATATATATATATATATATATATATATATATATATATATATATATATATATATATATATATATATAATACAAAAATTATCCGCATTACAAGGCAATTTGATACTAGAAACACAATTCACATTATAGTGTGTAATAAGAGAACTATACGACAACATTGTAAGAATTTGAAGTGAATCCTTGTTATAATCTATACCATGCATACAAAAATTATCAAGAATATTGGAATGAGATTTGTATTAAAAATTGGCAATACATTAAGAACGTATAACCAAAGTATAGGCAATTAACCCATTCTTTAATTGAAAAAAACTCTATTCAATGATATGTAATTTTTTTTCTCAAAACATCAATAATGGAAACCTTCCAATTTATTATCTATCGTTGCATTTCATGGCCAATTTTATAGTTTCATACACAAAATAATAGTTGAAAAAAAATTAAAGAAATAATATATATACTTTGAGAGAAAATGAATTTCATGTCCCATAATATATGGTTGCCGTTTTCAGATGATTTACGATAATCAAATCAGTCATTTGGTTAAAGACTTTTAAAGATTGAGATTGCATAAGCTATGTTTTATTTTTACTCAGATGATGATTATAACTTATATTGAATTCGATAAGGTAAACACAACAGCAGTTGTGGATGACTTCCAATCGTCAACAGCTAGTTAGCGGAGCTTCGTTATATAATTGATAGTCTTTACTATAGTAAAACTCAATGTAAACAGGCCAAAATAAACAAATCAAGTTCGTTAATCAGTGGTATCGGTTGCGGTAAGGGAGGGGGGAAGGTGGCGGTGGTGTTCTAAGAACATGAAGACAATACAATAGATAGAATATTTCTCTTAGAAAAATCGAAAAATATGTAAGAATTTTGCTCATTTTTTTCACAGACTAAAAATAACGTTTTCTCATAAATCGCGAAGTTTCAGAATTTTTGACCGTTTAGAACACGAGATAATTAATAACAAAGTAATCATTCTCTCTCATTAGAAGCATGTCAAACTTTATGCCCGCCCAAATATTATCTGTTATAATACTCGCCAGAATTAAAAAAACAACTAGGAGAGAAAAGATAAATAAATAAATTTCAAAAAATCGCGTTGTACCGAGTCTTTCTACAGTATGGCACAGTTTTTTTTACGAAATGTCTCCTGCCCTGTGCAATAGAGCAGGATAGAATCTAATAGGATCTACATCTGTCGAGTGTTATATCAGCGATTCGTTACATGCTGTATATACCCTCTGATCGGATTCTCATAACGCGTCAAAAGAAGTATAACTTAAAAAATTTCATTTGTTGCATTATTAATCGGTTTTGCATCCCTTGTATCAAATTACGAACAAATTTCATTTAAATTTGGGTTGCGACTTGAATTAGTCACGTCTCTTTATACCATCTCAACAGTAAAATGGTATTGGGTAAAAACTATACTGAATTAATCAATTTCAATCATTTGTCACACTATATTTTAGACTACGTTTAAGAAACACGACAATAAAATAAAATCTATTTTGACAAAATGGAAACCCGACTTCAAAAATCAAATATTCTATAACAAAAAATGCACTAAAAAGTAAAAAAATAATTGCATATTATTGTGTCAGTTTTAGTTCACCTAAGCAAACATTTTTAAATATATATGTAGAATTATTGTTATTTTTGGAGTCGGTGTCAGCATAGAGAAATTCACATAACTTTTGGACACCGCCTCCAAAAATAACAATAATTGTACATATATATTTAAAAATTTTTGCTTAGGTGAACTAAAATTGGCACAATAATATGTAATTATTTTTTTACTTTTTAGTGCAATTTTTGTTATAGAATATTTGTTTTTGAAGTCGGTTTGGTGACAATGGGACCAATCTGAAATTAAACCCTTTAAAACAAAAAATTCAAAATCGGTTCATAAATGACGGAGTTCTGAGGGGACAAAAAAAAAAATAAAAATAAAAATAAATAAATAAAAAAAATACAGACGAATTGAGAACCATCCTCCTTTTTTAAGTCGGGTTAATAAAAGAGGTAGAATTTCCATTCATACTTAATTAATTCAATTTCGATTACAGAAACTGTCTAACATTATTAACTTGAAGACTTTTTTAAATTAAATTAAGTATAATACTTTTGAAAAGGATTTTTTTGCTCATAATATTTAAAACGAATATTTATGCAAAACAAATATATTTTTTGTATTTATAAAATTAACTTTTATAATGCAACCAACCAACTCTCACAGCTCCTCCTTTAATTTATAACAAATGCAGTCTTTTAACTTTTTAATTTTTTTTAGATAGTTTTAAATAATAATATAATAATATTTGTGTTAAATTATATTTTATTTAATGAGTAAACATCTATTCTTGTCTTGCATATATTAGAATGCTACGAGCTATTGCATATTCCGAACGAACTTATTATATTCAGAAACTAAATTGTGTTCACTCGATAGTCTTAATAGAGACTATAGACTATAGACAGGAACATTTTAAAGACAAATGAATGTTCGATAGTAGGTTGCTAGTTTGTATAGCTGTTGCAGAACAAAATTACATGTCCTTGATCTGGTTGTTGTAAAAATCAAAATTATTTGATATTTTGTGGGAGGAGTTTAATGTTGCTGTACAAGTTCCTCGTGTGTAGCGATATTTGCAACATATTATCTAAAATTTTATGTTTTCCTAATATTGTTTTATGTTTTATTACATAAATTGTCAAAAAATGTGTGACTAAAAATGTCACACAACAAACTTGAAAAAACTGTAGAGATACATAAAACTAAACTAGTCGATAAATAAACTACAAATTAAATGAGATAGATAGAGACAAGATGACAAGTGATTGAATTTTTAAGATAAAGTAATAAAGTAATAAAGTAATGTTCCCAATTTTGGTTGCACGTCTGTAGGCAAAATATTTTCTAGGCGGAGTTCAATGTTGCTGCACAATGTTCCGCGTTTTTAGCCTACTTAAATTCTAAGGCACACATTACTACCACCCCGGTACCCTTTAAAACCTAAGCATAACTTTAGAGCTTTAAACTAAATTTGATATTAGCGTGAGAGAATCAAAAAGCTGCTATGGAATGAGCATGTGACTAGACACGAGGAAATTAAAAGTTAATGCATAAAACTTTATAAAACGTTTTATATAATAAGCTTGTACTATTGGTCACAAAAGTAGCGTCGTTTTTTTTAAAATTTTAACAGTTGATTTGTATCTAATTCATTCGGATTTGGAAAAATGTTTCGAATAAAAGTTATTGGTATTTTAATAATTAACAACTTTTATCCGAAGCATATGTTCGAAAACCGAATGAATGAGGCACAAATCAACTATAAAATTTTGAAAAAAAGGACGCCACTTCTATTGGCGTGTGTACTTATAACAAAATAATAATATATGCGCAATGCATCGTCGTGCATATTATTAACGTACGAAGCATTGAGTATGAGAGTAAAACGAGAGATATTGAAGAAAAAACAACACATGAACAAATATTTCCTCAGTTGGAAAATTAAAAATAAAAAGTTTTTTATTTTTTTCTGTGTTTTTTTCTTTTTTTAAATTTATTAAACTGTAAAAAGAATTTATTATCATCTTATTATGTATGTGGTTGTTTAATTGAAGACTTCCTTCTTATTGGGTTCTTATCGTGAACCGATTAATTATATTGATGTGTATTTATTGCGGCTTAAGTAGATTTTTCCTAATAGTTGTTGAAATAGAAAAAAATAATATAAGATTACATAAAAAAAATTCGTCACGCAGGAACTGCGTAAACTAAGCGAATTTCCTGAGAAATTCGAAATAAAAATATCACATAATAAATAATATATCATTAATTAATAGGGAATATGCATGAAAATTTTTTTTCAAATTTATTTTCAGAATTTGAAAATACTGTTAATACTGTAATAATATTTAAAAACGAAATTAAAATCCGACAAATATCAAGGATGCTATAAGCTTTTAAAGATTATTATCTGTCTCTTTCTTGCAAAAATACTTAAAACGGAGTTTTACGTGTATTTTAAATGGCAAAAGTGTAAACGGAGTTGAATTTTTAAATGTATGGTAAGCACAAAGAGAATCGACAAGGGGGAAGACGGGTTTAGAAAGGAGGGGGAAACACAAAATTTGGTATATTTTTCTTAATATTGAAAAAATCGAAAAACCCATAAGAAGTAAAGTTGTAGAAAATTAGTTTTACTATAAAAAGCTTGTTTTTAAAAATGTTTTTTTAATAGAAACTTGTATATTTAATTGCTGTAAACTTATACTCAAAAGTCGGCCGGACTACCTTCAATAGACACAGGTTCAGCAGACATAGAAGTATATTAATTTGTAAAGAAGCCTCGAATATCGTCACAGTTTGACTGGATCAGTCTATTTTCATAATGAAGGGGAGGAAACATATATTTAATACTAAGTATTAAATATATGATTAAAATATGGTTTAAATAAGTTGCCCTTCTACTTTTAAATAAGTTCCCCTTACGCGCATATAATAGTCAAAACAAATTAATTCAGCTCTATGAGGATATAAGTTGTGATATATATATCATATATCATATATATATATATATATATATATATATATATATATATATATATATATATATATATATATATAAATATATAGAGTTTAATTTTTTTGTTTTGACTATTATATGCGCGTAAGGGGAACTTATTTAAAAGTAGAAGGGCAACTTATTTATACCATATTTTAATCATATGTTTAAAACTTAGTATTAAATATATGTTTCCTCCCATTCATTTTGAAAATGTAGACTGATCCACTTAAACAAAACGAGGCTTCTTTACAAATTAATATACTTCTATATATATATATATATATATATATATATATATATATATATATATATATATATATATATATATATATATATATATATATATATATATATATATATATATATATGTATATAAACGTGAATTATTTTTCATATATTTGCAGCAATGTATTTCGTGTTGAGGACAACTCAGTACTTATTATTTGACAAACTAGACACATAGACCAGACCGGTGTCAACGATTCAATTTAAAAATGTCATGGACAGTGTTAAAAGTATACATTTTCATAATACTATATAAAAGTGTATAGGATGTTTAAAAAAAAAGTGGTATACTTTACAATATGGCTTTTCCAAATTATCGACCACGCTCGAGGACACAACAGCCAAGAGTATCACTCCTAATGAGAACTTTTTTTTTTAAATGGTCATCTGTATTCATGACTAAATAAATTGCCGTGTTCAAAAGAATATACTTTCTATTCGTTTCAATTTAAAATTTGTTTCAATTATTTTACAAAAATCCAATTCCATCGGACAATCAGAAGAATAACAACATAGAGCTGTAGTGATTTTATTTTAATTAAAAAAAAGTTATTTTATTTAGGTACGTTAAAATAATAATAAATAAATAAATCTTCCCTTAAGCATAGAATAGGAGGATTCAATAAATTTACCAAAAACAATTTTCTTCTATTTAAAAAAAAAATTATATATACGAATTAAACAAAAAACCAATTAATGCTAATCGAAAAATAAACTTTTGAAACAAAATTGAGAATACAATTAAGGTAATTCGATCATTATTAAAAAGATAAAAAAAAATATAATAAAAATACGTATTGTAGAGAAATTATAAATACCAACATAATAATTCTAAATTAGTTTTTAGTTTCGCTTATAGTTTCGATGTGTCCGTATATCCGTCGGGCTGTATTTCACAGCTGTTTAATTCACAAGCAAGTTGATATAAAAGCTGAAATTCAGCATTGCTGTACATAGATAGATAGATTGTAGAGGCTACCCTTGATGGGCTACACTTCGACCATAAGGTCTATTGTAATGCCTAAGGATGTGGAGTGGAAGGAATTTTTGTGTATAGACTAGGAATTGGTAGGATATGCGGCTGCAGCCGACTATGATAGGAACTATGCCGATATTCATCTGGAGTTCGTGAAGGAAACTGTAGAAAACCTTCTCAAGCATAGCCGGTTACTTGGTTCTTGTCCATACGCCTTAGACCGCTCGGCCACTTGGACTGGTATTGCTGTACATATTTACAACGTCTAGAAAGTGACGAAATGCAATCTTTAAAAACTTTTTTATTCAGGGTATTTTCTCTAAATGTAAAGTGGGGCTGAGTTCTTATTTTATTCGCATACTCTACCGTTGAACAGGTTTTCTAAAAGTATTTGAGCGAAAGGAATACGTCATAAAAACGTTTTAAATGCAGGGATACGTTTACAAAATGCTATGCTTTAAGGACGTTGGTGCAAGAAGAACTTGAAGAAAATTTGTAATCTTTGATACTTTTCTTTAAAAATTCAAAAGCTCATCGATCATTTGAAAAATTGATCAACATAGATTTATATGGGAAATTGATTTTTAAAATATTTAAACTTGTTTAAACTTGTAACAACTATGTTAATAAATTAGACACCGTGATAAATATTGTTTTAAAATATGAAATTCACAATAGTCCAATATATAGCAAAATTGGAAAGAAAATGATCACAGTTAAGTAAACTCTACTGGTTTACAAGTCGTTTGTGGGATATTTACCAATAGTAGTAGTAGTAGTAGCGGAGGGGACGTTGAATCATGGCAAGTACTGGCCTTTACCGAATCTTGGACTTTTTTACCGACCATAAAGGACAAGGAATTTGTATGTAGACTAGGAATTGGTAGGTTGTGCGACTACAGCCCGGCTTTGATTGGAACTATGCCGATATTCATCTGGAGTTTGTGAAAAGAAATTGCAGAAAACCTTCACAAGCATAGCCGGTTACTTTCGTTCATGCCCCTACGCCGATCCAGTTTAGTCAATTAAACAGCCCAATAATATTATTCTTTTGTAATTAATTTAATAGAAAAGCTGCCACGCCGTTGGGAATCGAACCATCAATCTTCCAGTTTTGAGCAGAGCGCTTTTAAAAGCTCGACCACTCAGTCTGGTATATATATATTTAGAGCATTGATTAAAACATCCCAATTTTACGTCCTATAATAAACATTTTTAGATGATTAAGTTAGATTTGTTCCATTGAACCAATCGAATAACATTAAATATATATAAACAAAACAAAAATTAAACGTAATCGATAGAAAAAACTTTTTTGAAACAAAATTAAAAATAAACACAGAGTATATTATTTTTAAAATAGGGAATATGCATGAACATTTTTTTTCACTTGAATTGAAGCATGTTTACTTGACAAATATCAAGGTAAAATTACTTTTTAAATAACTTTAAAAATAAGCGAGATATGAATGATTGAAATTCCCGATTAGACAAAGAGGGTGATAGCCCTGTTGATATGTTATGTGACGTCATATTACACTTTCACCATTTAAAATACACGTAAAACTCCGTTTTTAGTATTTTTGCAAGAAAGAGACAGATAATAATCTTTAAAAGCTTATAGCTTCCTTGATATTTGTCGGATTTTAATTTCGTTTTTAAATATTATTACAGTATTAACAGTATTTTCATATTCTGAAAATAAATGTGAAAAAAAATTTCCATGCATATTCCCTATTACGTTTTGTTCCAGGCGACACATAACGAAAGTACCTCTCCTATGTATGGTGAGGAGTAAAACAAACATTATTCAAAGACGAAAAAAAAAAACATGGGAAAAATTATTACCAACTGATTTTATGTGTGGTCACAAACAAGAAAAAGAAACAATTCGAATGTTATTATTGAAGACACACGATATAGATAAATTAACTAACGTTAAGTTCTTCGGTATATATGTTGAACCTAATCGAATGATATGGTTAAGAGCACGTTCTCAATAAATCTATAAACCCTGGCAACTGATTATTCTCTGTCTGGTTTACAGTGGATAGGGTAGCAATGCTGTAATACACAAACGGTGAATTTCTATGTGTATATGTGTGTGTGTGTGGTTTAGCCCTCCCATTTTATTGCGTGTTGATTATCGACCAATCGGCCATACAAAATCATACCGATAATTGCTAATACAGGATGTGACGTTTAGATTTTATTGTAAAGTAATAAATATTTGTCATAAACAACTTAAGTTCGTAATCAAAAATTCATTTTAATTGAGTTTTTTTTTTTCCCAAATCTTTGAGATAATTATTGTAGAAGTTAAGTTAATCTTTAAAAACATAATAAAAAAGAAAATTTGTCGCATAGGAAGGAATTATAATGAACTAGCGACCCGTCCCGGATTCGTACGGGTGCAATTTAGATTTAATTATGATGTACTATACATATAAACCTTTCGGAAAAAATTATTTACATGATGGTGAAAACCGTTGCATGTTTTAGAAGGAGCTAGCGGATAAACAGATAGACGCGGAATTTCTATTACATAAATATTAGTATCACAGAAAATATGGTCCGAAAATAAACCTTCCATTCTGTTTTGAGCCATTGCTTTTATCTCGTTCCATCTTTTTCCTTCCCCAGCAACTTCTTTCTCCACTATGCTTCTCCAAGTAGTCTTGGGCCGTACTTGTCTTCTCTTGAAAATTAGACAATGCATCGGACCGGAAGGGGGGACAAAACTCTTCGTCAGACTATTTTTTAAAAACTTTATCATAATGTTTTCTTCTATTTAATCTATAGAAGGTGGAGCAACATTATCGAAAATGTATGCGATCATTCAAAATTTGTTTTTCACAACATAGTAAAATTCCAATTTTCAATGATTAATCACATAAAAACCCTTCGTCAGATTTGTTTCAAAAAATTATTTTATACATATGAGTTAGCAATTAATAACATATCAAAAATTCAGATTTTTATCTATACATTGCCGATTTCACCTATACATGTGTCCGATCAAACTTAATTGTTTTTTTTCACTAGTTTATTTTTAGAAAAGTCATCGTTAATATTGTTGTTGCAACTATTTTTAATGACAACAATTCATGGTACACCCAGTACAAGTAGAGTGTATATATACGGGTAGTTGATACGTTAGAGGTAATGTGAGGACCACATGTTATTGCTTCCGATGATATTTTCCTAAAACACCCTTACATTTCTATATGTGCACTTATATTACAATAGTACACTGTACTATGGACCACACAAGTCCATGTCATTTTTAAAAATTTTATAATTGATTTGTGCTTTATTGATTCGTGTTTCGAAAAAATGCTTCCGATAAAAGTTGCTCATTATAAATATAACAACTTTTTTTTGAATTTTTTTTCTTTCGAAAACAGAATAAATAAAGCAGAAATCAATTATAAAATTAAAAAAAAAAACAAGTAATGTAACAACTAACTGAGTTATATTAATGTTGGAATTAAAAAAAAATATTTTGCGGTTTTAAAGTTGGGCATATTTTTCGCTTTCCGAAAAACATTCCGATTTTATCTATTAACGATCTTGACCCTAATTTTTTGCTTTAGAACACACAAAAAATTCAGCTCGTTATCTCTTTTCGTTCTTGAGTTATCGTGTCCACGGACAGACAGACAGACAGACGGACGGGCATGCGGGAAAAGCCGAATTAGGCCATTTTATAAACACCTATACCAAGCATTTATGTCAAGAATTAATATTTTCAAGCGTTACAAAGTCGGGACTAAACTTAATGTACCTTGTATATTTACATATGTATAAAAATAGTATGTATGGATGCTATGTACATGTATACATGCATGCTTTCGTTCACCTATCAATTGTATTTCTTATTTTCAACTTTGAGCACAAATTATGAGAAAACTATTTAGTTTATGAAAAAATTTGTATAAACAAAAGTTGTTTATTTTAAAGAGAAGAAGATTTTTTGTCAACAAACTTTTTTTCTATCTCTTACGGTTTCAAAGATATAAATTTTCCCTCCTGGTGGGGGGAAACACGTTCCGATTTTGCCCTTTGACGAACTTGATCTTACTTTTTTGCTCTAGAACACACACAAAATTTTCAGCTCGTTATCTCTTTTCGTTTTTAAGTTATCAGCTTCACGGACAGACAGACAGACGAACGGACTTACGGAAATGGACTAATTAGGTAAATTTATACCTATAAATTTTTTAAAAATTTTTACAAAAATTTTTTTCTGCGATTAATATTTTCAAGCGTTACAAAGTCGGAACTAAACTTAATATACTTTGTATATTTACAATATACCGGGTATAATTACATCAACTTTAGTGACTAAGAGTACTATACAATCGTATATTTTATATAGTCTGTATATTGATACGTTCATGTTTCATTCAGAAAATTTATTTCAATTTGTTGTACATTCGCTTGAATTGTGTTTTGTGTCCGAGGAGTTAACTGCAATTCATCATGTATTCATTTTTTATCAGTTTTTTGTTTTCTTTTTACATTGTAGATCAGTGATTCTCAATCTTTTTTTGTCGCGGCACACTTTTAACGATTTTAAAATTTAACGCAAAGAAAAAGATAAGTTTAAAAATTGTTGACTTACTATAATACACTGTGTAAAATCGTTTATGATAATAATTTTGAATGTAAAATAAAATAATATGTGCTACAAAAACAACAGTACGTTTATTAAGGGATTCATTACAAGTTAATAATAAGAATACTTTTAATGAGAAATTTGAGCTTGATGTTTTTTGTTAATTTCATTTATATTTGGTCGTAAAAATGACAATGCATCTCTCTTATCGTCTTCTATTTAACAGTCTCGATTTTTTTTTCGTTTTTATGTTGGTTAATACTTTACTATATACATTTCTAAAATTTGACGGCACACAAAAGTGCCGCGGCACAGTGATTGAGAATCACTGCTGTAGATTCTAAAAAATGCGTGTTTCATGATATTTATAGTGTGTGTTTAAAAATAGAATTTGTTTATTTGGCAATTTTCATCACGTAATTATGTTTCCACAAAAATTCAAAACCTCATATCGATCATTTGAAAAACTTATCTCTCATTAATAATCAAATTTATAACATAGCGTCTTATGGGATACATTTTTTATATTAAAATTGCAACAACTATGTTATTAAATTAGACACTGTGATAAATATTATTTTAAAATATTCTTTAAATTATACAGTTTATTTAATTGAACTAAAAAAATAGTGTTATCGAAGGTTTGAATTAACTCTCAGCTATTTCAATCAGCATAATTGAAACGATTTTGTTTTTTCGCGATGAAAAACTATTCACAGTTATACAAATATATTGGAAAACGCATTTTTATTACAATAATGAATTTTTATTCTAATTTACACAAAAACTGATAAACTTTATTGTGAATTTTGTTGAATTTTATGAATGTACTATATTGAATTTTATAGAATTTTTTGAATGTACTATATATAGCACATGAACGCCCTTAAGGTAGTTTTCTTGCAGTAATCGTGTTTAAAAGTTTCAGCTCAGAACCCATATCAAACATATGAATAGACTAAGAATATATACTACATTTTTTTTAACTCGATTATACCTCTTATCAATAAATATATTCGTATTGTCTCATATTTATTAGCACATTTATTTTCCTACTCACTCTAATAGAGCCACGACTCGTATAATTGTTGTTTTTACATTAAACAAATATTTTATGATTAATTTTTCGTCATTTATTAATTAATATTATTAAATCTAGACAGTAATTGCTTTATGCATAAAAGAAAACCATTCTTATGAGTTTTCCATGAAACTCATTTCGTATTTTAATGTATAAGCTTCGAAATTTTGATATTAAATTCTTCTGGTTCTAGGCAGCAGATTTTTTTTCTCACCTTAAAAGATTAATTTCAATCAAAATTACAAAAATTTCGTAAGAGAACGTTTTTTTCTATACCCAACCTGTATATATTTAAAGTTAGGTGCTATCTATGAAAATAAAAGTGAAAAAATAAAAATCCTATTTTAAAAAAAAGTGAAAATTTAGTGATAGAAATTGTAATTATAAAATTTTTTAGGATGATGTTATTCATGGTATTACGTTTGATTTCCACAACGTATGTATGAATGGTATTCTGTTTTTTTTTAAAAAGAGTTTTGTTGAATACATATGTAAAAAAGCTTGCTTTATTTGATTTTTATCGTCGAGGCATTATGAAAAGCTTTTTACATATTTAATTTATATTCTTCATAAATGTACACAAAAAATCATAAATGTATCACAAGCAGAGTTCGAATGTAAGTTACAGTCCCCACCACTTTTATACTTTTATTAAAAAAATTTACTGATCATTTTGGTGATGTTGTTTGATGGCAAAAAAGAAACGAAATTTAGTATGCAGTTATTATCTTCATTACATATAAAAGAGAAAATGTCCGAATTGTTTGGTAAAAACTGTAGGAAATAGCGAAATAATGATGAGAGAAAAACTCCAGAAAAACTATCAGAAGTTCAGAATTTCAAACAGTTCCAAAAGTATAACCGGCCCAGATCTCTAATGCAGTTTATAGTTTCCACAGAAATACTTACATTAATAAAATTTTGGAAAGAAATTATTAGTCAATAAATTTAAAATATAAAAAAAGACATTCTAAAACGGTCAACATTTAGAAAAAAAATTATTTTTTGACATAAATAAAAACACACATAATGGATTACTCTTTCGGTGGCACACAATAAACAGACATGTTTTTAGGCCTCGCTCTCAGGTCAGTTCTCAAGAGTAGAAAGATTTCTCAGAATACTTCTTTAAGTATTTTAAATTTTTATGTGTATTAAATCAAAGTTTGCTGGGCCATAGTTCTAGACCGGGATACCAAAGGGGTTTTTTCAGGATGATGAGCATCAAGCTGGTAAGTAGCTTCGTTTTGACAAGACGCCCAACTTTTTAAATTATAATATTTTGGAAAACGGAAGTACACCCTATCCAATAAAAATTTATGTGTGGTCATACATAATATATATATATATATATATATATATATATACGGGTTAATTTGAGAACCTCCTCCGTTTTTTTCGTCGGTTAAAAAAAACATTCAAATTGCGCAACGATATTGAGTGCTTTAGTGTTTACACACAGACAATATACAGCGATTATGATATTTGTTCTTTAGTGGAAGCGCTGGAAAGTCTTATTTTTGATTATTTTGTGGCTAAAATTTGAACTTGAATAGGACCAACTTTGAAGAATACCCTATCCAACAAAACAAGAATTATCAAAATCGGACTACTCTGTAAAAAGTTATGCGTGATCATACATAAAAAAATATATACAGGTTGAATTGAGTACCTCCTTCTTTTTGTCGGTAAAAAATATATGACCAATTGTTAATTAACAACCTGTACTACTTGTTGTCTACAGTAAATTGTACACAAAAAATTAGCGCACATTTTTAAAAATTTTCTAATTTTATAATTTTTTTGAAAAAATACTCCAGATAAAGGTTGTTCGTTATAAATATACTAACAAATTTCATTCAAAACATTTTCCCAACCAAAAAAGTTCCCCCTATAAAAATTGAAAAATGATCGGTACCTTTGTGGCACATAATACCTATATGACGCTCATAGAGAAGACTATCTGAATATCTATCTATTTCTAGTAAGCTAAACATAAAAGTAAGCTAAACATTTCTTAACAATGTTAAAAGAAATAAAACTATTTAATAATTCATCATTTTCTCATACTAGATTTTGAACGAAATAAAATTGTTCCAATTATAAATTTTGCAATAGTTTTGTAAATTTATTTTTATTATACAAAAGAAATATATTTCTTTCTGTAAAGAAATGAAAATAATTTTAACAGAAAGAACATAATATTTATTATATGTTTTATAGAAAATTGTTCAAGATATAATTTAATTTTTATCGTTGAATGATTTCTATGAACAATTTCTATGAATGAAAAAAAATATGAATATTTTTAAGTGTTATTGGAAAATATGTTATTATATGTTTTATCAAAAAATATATAAAAAACTCATAATTATTAAAAAAATATGAGTTGATAAAATATTTATGAAAAAATATTTTAAATATAGAAAACATTTTTTGTTGGACTATGTGTGTGTATCAGCGTTTATTTATTTAGGCCCGTATTTACACGTGAAAGATTTGATGAAAGTTTGCGATTGTTATCAATCGCAATAAATGTATGTGATATAATGAGACTTACATCTCTTTGTAAATGCAGAAATATATAAATCGCATGTTTTGTTAATAGCTTATAACTCTCGTCTTGCTAAATATTTCTTTCTTTGTCAACCACTTCAATCACACGACCATAGTAAACCAATCACAAGGAAGTAAACCAATCACCTTATTCTTACATCTAAAGTTACATATAAGATTGCATCGAAATAGAAGCCAGGTGTATTACTATTATAACAGCATAGTTTCATCAAAAAGTACTACTGCGCGTGCTCACCAAGATATGCGTTATGAATAGTTGCTTGAAAAGTTACATGTGTAAAATAGGTCTAAGGTGGATCTAGCATGAAATGACCTTTTTTTCACAGGGTAAAAATAACGTTTTCTTCAATCCCGAAGTTTCAAAATTTTTGACCGTTTAGAACGCGCGATAATTAATAACAAAGTTCACAATTTTGACGGTCACTTCTCATTAGAACCATGTAAAACTTCATGCCCGCCCAACTATTATTTGTTGTATTGAAAAAAAAAACTCGACAGAATTTAAAAAAAAAAAACGAGAAAAGTAAAGATAAATATTTCTTGAATAAATTTTTTTTAAAAGTCACGTTTTACCATTTTGTATAATAATTAAAAATTTTTTTTTCTTTTAAAATTACATTAATGTATATAAAAATATATGTATGTGAGTATATATGTGTATTTGTATTTGTTCTATAATAAAAGCAAACCGGTTTTTGGTCCTGGCTGGAACTATCTTAACTTTACTTTCTGTTTTTTTTGTATGCTAGTTTGTTTTGTGCGGGGATAAATCTTCGCAATCAAAACGTTGACTAGTTCTAATAATTGAGCCTGCTTTTTAAAACTTTGCACACATATTTATACAGTTTGTCTAAGATTTTAATCGGGAAAATTGAATCCGCGATAGAACTCCAAAAAATAGGAAGAAAAGTTCACATAAACTTGGATTCGAAGTAACTGAAAGTACTCTTTAAAAATTATATGAACTTTTTTGTCATTTTTGTAAAATAAATTTTTACAAATAAAGTTTCAAATAAAGTAACAAGCACGTTCAAATTAAAAAAAAAATGTTTAAAGAGAGATAAATAAGACTAAAAACTAAAAACAGGTATTGAAAGAGTTTTTGATAAATAAATTCAAAATAACAAAAACACATTAAATTTCGTAATAATTTGTTAAAAATAATGAATGTAATGTTTTTGGTTAAGTTTGATAATTAATGACTGAAATTGCAAAAGCACTTATTTAACAACCAATTATAACGATAACATTGTGAAAAATAACGCTCGTTTTGAGATAAAGAAAATTTATTAGTGAGTAATGGGAAATTTAAATAATATAAAAGTTATTTTATTTTATACAATAATGATGGACCGAATAGTTTTGATTCGGGAATTGAATTATTTTATTGTGTTGTGTTCATTAAACATGAGCCTTTCTTTCATAGTCCAAGCGAGGACCGTAAAAAAACGGTGCCCATTTCGCCAGGAGATGAAACTTTCAGAAAAGATAGTACATACAGTGTCTGCAATTACTTACCTAGGTAACCTGGCAAAAACCTGATTCGATAGGGAGTTATCCCACCCCCAAATATACGAGACCACACTTTTTATACTCGGTATATATAGTATACAGCTTGTTTTTTAAAATACACCCAATATGGATGGAATACTGTATAGTGTATCTATCGCTATCTATATGTAATGTACTATGATATGGTTTACTTTGTCACACACTTAAACAATCAGTATTTGTATTATAACATAAATAACTATTATATTATACTTATCACTCTCTAATTACAATCATTTATATATAGTTGCATCTTACTCGTGCATGTATACATCGTCGTTATTGTCCGTCGTACGTTGTGTGAGTGTAACACCATATCATGGTATACTGTGCATAGACAGTGATAGATGCACTACACAATGTTGCTATTGGGTCTATTTTAATTTACGTAGTGTATACAAGGGTAACGTTATTAATATGTTCTTTTTAACAGTATTTAAAAAGTCACTGGTTCACTTAAAAATGGGAAAATATTTTTTTAAATGCAGATATTTAACTTATACCACTTGCTTGTTTTTTCTGGGCTTATTTAGGATTTATTGTAAAATGTGAGTAAATGTAAATTAGAAATTGACTTGACTTGATTTGACAGATCTGACATAAACTATGCTGTATATTTTTTTACTGTGCGCTGTCACCACTTTTCTAAATATAGTGGCCAAAACAAACCTTACAAAACAGTTTTAACTATATTAAATAATTAATTCAAACGTTCGTCAATACCATTTTTTTAATGCAATTATATAAACTGCATATTTCAAAGAATATTTATAAATATTATTTTGTTATGGTGTCTACTTTAATAATATAGTTATTATAATTTTAGTACAAAAAATTCTGTTCTCCATAAGACGCTGTGTTTGATTCTTAATCGATAATTACTCTTTGAAATGATCGTCAACAGGTTTTAAATTTTTGAGGGAGTGTAACTACATAATTGAGCTATTCAATTCACTAAAAAAGAAATTTTATCTACTATCAAGGCTCATGCATGAACGTCCTTAAGTTAATTGAGAATTTAAATCTAAATTAGAATCGTATCTGTTATTATGAACAGCAAAAAGATTCAATTCCTGAAGCAGACTTTTTCAATCCAACACTACTTACAAAAGAACTAAGAAGTGCATGAGTAGAAATAACGCTATATTTTCGAACAAAAACAAACCACACCATACCATCATATTGAATTGAACTCTCAATCTATATATAGAAGAGTTAATAAAATGCTGCCAGCTCTCTGCATAACTAATTAAATGTAACTTGTTTACATCAATTTAATTAACAAGTAAAAAATTGTAGCTACTCTACCTGTGCGAGCTATAATTCAATTTTATTTTTAGTCATTTTTTATTTAAAAGTAATTAATGCAAAAAAAAAAGTTTTGTTCGAGCAAATATTTATTATTTGTTCAATTTTCTATTGAAATTATTCTTTTTATTTGTAAGATATTTTTAATGAGGCATATACTTGATTATAAGAGGCAATTAATTTTGTAGATTATTTGGTACAGTCGAATTGAAAAGATTTGAACAAGCTAGAAAATCTATTCATCCCAGAAAATATTAACTTTACTACAAACTTCAAAAATAGGAATTTTTAATTTTTCCAACATCTCTATTTTATTGAACTTCTTTTTCGTAGATTATTTGGTTATTAAATTAACCGGGTTATTTCTTCAAGGAAGCGTTTTTGGAAAAAATTTCGTGACAAAAAGTTGTTTTGTTTGGAGAGGGGTATCTTACAGGGGCCTTGATTTGCACCACGACCTTGACCGTCAAGGATGGCCAACTTGTGTTTTCCATATGAGAACCCATTTTTTTGACAGAATCGGAGAGATGAGGAAAATCAAGTCTATTCTGGTTCATATATTTATTTGTGTATACTTAAGTGTCAACAATACAATGTTTGTCCAAATTCCATTTAGGTTACGTAAGACAAATTCTAGAAGACTAGCGTATACTGTACATAGATCAATGTCATTTGATTTTTAATTAAATACTGATATGAAAAAATTAACTCGTCAACCAGGAATCGAACCTCGGGCCTCTGAATATCTAGTCCAGCATGCTAACCGCTACACCAAAGACGACTCTGACATAAGAGGCAACTTTTTCGTACCATTCTTATTTTTATTTTGACAGTATTATTTCTGTCGAAATTATTATTCATATATTTATTTGTGTATATTTAAGTGTCAAAAATGGTTAATTATTAACCGTTTTATAAAATGGATCATCAAAGATAAGAATACCATCATTTTTAATGAAAAATATGGCATTTAGAAGGTTTTATTTTTATTCAATGAATAGAAGTCACTCGTTTTCCCATTTGAAAAGCACAAGTTAGGCTTCATATATAAACGTGAAGGCTGAGATGTAGGTGAAAATCAAGATCGCAGAAGATGCCAGGTTTTGAACAACACAACTTTTTTCAGGTCTTTTTTTCCAAAAACGCTTCCCTGAAGATATATTCGGGTGCATCGTTAAAATGAGGAGCACCCTGTACCCTCCTATACGGAAAACAAATTAAAGGAGCAAATTGTCATGTTAGTCGAAAATAAAATCCTTAACCCATGAAATTTTTGTAAATTGATGTAAACAATAAACTGTTAAAGAAAGGAATTTTTCCAAAAAAGATTAATTAATAATATGTATAAATATGAAGTTAATAAGTTTTTAATTTAGTTATGTTAAAGAATTTGCGAAAAGTTAACTAAAATCTAAAACGAATGAGAAAAATTTAAGTAAAATTAATAGATTATTGATGATTTTGCAAAGAAAAATTAATTCTTACTAGATTTTAATTCAGCATTGCTCACGGTTAATGTTAACCTCGTATGTTGGTTCACTGTAAAAGAAATATATACAATTGTAAAAAAGCGCATCCAAATTCCTTTATGAATAAGACCTTCCACCTTATGGCTGAATGTATATCTATTATTAACTTTAAAAATCCCACCATCAAAGTTACTTTTAAACAGTGTTAATAAAATATTCATTATTTATTTCGTCAACATTTATTGTAGAACCTATTCATGAAAAATTTATTGAATCGCGCAAAACTAAACACATCCAAATTCAGCCAATTTTATAAGCGTGTTCTAAAGTTGCATAATTGTTACGTGGTTAATTACTTAGCGAATATTTGCAAATAAGTGCTAAATTAAATGGCAAAAGCTTGATAAATGGATACATATGATTCATATTGCGTTTACAGTCAACAAAATTGCTGAGTCCTTTATTATGAATATTATTGTTTCTAAACAAAAATTATGCTTCGCAAAAAGGTTCTTTAGGTTTCCTGGCTCATGTTCGTATGAACTTATTTGCTCACAATTCTCCTTAAATATTTAGTATTCCTGTTGAAACATCGTGTACACTCCCGTTCAATAAAATTGAACATACCTGAAATGTTAATTTTCTTACATTTCATAAAACTCCTCGCTTTTGTAACTCTCTGTATAATCATTCATTTATAAACAAAGATAAGTAGTATATATTTTAAGTGTGAAAAAAAGAATGAAAGTATAGTAAAAAACATTTACTAGAAGAATAATCAAAATTGGGAGAGACTGATTTGGTTCAAATCTGTTCAATTTTATTGAACGGGAGTGTACAGAAGAATGTGGATATACTCTACAGGCTAGTTTATTAATGAATCTAAAAGTGTCCAATTATCAAGCACGTCTCTTTTTTGTTGATTTAAAAAAGTATTGGAAAAAAAATCAAAATCAGACAATTTTTCGCCCATACAATTTTTACAACTACAATAAAAGCGATGAATGAAAAAAATAAACAATAAGAAACAACTTATTTTCAATAATAAAAAGCTTACCATATCGTAAATCACCTTTCCCCGATGGCATATTACCATTAGGTTCTAACCTATCCAAAAACTCATCACTATATCCATTATACGGTAGTTTACCCCGAGGAGGATCTTCAACCTCTTCTTTTGATATTGCTGTAACAAACAAAAAAAAGAGACATATAAATATCAATTGTTTGAACGGAAACAAAGACAACAATACAATTATCAAAACAATTTATATTATGTGAAATCATCAAAATAAAATTATATAATAGGTCATCATCATACTCTGTTTGTTGTTGTATAGGCGTTATTGTTGTTTGTGTGTTTGTATGAAGGGAAAAAAGGGCTTTTCACATATAAAATTTAACAATGAGAATTTGTTATCTTATCAATAATATTCCACCACACAGTTATTTGATGTACTATGGACTCCAATAGTTGATGTCAGTTTTATAAAATTTTATAATTGATTTGTGTCTTATTGATTGGGTTTTCGAAAAACATGCTTCGGATAAAAATTGTTCATTAGAAATATAGTAACAACTTTTATTCGAAAATTTTTTTCAAAAACCGAATGAATAAGGCACAAATCAACAATATAATTTTAAAAAATGACATCAACTTTTGTGGGCCATAGTACTTTTATTACGTTTTTGTGATTATTTGTGAGTTGGCATTGGCGGGTTTTGTTTATTTTGCTGTATTTGCTGTTTTTTTTATAAATAAAGGAAATAACTTTCATTATGAAAATAATGTGTTTGTTATGATTTCATCAGAGTTTCTTGATGATCCCCTATAAACTCTCTAATAAGTGGTGTGTCCCGAATCCTTATCTATAACTATGCTAAAAAAGATAAGTACATACAGAAGGGATTGATTTGTTTTTTAAAATAATTTTACAAAGGTATTGTATACTTCAAAATGCCTACGAGAAACGGACTGACTTGTCCGTTTTGTTAACTAGCTTCGAAAGGTTACCAGATTCAACACCTACGGAAGCATCTATACACAATAATGCATCTATACTAATGTCGAAGAACTATAACTTCATATAGTTGAAAATACGTAAAATATGATATATTTAATAAGTCCTCGCCTGACAGGGTTAGTGTACTGTGTAGCTGAAAAATGCTTCAAGACTTAAGCCATCCACTCAATCGAGCCATCGATTATCCAAACCAATTTTAGATTTCTTACGAGTCAAGTTAAAAGTAGTCATTCGATAATTTTTTAAAGAAACATTTGGCGATCCGCTCAAAATAAATAAATCGTGATTTATTTTCAAAAGACGTATAAATGTATGTTTCCAAATTTGTTTAATTAAACGTGAGGGTGAAATAATAACAAGGGTAAAACACTATTTAAAAATACAATTAAACAGTTTTCTTCTTTGTTAATGTTTTCAAATATAAAAAAAAAGCAAAGGTTAAAAGTAAAACACAAAAAGTGTATTTAAAATTCATAAACAATAATACTCTGTATTCAGTACAAGTAACAATGTACCCGACTACTGCTGTAATTAAATAATTTTTAGTCAAGTCATTTACCGGTAATAATTTACAGAATTTTATATACAAATAAATAATTAAATGTCGCTCTGTTGTCTGTCCTTTAGGGATCTATATCAAAAACGTATTTAATCGCAGCGCTGTTGATATGGTCCAATCTTATATTTGAGCCATGATCCGAAACCAAAATCGAAAAAATGACTTGTTATATTTGATGCAATACATATGAGCAAAAAGTTTTGAGCGTGGTCTTAGACATTAAAACATATTCTATATACACTCCCGTTCAGGTCTAATACCTGAATATCAAGGTTAGCTTCGATACCCTCACTTTAGTGAAAAAACAAACGCCACATAGTCATCAAAGGATGCCGTCAATAAATAGGTGGGGCTCTTCACATACTTAATCCGTTAGTCAGTCAACTCAAATAATCCTCAGTCAAATCGTATAAAAGACAGAACTTTTTTAATATCATTGTGAGACACGCACCCAATTAGCAACAAGCAACATATCTCTGAATCCATATCCCAGAGATAGTTACCATTAGCTAATTCATACTGATGATGACTACATTGTAGTCGAAATACGTATTTATAAAATACAAACAAATGTTCAAGGAATTGGGGCAAAATTTGAAGTGTAATAACAAAAATAAGCATATTATGTAACAAAATTATTTTGTAAATTGTACATAATACAAAATATATATTGTGTTCATATTTATGGAACCTTTGATGTGTGAGTCAAACTCACACTCACTCAATTTCTTTTTTTATATTCAATTCTTGTATTGTTGTGTCTCACTCATTAATATTTAAAATACGGCAATTAAAATGCATTGAACATTTTTTTTTAAAATAACTAATTACCATCAATTGTATGTCGTCCCTCCAATGTCCAATGTTTGTGTTATTGTAGGGTCAGTCTGTTAGTTTACGATAAAAATATGGTATTTTAATCAAATTACAATAATTATATCTTGTTTATTTCGTGTACATACATACAGATAATTTAATTGATTTTGTTTCGATTAACAATTGATGTGAATGGCATATGTAATTTTAGGATAATATATCTAATAAACTTTTGTTAAAATTTAATTAATTATCATTGATCGATGCAGGATGGATGCAATCATGTTAATTGATAATAATTATTATAAAATTATTATTATTATTTTGTTTGAATATATTAAAATGTTTGAGTAGTGGTAATAGTCACCGGGTGTGTAGTATGGTAAATTAACCTGACCCTGACCCTTTGTGGTCACAGTGTGGGGTAGCCAACTATTCCAACGACCAAAAATGATTGTAATATGTGAGTCATTCGTATTTAGCGTCAATAAAATTCACAAACATTATATGACATACACTTTTTGAAATGTAATGGTTTTTACCCGTCTCTTCGAGAAGGAGGGTAATGTTTCTGTATGTATTTCTTTGACACGTTCTGTAGCCTAAACGGCTTGATGGATTTTAACATATCGAGGTGTCGTTAGATTCGTCTTAATTGCAGCAGTGGCATAGGGTATAATATTAAAATATGGTGAATTAAATAAAATTTGTTACGCAGGAGCCGCGTCAACATAGCGAATTTCCTTAAAATACATCAATTACTCTCTAGCGGCCACAATTATAGTCTAATCAAAATGAAATGTCGTATCAGATTATTAACAAATGACATAGGTCAAGGGGAAAGAGGGCATAGAGAAAGAAGAAAACACAAAATATAAAATATCTCTCTTAATATTAGAACAATCGAAAAATGTATAAGAAGTAAAGTTGTAGAAAATCAAGTTTACTACAATTCATTACCTTCTCATTTTTTCCAAACTCTAATGTGTACAGAGATATTTAGAATTTTAACAGAATATTGATAAGAAACAGAATTATAGTAAAACTAATTATTAGCTACAACTTTACTTCTTATAAATTTGACAATAGAATCTAGAGCACGGTAGTGCGCAAGGCCGAGTTTAAGTACAGAATACATTAGACAATATATGTGTATATATGTGTGATTGTATGTATGAGAGGTATAGTACGTTGAAAAAACTTTGGCTACTATCTTAATTCGGTAGATACATATAACATGAACACTCCCGTTCATAAAAAATGAACCAGTAGAAACATTCTAAGTGTTTATGTATGTAATATTATACGTATATTCAGTAACAAATACGCTTAAAATGTGATTTACTGCTTCAAATATATTGAATGGGAGTGTACGAATAACATGTAGTAAGCTAAAACTTTTTGACTGGACTGTAGGGAAAAAACTATCTTAAACTTTAAATTTAATAAATCACGTATATCATGAAGATGATGAAGATATACACGTATATCTTCATACGTGTATATCATGAAGATATACACGTAATATCGCGAGAAAAAAATTCGTCTATTACTAATTTCCCATTTACTACAGGAAGTTATTAGTGAAAATAAACCTTCATATCCCTTCGATAAAATATTTATTTATTCATGTAAATAACTTTATTCGAGAAAATAAAATACATTCACAGAAAAAAAAAACTTTCACTAAATTAACTACAAATAATAACACATTTTGTAACACATGAAACAACGTCCCAATGATTCGATAAAAAATAAATACAGAACATAAACTTTAAGTACACCCATCGAAAATAGAGTTGTAGTATCTTAAACGATTATAGCTTTACAATTTCATAAAGATAGAGTAATTCAACCGCAGAGCACAGACTATCAAACTAGTGGTTATTGATCCGAGACAAATGTTTGCATGATTTCATTCTATCTAAACAAACAAAAAAAAAACCGGTTACTAGGTTTTTCTTTTACGAAAATTCAGGCACTAATAACACACATACACACGTGGAAATAAATAAATAAATATATATATATATAGAGGGTGGCGCATAAGTAACGTTATGATTTAATTAGTGAACAAAAATTTGAGAAACTTTGAAAACTTGAGAAATTTATGATGGAAAGACTCAGCACAGAACAAAGAACCAAAGTTGTTCAATTTAATTTTGAAAATCAGCATTCGATTATTCAGATACAAAGATCATATCGAAATTTCTTTCATGTTCTGACAATTTACCGATTGGGTCAGCGTTTTCGGCAACATGGGGGGCTGTCTGGGATCTTCCGCGTGCTGGAAGACCTCGTGCAGTTCGAAATGATGTGAACATTGCTCAAGTACAAGCAAGTGTTGAGGAAAACCCCTAAACTTGCACCAGGCGACGTTCTCAACAATAGGGAATATGCATGCAAATTTTTTTTCACTTGAATTGAAGCATGTTTACTTGACAAATATCAAGGTAAAATTACTTTTTAAATAACTTTAAAAATAAGCGAGATATGAATGATTGAAATTCCCGATTAGACAAAGAGGGTGATAGCCCTCTTGATATGTTATGTGACGTCATATTACACTTTCACCATTTAAAATACACGTAAAACTCCGTTTTCAAGAAAGAGACAGATAATAATCTTTAAAAGCTTATAGCATCCTTGATATTTGTCGGATTTTAATTTCGTTTTTAAATATTGTTACAGTATTAACAGTATTTTCATATTCTGAAAATAAATTTGAAAAAAAATTTTCATGCATATTCCCTATTGGTGATGTCTAGGCGGTCTTTGCAAATAATTTTAAATACGTTACACCTTTTCCCATATAAGATTCAATTGGTTCACGAATTAAAACCAAATGATGCACAAATACGCATTCATTAAATAAATCATAACGTTACTTATGCACCACCCTATATATATATATATATATATATATATATATATATATATATATATATATATATATATATATATATATATATAAATAAAAAAAGGGGGAGAAAATAGAGTGGAAAAATGGTTATATAAATAAAAAAACTCAGGCGTGCAAGCCTTGTGTCGTCATTACATGTATGTGCCATACGAACCAGTAGGAATAATTGAAGGGGTTGTCGACTATATATATACATATGAAAATATTGTGAATCCCTAACGTATGGACGCAGGTATTTATGGGGGATGGTGTTGTGATAGTCATGTGTCTTTAGTTCTGAAGATCCACGGATAAGAAATCCAGTTGTTATTGTTGTTGTTGTACATAATGTTGTTTAGTAGTAAAAAATATTTCTTGTTTTTATTAGCCCACAGGCTGATATTTTTGGATGTATGTTTTTGTGTTATATTTATGTACTAGAGACCACAAAAGTAGCGCACATTTTCCAAAAATTGTATAAAATCTTGAACTGAAAACTACTAGCAGTTATATTAAAGGTATCTATTAAAAAATTTGCGAAATACTTTTCCAGAGTTAATTTAGACCTTGAAATAATGAAAATTTAGTAAAATTAACGATATTATCTTCGGTTCTTTAGATATGCTTGATTCCAGGCTCGGATCCCTTAATCCGACATTCCTAGAAGCTATATTTTGAAAACAATAACTTTGGCGTTCAATTCAATGCGAATTTTGAATTTTTTGGGTTCAAATAAGCTTGTAACGGACTTTTTATTAAAAACTACTATCAAAAATTTATTTACATTTTTCGGATTTTTACAAAGGGTACCCCTTAAAAAAGATGCAAAAATTTGAAAAAGTTTTTTGTCTCCGATTTAGATCAAAATCATTTACTACAGTAATTTAAACCATAAAAGAACGAAATTTTAGTTAAATTAACGATAGTATCTTCGGTTCTTGAGATATGTTTGATTTGAGGCTCAGATTCCTTAATCCGGTATTAGTAGAAGCTATATTTTGAAAACTATAACTCTGGCGTTCAATTCAATACGATTTTTGAATTTTTTGGGTTCAAATGAGCTTGTAACAAACTTTTTATTAAAAACTACTATCAAAAATTTATTTACATTTTTCGGATTTTTACAAAGGGGTACGTACCCCTTAAAAAAGATGCAAAAATTTGAAAAAGTTTTTTTGTCTCCGATTTAGATCAAAGCATTTACTACAGTAATTTAAACCTAAAAAGAACGAAAATTTAGCTAAATTAACGAGATTATCTGCGGTTCTTGAGATATGTTTGATTCGAGGCTCGGATTCCTTAATCCGACATTACTAGAAGCTATATTTTGAAAACTATAACTCTGGCGTTCAATTTAATACGATTTTTGAATATTTTGGGTTCAAATGAGCTTGTAACAAACTTTTTATCAAAAACAACTATCAAAAATTTATTGAAATTTTTCGGATTTTTACAAAGGGGTACCCCTTAAACAAGATGCGAAAATTCGAAAAAGTTTTTTGTCTCCGATTTGGATCAAAATCATTTACTACAGTTATTTAAACCTAAAAAAAAGAAAACCAAGTTGAATTAACGATATTATCTTCGGCTCTTGAGATATGTTTGATTCGGTACCCTTAATCTGATAGTACTAGAAGCAATACTTTGAAAACTATAACTCTGGCGTTCAATTCAATGCGATTTTTGAACTATTTATTAAAATTTTATATACCCTGTAGGAATATGCCAAGATATCCAGCTAAAATAGATCTTAAAGTTATGTTAATAGAAAATAAATTAAGAGCCAATTTGTGGACTTGCAACCAAACTTTTTTTTTCCTGAATATTCAATAATAAGAATAATTTGTTGGTAGTTTGTTGGTAGTTACAAACGGGAATATGTACTATACTTATAGATGCCTAAATATTGAAGAATTCTAAGATATAGAATCGAGTACATTACATCCCTTAATTCCAATTATAATTTGCAGACACTGTATGTAAGTAGGTATAACATGAAAAAAATATGTTTAGCAGAATTGATATTAAATCTACAGTACTTGACCTAATAAAGTAAAACTTTTTTTTATATATATAAAATAGAAAAATTATCATTTTTTTCTACGTTCTACCAACGGTATGTTTTATATATACCAATAAGTTAGTTAGAAGTGTTGGTTTTATAAGCTAATGGTTTGTTAGTTTGCTCAGTATCATCATTCCATCACATCTACATCCATAAAAAACCCATCGAGTAGAAGAAAGTACGGGAACACATCTGATATGATTAAAAATACATATGGAGTAGCTTAGGAAGGATGCAGTTTGTTGAATAGATTCATTAATTTGTTGCAAACTATCATTTTAGTGTACCATAAGTTTATGAAATGAAACTTAACTTTAGCGACGAATCGGTTTGACATTTCTTGTTACAATAAAGGGGAAATGACTCCATACAGGGTAAATAAGAGACAAGCTTTGAGTGTGAGAACGAAGTAATTACATTTTAAATTTGTATTAGGAGAACATAATTACGTGTAATTATCGTTGCCTATATCATACAAAAAAATGCTTTTTCGAAAATCATATAATTTTTGATAATTTCCAATGTTCTAGTGATGTACATTACTTACTTACTAATTATTTAAAAAATGAACATTTGAACTAAAGAATTTTACATACGTTACACCTTTTCCCATATAAGATTCAATTAGTTAAAACCAAATGATGCACAAATACGCATTCATTAAATAAATCATAACGTTATTTATGCGCCACCTTTTATAAAACTTTTAAAATTTAGTGCTTACAATTGCGATAAAAATCATAGTCTACAATTGAAAACGGTAGATCAAAGCATGTTGGATACATTTGTATGTCTAATGATGTACAAAACTGATATAAAAAGTTCAAAGCTTATATTTACCCAAGCACTTTGTCTTTTGTTTGTGTCTTTTTGTTTTCGTTTTGTATGAAGTCATGTGAAGTGGGTATAATATATAGTCCGGTCATTTTAGACATTTGAAATAAAGAAAATTCCGACAGAGCTAAATCTTCGTAGAGACCTTAGGTTTACCACAAGGAATAAAGTGTCAAAAGTCCCCATCAGTCCCATGTGAGCTTAGGGACTTATTCGGGGCCCAAGGTCAAAATTTTAGGTTTTTTGGATTTTTCTCGAAAACGGTAAGTTTTATCGAAAAAGTACCTCGGAGCAAAGTTGTAGATCTTAAAATTCTCTATAAAAATGGTTCCCATGATTTTTTCTCTAAGACCCACTATTTCCCAGATATTGCGCTTGTAAGAATCATGTTCTACATAGTATGCACACATATGCCACGTATATACATATTTAGGTACTCAAGCAAGCAAAAATGCCTACTCGTGCCTCTTCTATGTATACATTATACTATTCTAAGAAAATTTACTCTAAAACGACCGCCGGTCCCTTACCGAATCCCCTCTACTTGAATAACATCTGGCCTTGAAAAACATCTGCCTATTCTTTTGTCCATGTGGTGTCGTTCACGTATACCTGCTTCTTTTAGTGTTGAACGAGCAGTTCGAGTGACTATACGTATTTATTACAAGCGTCTACTATTGAAATTAGTGCTGATTAATATTTAACAAAAAATGTCACAATTTTGCTTTATTTGTAATAAACTTTTGACTGAAGATGAAACTGTTGTGGTCAGTCGTGGAATGCCAACTTTAATCGATGCAAGCGTCGCGAGAAGTGATGAGTTTGCTGATTATTTAAGAAGCCAAAAATCCGTTACAATTCACGTGGATTGCAGAAAATCATACACCCGGAAAACTTCAATCTCTGCATCAAAAAGACAACGTGAGGAAGAACAGGCCAGTACTTCAAAAGTAAGTCCACCTCATACTAGAGCGCGAATAAGTGAATCCAGCTTTTGTTTTAAAAACCACTGCTTATTTTGTGGCGATGAAGCGGATGAAGAAGCAGAAAAGAAGAAAGTGAAGATTTATCGCCGAAAAATTCATAAAGTTTCTACACTTACATTCAAAGATTCCATTTTAAAATTAGCTAAAGATCGTTCTGATGATGTGTCAAAAGCTGTCTTTGCGCGTATTAATTTTCAGTATGATTTAGTTGCTGCTGACGCTAAATACCATGACAGTTGTTACAAATCCTTCCTGAGACCTAATACTGGCGGTAAAATTGGCCGTCCTCAAAGTGAGGCTATAAACTCTGCAATGGAGGAAATTTTCAATTTCATCGAAAGTAGCGATGACTGCCAGTTTTCGTTAGATGAACTGAAGAATGTTTGCCAAAATGTAGCTTTAGAAAACGGGATTATAAAAATACGATTGAAATTAAAGTATGGTAGTAGAATTATTATTACAGAGAAGCCTGGAAAATTAACATTTATTTGTTTTGTAGACAATTACCAAGACATTTTAAGTCAAGCCTGGTCTGATAACAAAAACTTGAATGAAAAGGAAAAAAGGTGGAAAACTTTAAAAGCTGCGGCAGAAATTATTCGAGAAGATATTCAATCTTGTGTGTTTGATAATACTATGTACCCGCCACCGGGTAGAATGTTTGAAGATATAAATAACGATATTCCCGAATCATTATCTTTTTTTTTGGGACAAATCATTCTTAAAAATAAGCGTCATAATTTGGATCATTTAAAGTTAGTTTGCACAAATATTAGTCATAGCATAATGACTGCTGTTCGGCCTAGATCCTTCAAGTCTAAATTACAGCTGGGTCTTTCAGTTTTTTTCCATCGGCGGTTTGGTTCAAAACGGCTTATACAAATTTTCTCATCGTTTGGTTTATGCGCATCTTACAGTGAAACAATGAAGTATGAAGCAGCAGCAGTTTTCAGTCGCCCACCTCACATTTTATCACCAGAAACTGGCACATTTGTTCAATATGTTGCAGATAATGTTCAATTAAATACAAGAGAGGAAGATTCATGTGATTTTGATGAAGAGACAACTGATTCATCTTCATTTGAACAATTTCTAAGCGTTCATCAACAGGAAGGAGAAGAAGAAGAAGAACAAGAAGAAATTGAAGAAAACATGATTGTTGAAGTTGAATATGAAGAGTATGAGTCAGATTAAAGTAATAAAAAAAAGTTAGAACGACAGTTAAACTCAGTAACCCATATCAATAATCTTCATACTATTAAATAATTATTGTTCCTGAAAATAACGTCATAAAGGTTCGTGGAATAGGCCTACCGGGGATACCACGTTAAAAAAAACGCGCCGAGTACACTACCTCACAGGTGGTGTGGAAATGTGTGCATATTATGTAGAACTTGATTCTTACAAGCGCAATATCTGGGAAATAGTGGGTCTTAGAGAAAAAATCATGGGAACCATTTTTATAGAGAATTTTAAGATCTACAACTTTGCTCCGAGGTACTTTTTCGATAAAACTTACCGTTTTCGAGAAAAATCCAAAAAACCTAAAATTTTGACCTTGGGCCCCGAATAAGTCCCTAAGCTCACATGGGACTGATGGGGACTTTTGACACTTTATTCCTTGTGGTAAACCTAAGGTCTCTACAAAGATTTGGCTCTGTCGGAATTTTCTTTATTTGATCACTATTTTTATGTCTAAAATGACCGGACTAATATTAGGCAAGGACATTTTATTGAAGGATAAAAGATGGCAAACTCACATTCATTGATAAATGCTATTGCTTAATCTATTTTTGATTTTTTGATAAAGTAGTTTTTTTCTTTCTTTTTAAGTTCAAGGCTATGCAATTGTTATAAAAAGTACTTGTAAAGAATTACTAGACGATTCAACTGATTTTTATAAGGAATATAAATCAAATTAGTTTCGGATTCAAAAAAATTCGAAAATTATCTTGATTTTGTTGAAAGTTTACTCTAGACTGGACAAAGATTGGCAATTTTCAGGGTTCTGTCTGTTGGGTTCAATATATATCGATATACAATTGCATCTACTCATATAAAAATTATGCTTTAAATGGGAATCAAAAAGAAATTAGGAATCGATTCTTCATGTGAGTAATTTTATATATTTAAAGAATTCATTTTATTACATTTGAAGAGCCTTTTTATTAAGGCGAACGCAATAAAAAACAACTAGGAGAGTGCAAGGTCGACATTCGCGTTAAAGGTTACCATAAACATAATTAGTAAATTCAATTTGTTACTAAACTTTTTTGAGCTACATTGGATATTCATTTCATCGTTTTGTGTATTGTACACAAATTTGAAGCAAAAAGAAGCCAAAATTAACAATTTTCACCTTTATGTCCTTGGAACTTTATGTTAAAAAGGTCCATCCTTGGACCATTATGTTCCATCTTAGAGTAAATAATATTACGAACCAGTTCAGTTTAAAATTCTCTATATCATTGTAGTATAACGACAAGTTATATTGGTAAAGTTACTCATGACGTCATATTCCAAGATGGCGGCTTTAGTCAGGCTACATTTCAACAATTAGTCCCACTTTTACACGATTTGTTGTTTCAATTTTTTTATAAATATTTTTTTGGCCAAATATAGGACATTTATGGAATCGAACAGTTCGTTTTTCACTCATAAGACCAATTCAATACTTTTTAACGAATACAATACGTTCTTACAACTTTCGCCTCTAAAAAATGCATAAAAGAAAAGTAATAAAATTATTTTATTTCCATCTCCTACGTTGTGCATCAATTCCCTTTTATCAGTTAACTCAACTTATCGTTATCGACGGAATAACTCGCATTAAGGTACGGCATCTACACTCAATAACTGGTACGGAATCCTATCAAATAACAATAATTTCCTATATCTGTTCTCCATAATAAAAAAATCATTTAACATCTCATTCACAAACCTTTTTTGTTTTCTGATTTTGAAAAACACATTTTTTGTCAATAGTAAAAAAAAAAAATATGGTCATTTGAATTCGATACCGAAATGTTAACAGACAAAAAAAAATCCTGATAAAAATGAGAATTGGGACAGACGGTGGACGCATTGAATACACTATGTGGTTTCGTATGTTCATTCATTCACCATGTATATGGATGCGTGGAAAGGGCTGCGGTGCGATGCGATGGATATAATAAAACCACCTTCAAACCACCACGTTTTTTTTTCTGTACCCTCGAAAAAAATCGATAACGGGGTCAAACCCATACATACGTACATACATACATGTATGAATGTAGCATCCATCTATATACACACAAAGACCATATAACCAAATAGATATATCAGTCCTCACAAACTGTGTAACATAAAACAGATATATTGAAGGAAAACATTACGAGATGAATGGCTCACTTGTGAATCAGCGGGTTGATATTATATGTGGGTGGATAGTAAACCATATAGTCCATGGATTTTTATACAAACATATCCACGTGCAATATATAGAAATACACAGGATGGTCCATTTAAATGTGGATAACCATTTTTTTAACGTAGAAATATTAATTTATGCAATGTAAAGATTATTAAAATAATCAAAGAGAACTCTAGGTTTTTTGAAATTAAATTTCAAATTTAGCCCCAATTTCTAGAACAATTATTTATATTTTATAAATACGTATTTCGACTACAAGGTAGTCATCATCAGTATGAATTAGTTAATCGTAACTATCTCTGGGACATGGAGTCAGAGATATGTCGCTCATTGCTAATTTGGTGCGTGTCTCACAATAATATTAAAAAAGTGTCTTTTATATGGTGTGACTGAGGTAATACCTGGTGGATTATTTGAGTTGACTGACCACTTAAGGGATTAAGTGTGATTAACCCAACCCATTTATTGGTGGTATCTTTTTTGACTATGCGGTGCTGTTATTGTCAAAAAGATGAGGGTGTTACCTTATTTACAATAAGGTGAGGGTGGCAATAACAACACCGCATGGGCAAAAAAGGATCTGAACCTTAAGTGGTCAGGTCAACTCCAATAATCCTTCAGAAACGCGATCATCCCGGTTTTAAAGTCTCTAAATCCTACGTTAGTCCTAAAGCGTTAATCCTATTATTGGTGAATATTATTGATATATTTCTTTAAACAAATTAGATGAGTAATTGATTCTTTTATTAAGTCTATTTCTTGCTTCATAAAGACAGCTAACTAATGGAGTGTTTGAAATTTTTTTCGTTAGATGTACCTCCTCGTGTGAGAACACTAGGTATGAAAATTAATAACCAGTTATTATTTTAACCTACTCGTACATCCCCACACTAACAGATTAGATATCTGATTAAATGTATTCCTTCTTGTGATAGTTTTTGAGAACCTGACGTACTTCGTATATGATAAGAATAGATTATAAATAGTTTTCACTTAAGGCTTACAACCTTTTTTTCCTCAGTTTTTTTATAATAAATATGCTATCAGCCTCCCTGATTGATTATCATTGAATGATATCATCAAGTCGATGACATTTTTTACGAAAGATGATTTTTAACCCTCATTTCACCTTAAAACATTCCAATGAATTTTAAATAGCTATGATTAAGATTTTTTATTTAGATATGCCATGGCTCGATTTAAAATAAAATATTTAATAAAATCTGTCAAATTTGAAGTCTCCATATATTTACGAAAAAAAAAATTCGTTACGCAGGAGCTGCTTCAACTTAGCGAATTTCCTTAGAAATACATAAATCACTCTCTAGCGGTAATAACTTTAGTGTGATCAAAATGAAACATATCTGATATGATTTTAGTATTTGCAAGGCCAATTTTATTACTAAATGGCATAGGTCAAGGGGAAAGAGGGCATAGAGAAAGAAAAAAACACAAAATATCTCTCTTAATATTAGAAAAATCGAAAAATGTGTGTAAGGAGTAAAGTTGTAGAAAATTATGTTTGCTATAATTTACTTCCCGATCATTATTTCCAAAATCTAATGTGAACAAAGAATATTAACCCCTTGTGCATTAATCACGAGTCTGACTCGTGTAAACTTATTTTTACTTTGAGAAAAAATCACGAGCCTGACTCGTGAAAACTTATTTTTACTTTGTGAAACAATCACGAGTCTGACTCGTGTAAACCTAAATTTACTTTGTGAAACAAATATGCTATCAGAGAGGCTAATAGTATATTTATTATAAAAATTTTAACGATAGTGTTTTTTAACATCTAGTTGGTAGAATCGATGGACATTTGAAGAAATTTTTACGAAATTCCAACATTGGTACACAAAACAATAGCTACATTTCCTTTGGAGAAAATTCGCTAAAAATACAAAATTTTCAATAGGAGCCGTATTCGTCTTACTATATAAATTGTGTGGTATGTTTACGACATACTATAGTAGGAATATTACAAAAAGATGATGTGACCGGCATAGAAATTAGATGGTTTTATATGGTTTTAAAATGTCTTCTATAATACTATATGTTAAGTGATATATTCCATTTTCAAATACGTATACGAGTATCTTCATCTTATATACAATAGTATATCAGGGTGTGTCACGTAAAATGTTCATCACTATTATAGTTTTCTATTTTCAAAAATGTATAATTAGTTTTTGTTTAATAAGAATATTATTATTGGACGTTCATGCGTGAATTGATATTAGATCAAAATTTTAATCTGTGATATTTGACAATTTTAATTATTTGTAAATTTTGCTTTGATAAATACAAATTAAAGTATTACTACAAAACCAAAATAAGTTCTAGTAAATCGTGCAATAAATTTTACATTGGTCAATCTTAAAGATTGTTTAAAAGACTCGTATTTCAGAACATAAAACCTGTTTCATGGGTAAAGGAGAAAAATCCAGTTATACTTTCAACGATAAATTCGAAGTATTGCATATCCAAACCAAAGGACGCATTTAAAATAATCTTAAAATAGTAGACATTAAATAAGTCAAAAATTACGATATAATATTAAACGAATGACTGGTCTTTCAAAATTCTCCACTCCCTACTCTCTTTGAGTAGATAATTAATTTTCGGTAAAATGGCTACGGCCGATTCCGCCACAATATTTTTTAAAACTTTTTGTGCAATGTTTTGATATAAAATTATTTTGTATTTGATTTATTATAGACTAAGAGATTTATTATAGGCTACATAAAAGTGAACTGATAACACATAGTCGTGGTTTTTTCTCATAAGTTTCTCATGATATCGTCAAAGCAAGAGCCGCATTTTGCAGAAGTCTCAGGTGAGGTGGAGAGTGTGGGTGGGGGTCAAACGTGTAGAGTGATAAAAACTGATAAGTGTGATAAAAAAAACCGATCGAACATAGTTCTGAACATAGTATTTCATAGTAGTATTACATATTGAAAATAGAAATTGAAAGAAAATGCCCAGAAGTGTAGGTTGAGGCCCAACCGCTCCCAGAAGCGGTAAAGTGGTTAACTTTGAGTTGAAATTGGACTCATAAAACATAGTTCTGCAAATTTGTTTATTGCAAGTTTACGATACAATTCGACTTTTCCACAAATTTGCAGAAGCTAAAAGTGAGGCTAAATACCAAAAAATTTAACTTTCACAAAAAATTTTTATATTAAATAAAAATAATAATAAATAAAAATAAATAAATTTTATATTATCTTTTGTATATTAAACCATTATGAATTATTTAATGTAGCTATATTGAGTATTTTGTAATATATTAAATACAACAGTGCTTGTCCGATTACTAATGTTAAGTAACATTTAACACAGTACTTGGATAGATGACCGCTTTGAAAAAATATTTTATTTGATAATTATAATGGATTTTCGTCGAATAACCTATTCAATATAAAATAAATGCGTTTTAAATTGAATCCAATGAATTAATTCCTCATAAAAACATATATCATCATTTAATTCATGACGAATGTAATAAAAAAAAAACAACTTTAGATTGAAAAAAATTAGAAGAGTCAAGGGAATGATTGGCTAAAAGGCTAATAAATATGTATATGTAGAGATTATACGTTGTTTCGGGACGCGAAAATTTCTACACCTCCGAAAAACATAGAATGAACTGGCGATATTGTTTTTATAACTGAATTTCAAGTAAACAGCACTGTATAATATTATAAAATATTTACGATTCGATTAAACCATAAAACTGTTGTCGTAGTATCATAAAATAATTTTGCAATGCGCTTGTGTATGTATAGAAGTAATATGAGTACATATTTATTTTTGTAAATAAATTGAATATATTAGAAATTTATAAACAGATAAATACTTTATTTTAACATTTAACCCTTATATTAAACCCTAGAACATTTCATTATTGGAAACAATAAATTTTATATCGTTGAGAATATGGAGTGGTTGTTTAAAAGAAGTTTTAGGTCCTTAAAATGTTTTGTTGAATGGGTCGTTACTTGCTGGAAAATCCATTACAACTATTAAATTAAAGAAATGTTTGAAATGTTTTTATTTTCGAATAGTGTTTAGAAATCATTTTTCCTGATGATGGTGTTTCCGAAACTATTTTCAAATATTTCTTGACTTTAATAATCCTTGAAATGAATCTTTTTGTCAAGTACAATTAGGCACGAGAAATGTAAAACTTTAAAGATTTTTGTGGAGAGCCTTCGTTTGATGTTCTAAATATATCCTGAAAAGTACAGCTTTATGGACTTAGTACAATCAGCTTGTTTGATTGCCATGTTTGCAGCTTAGTTTAAGTTTTTTTTTTGAGATTCAAAATTTTTAGTGTTTCTGAGGGACTGGGTCAAAAAAAAAACATCTTGAGATCGCGCATATCTTCAGCTTCATTTCTGTTCAGACATTTCTATTCAGAAATGATTGATAAAGTCTAAGCACATATTCAGTTACACCTTTCTGTGTGAGTTTTTTAAAATAATTCTCATTGCGATTTTCCACGAAAACTATGGAGATATTTACACAAATAAAAAACACCACAAGGGCGGGTCAAAGATATGAGCGGTAGTTATACAGTGGTACCTATTTATTACTTGCTTTAACGAAATTTCGAAAACAACATGATTTTAAAACAAAAACGTTTGTTCGAAAACAAACAGATACAAATTGATTATTCACAATGAAACAGTAAATACTACTTAAATATTTAATAGGTTGATTAATTATTTAATAGTTGACATATAAATGTAAATATTATTTAACTATTTGAATAGCTGATCGTTGGGCTCCATTTTTAGAAGGTATAAAAGTTTAAGCTATAGAATTAGGCAAGAGAATCAATATACATTTGATATCATATGCAATAACTTTATACACATTAGTTGATTTAAAAATTCGACTGTATCTATATTCCATGTGGACGAAAGTGTGTAAATTTGTTACCAAAAAAAATTGTCTGCATTCGAGGTAAACCCCATAAAAATCGGTTCAATCGTTTTAATGTGATGCGAGAATTAACAGATAGACCGACAAAATTTCTTATAATTATAATTCTTATAACTTTTTATCATGTACCAAATTATTTTTTTGAAAATAATTTCCATAAATATTTATGGAAAATAGATAAACTGACTTTTGACTCAAGAATCTCGAAATTCTTAAACTGGAATGATGATTTCTTTGGACCAAGATGCTAAAATGTCGGACCAATAAACATGTGAAACTTTATAATCCAAACATAATCCAAACAAATGAAACTTTTTAAAGAAGTAATGATATACTTCAGTTAAATATATTTTAGTTAAACATACATACTTCAGTTAAAGAAGCTGCATAAACTTTCTCTTCTTGACTTTTTATTTATTTTTTAATAAGTAAAATACTTTTTTTAAACAAGAATTTCATTTTCTTGACTAAAGAATCACAAGAGTATTTGGCCAAGAAAGACTCTCTTAAGCCAAGACTAACGAATTCAAAAAAATTTTAAACACCGTTCAAGAATATTAGTTTCTTTGCTCAACTAAACATATGTTTTAGGTTCGACTGCGTAGTCTTGAATGAAAACAAGGGTTTCTTTATTGAAGCAAAAATTTTGATGAAAATATATTTTCTTGAGGAAAGCAATTCCTTCTATCAGTGTATATATACCTATCATAATAGATTATGTCACAAGCGAGAGTTTTTTGTATTATTTTATACCAGTTACTAATTGTTTCATAATATATTGAAGTAATTCAATAATAATAAAGTAAAACCTCAACTAGGTCACGTAATTGATTCAACAAAATTAGTTCCATTACTTCAATATTTAGTTATTTAGCTTATTTGCTATTCATTTACCTAAAGATAGTATCGGCCAACAACCTCGCACAGTTTGGTTCACTATTTTATTTTTTACAATGTATTAGATAGATTACAAGAGAGTTTGATCTTGTCTTAAGTTCTTGTAATAACTAATTTTCCGAAACACATCTTGTAAAATATAGAGAGCATTTAGTATAATTTAATATGCATACTACATTACTATATTAATAATATATAATATATTATAATATGTTCTTGACTATTATTAATGTATTTTAGTTTTGTGCTTGTTAGAATATAATTACTTGTGATAGTGTGTAGTCCTTTACAAAATGTCATATATGTAATTTACAGAAATCACATCACAATTACAACAATTATTAATTAAATCAATTGAATTGATAATAATGATAATTAAGGTTATATATGAGAATATATTTGTATGTTTGCATTTAATGATTTGATTACTTTTAATTAACAATATTCTATTAATATTTAAATGCATGGAAAATCACTTTGAAATAATACAGTGTTCGTATCGAATTATATTAAATCGGGTTGAAAGCCATGACCTTTTTTAAGAATATAAAAAAATAATTGTTAAAATCCAATTTTATTTCCAATAAGATTAATTATTCTAGGGTGATTGTATGTGAATCAAGATAATGTCTGTTATAACATCAATTTTTAAAACTATGTATCCATTCTTAGGTCACTTTTATTTTGAATACATATCTTCTACAAATTACCAATTTAAATCCAACACTGACATTCTGAAATTCTGAAATTTTTCAACAGTAAAAATAAAATGTAAGTTTATTAAATGAATTTCAACTTTTCTCCAAGTTAAAAGTCCAACGAAAATTATCATTAAGTGTATACAAGTTATCATAAATAGTATATTACGTCCCTAGGCCAGAAAGTTGGATTTCCTGGCGTATGTGATGTGATGGCCGAGGCGAAGCCGAGGCAATCATATCACATACGTCAGGGCATCCAACTTTTTGGCCGTGGGTCGTATACTATTTTTCTTGCTCCATGTACGCCGAATGTACGCACTTTCTGGCCGCATTTTACGAATAATTGCTATGTTATAAAAACAATTGCTATGGTAACGGCCAGAAAGTAAAAGTGCACTGCAGCTCGAGAAGGCCATGAAAATCGTTCATTCTGGCGTAAAATGCGGCCAGAAAGCGCGTACATTCGGCGGGTGGAGCAAGAAAATTAAATTTTATTTCAGACATATTTGTTGTTTCTATTTAATGCACAAAATATTAGATATAACCAATATGTTTTGGGTGCAATGCATAAATACATTTATTGATTTTCGAATTAAGCTCCTCTAAATATTTCTATGGTTATTTCAAGTATTTACAAGATAAACACATATATTGGTAGCATCAAGTCAATAACGATTAATTTACATCCATATGTTTATATACTGTAATATAGTTAAAACCTGTTGAAGAATCATTCAATCAATACACTTAGGTGTTTCAAGCAATACAAAATAAACAATTCACATACTGTTAATGAACTCAGTATGTACATGGTATTTAAACAATTAAGAATTTCAAATTGTTATACCCGGCATACATCATATAAACAAGGGTTTAATTAAGTTTAGTACCGACTGAAAAAATTGTTCGCAGAAACAAATATTTTGGTATTGATGTTATAAAAATAAATTATTTAGTCCATTTCCGCATATCCGACCGTCCGTCTGTATGTTTGACTGTGAACACGATAATAACTCAGTATCATTTTACATATAAATTTTGGAGGAGATAACGGGAAGTTTTTTTTTTTTGAAAATGTTTTAGTTAGACAGAGGATATACACAGCAATTATATATCTGCATAAAATGATATCAACTAGATATACAAGACAGATATCGGTTTATTGTATTGTAGACTAAAACAACACCATTGATATTATTTGCTAAGTATAATCGTTTTGTTTGTTATATGCAACTCAATAACGAACGAATGAATAGGATCGGATGCATCTGTTTGATATTTTAAGTACATACTTTATTGAACTTATTGCCCTTATTAATGTACTCTCAATAATCGATACTACTTAATATATTTTATATATACATACGATTATAAATAAACAATAATTGAATAATTGGTTGTGACAATAATTGATTATTTGAAGTACTTGTTCAATCCTTGTTTGTAAAAAATCGTTCGAAAGCGTTTTCTGTAGAAAAGTGATCTAAGAAACTATGCCACAACATAAAATCAAGTTTATTGTAGAGAGCTTTACTTTGTGGAATTCCATTATAAGGTTTGGAAGAAAAACTTTAATATTATTTTGCTAATCCGCATGAATGTGACATGTTTCGGCTAATATAGCCATCCTCGAATTGTAAATAAAAGCGGGATTAGTAAAATATTATTTCCTCAATCCCTTATAAAGTCAAGTCTTGGGAGTCCGCAAGACGAATTTTATACGAAGTGTTAAATACAATCAATGTATAAATAATTTACGCTCAAGATAATTCCAAGACTCCAGTTATTTGTGCCGAATCTCGTTTGGTTTCCGAAAAAATGTCTCAAATAAAATTTATTGAAAATCTTAACTATTGTAATGAGTATTTTTTTCGAAAGTTGAATCTATTTGGCAAAATCGGCTGCAAAAAAAGGAATAACCTTTAGATGGTTGGTTATGTGTACAAATGGCGTCAAAAGTCGAGCGATTATTTGAAAATTTTATAACTGATTTGTGCCTTATTTATTTCGAAACATTTTTCGAACAACTTTAATTCGAAACATTTTTCCGAAACCCGAATGAGTAAGACACTAATCAATTAAAAAATTTTGAAATGATACGTCGATTTTTGACATTATTTGTACATACTCGTATATTTCATAGAAACGAATTTAAAAAATCATACTATCTATGAAGTTTAATTACGTAAGCAGCTTTTATTTAAATCAAGGACAGATAAAGAGAAGTGAAGCTCGAAATACCATCATATGCCAATACATATTAATGTTTTAAGTATCTATCAATGTAAGGATATAATTGTTATTATACAGCATCAATAAAAATATTATTACATACTTTAATAGAAACAAATATACTTATATTGAACGCATTTGTTTATATTATTGTTACTCCAAGTTTTTCTACAAGCATAGTTGGTGAATGACGGATGAGTGACTGGACACGTTTTTAATAGGTTTAATCACATCTATCAGTAATTGCACCAAGGACCGTTTGCATACTTTATACAGGTAGGGTGGCGCATAAGTAACGTTATGATTTTATTAGTGAATAAATTTTTTGTTTACGTATTTTTTTTCTTTTTTTTTTTCAGAATTAACTTTGAAAAATGAATTTAAGACTCATCACAGAACTACGAACCAAAGTTGTTCAATTTTATTTTGAAAGTCAGCATTCGATAATTCAGACACAAAGATCATATCGAAATTTCTTTCATGTTCCGACAATTAAACGATTGGTTCAGCGTTTTTGGCAACATGGGGCTGTCTTTGATCTTCCGCGTGTTGGAAGACCTCGTGCAATAGGGAATATGCATGCAAATTTTTTTTCACTTGAATTGAAGCATGTTTACTTGACAAATATCAAGGTAAAATTACTTTTTAAATAACTTTAAAAATAAGCGAGATATGAATGATTGAAATTCCCGATTAGACAAAGAGAGTGATAGCCCTCTTGATATGTTATGTGACGTCATATTACACTTTCACCATTTAAAATACACGTAAAACTCCGTTTTTAGTATTTTTGCAAGAAAGAGACAGATAATAATCTTTAAAAGCTTATAGCTTCCTTGATATTTGTCGGATTTTAATTTCGTTTTTAAATATTTTTGCAGTATTAACAGTATTTTTAAATTCTGAAAATAAATGTGAAAAAACATTTTCATGCATATTCCCTATTCGAAACGATGTAAGCATTGTTGACACCAAATGATGCACAAATACGCATTCATTAAATAAATCATAACGTTACTAATGCGCCACCCTGTATATTGACCGTATAAGTAATATCTATAAAATGATATTCTAATTAAATACAAACATAAAAAGAAGAAAGGCGCAGTTCGGGTCCGTGCAGTCAGTCTTTCGTGAAAACGTCCTGCACATGATCCGTTGACTGTCTTTTGGACTGTCGTTGACCGATCTATGCCCGATTTTCCGATATATGCCCGATAGGCCAGCTACCTAATCGCTGTGTGACGTTTTCATTTTCGTTTCGACGCTGCCGTAGCTCTCGCATTTGTTCGACACTAGACTTTTTCGACTCGTTGGATTTATATCGACGCCAGCTACATCAATTTATAACTTTACACAAGGCTAATTTATAACCATTCACGCGCATGCGTCTACACTGCTACGATGACGTCACAGGCAGAACATATACAATGTGACAGATACGTAGAATTATGTTCTATATGTTGTGGGCTCAACTATTGTAAACGCATTAATAGTCTCGAAATTATCGGCGATTGAAATCTGACTGTATTTTGTCACACAAAAATGTTCGACCGATCACCAGTGTATCGAAAGAATAGAGGTTTTCACGTCAAAAACATAAATATATCTAAACAATTGTTTGTTACTGTTTAATAATATTTCAAAGCATGCGGTCGGTAAGTATATAGGCAATGTTTCTGACTTGCTGTGTTAGAAACAATACCAACAACATATTGATACATTATAATATACAGGCTGTTCTGAAATTCATTCAAGAAAACTATACCACGGTGTAGAGTTGGAAAAAACAAACAAAAAAGTTCAATAAAGCTTTTCGATTTGATGCTTAATTTTTGAGATATAATTAATTAAACATTAATAATAAAATCAACTAATCACATTTGTATTTTTGGGTGTGGCTGGGGCCACAGTAGTTAAGTAAAGCGGCCATGCTAAAGTAGCGACAATAAGAGTTCTCAATAAGTGTAGCAACACCCACAAAATGGTTGAATTTACTAAGCGTCAAATGGAAAAACTTTATTAAACTTTTTTGTTTGTTTTTTTTTTCCAGCTCTACACCGTGGTACAGTTTTCTTGATTGAATTTCAGAATACCCTGTATAATGTAGATAGATACCATTTACAATATTGCAATACGTATCAACTTCAATTCAATTTGATATTGTAGTTATTCAACATCAGACATAATGCATTCATTGATAATTAATATAAAGCATTGATAATACTAAATATGAGACTTTTAATGAACTAATGAGATTGTGAGGGCTTATGTTAGAAGATTGAAATTAAACTGAAGTGCATTTGAATGTGGGTTGATTTAAAGGTTAATTCAATTACCATGAAATACTAAATGTATTTTATTTTATTGGTGATTTACTTCGGCTTCACAAGGATGTAAAAAACCAATGTATAAGCAAATTTTTATCATAGTAGAGAAAATAATAAAGGTATATTCACAGTTATTTAGTTTTCACTAGTTTTGTCATTCACTATCCAATGTGAGCGACTTTAACTGTTTAAGCGAATGAAACCGTGAGAAAAAATTTTTGTATAAAACACAGCCTATCAACTTTAACAAGTATAATATGAAATACCCTGCACCTGAGAAACTTACACAATAAATATATACCAGTCATTTTCTCATTTTAGTTAACAAACTTGGCCCTTACATAGATTTAACTACTTTTGAAGGTGAACATTTTTGTTTTTACTGCGATATTGCTACCTATTCTATGCGAAAACTTGGGCCCTCTGACATTTTTGTGCGCATTACTGTGTTATGTGATTTACTAAATAATGATTTTATAGAAATACTCCATCGGTTTATCTATTAAACGGCAATAACATACAGCTTGTTTTTTAAAACACACCCAATCTGGAATATTGTATAGTGTATTTATTACTGCCTGTAATGTAATGTACTATGATATGGTTTACTTTGTCACACACTTAAACAATCAGTATTGTATTATAAAATAAATAACTATTATATTATACTTATCACACTCTAACTACAATCATTTAAATATATTTGCATCTTACTCGTGCATGTATACATCGTCCTTATTGTCCGTCGTCCATCGTGTGAGTGTAACACCATATCATGGTATACTGTGTATAGACAGTGAAAGATGCACTAAACAATGTTGCTATTGGATCTATTTTAATTTACGTAGTGTTTACAATTATACACCAGTTATATTTTTGTGGTTTTGTACACTTAAACTTGTTTCCAATAATAATGAAACTTTAATGAATGGCCAAAACTAGTTTTCACCAGATAATCGTGAGCGTGTAAGTGGTTATATAGGAGTATAGGTTGATGATGTTTTAGTTCATTTTCCCTACCTTCATAGTATATGCGCATAGCCGTAAGGTTCATGTACTAAACTAGTTTGTACGTAAATAGTTTTCATATGTATGGGAAATATAGTAGTGAGGTTGGTTTATGTTGGTTTTTCAATTTAGATCAAGATGCTAAATTTAACTGAGTAGATTGTTTAAATAGTCTGTATATACTGGGTTCTTATCGATGCGTGTACTATTTATAATTTATTTCTACACATGCGCAAATGTATTAAATTAAGATTTGTATTTTATATACCATGGCATTGTATATGTATGTACACTCCCGTTCATAAAAATTGAACCAGTTGAAATATTCAAAGTGTTACTGTATGTAATATTTTACATGTACTTGGTAACATATACGCTTAGAATGGGGCGTATTGGTTCAATTTTTATGAACGAAAGTGTACATATGACAATAATATAACCGAAATGGGAGCTTTCAATTTTGATATCTGCTGATGCCAAAATGCTGATACTGATGCGATATCTTCTACAGGACTACAGGTTTTTTTTATAGATTTAGGACTCTCTACCGAGAAAAGCTGAGAAAGAAAGAAGAAAAGAGCCTCTAAGATGACAAGTCAAAAATATTATCTTTAGAAAATACAAACTTAACGTCAGACTTAGAAAAACAAGTGATAACTCGGGTACATTGTAAATTCAAGGAACGGGGATTAGAAACCGCCGACAGCTGCAGGTTATGCGGAAAGTCGTTGGAAACTCCTGATCACTTGATTACGCTCTGATTTACAAGAAAATTAGAAGGAACATATCTTGTATCAAAACTCTATACTATGCACTCTCTACAAGAGGCGGTTCTCTAGCCAAATATCCTCGGTCGGCTCCTTTCTGTTCTGGCGACCAGAACAAATAATTCAGGTCAGTAAAAAAAGCTTTATCATGAAACTGTTGAAGCACAAATACGGATTTACTCGAATAACTTTTCCATTTTTTCAAATTTTCTCAAAAACGATATAGATGCAACATTTTAGTCATTTATATATATACATATATATATATATATATATATATATATATATATATATATATATATATATATATATATATATATATATAAGTTCCAGTATTTTTGTGTTAACATAAATTAGAAAACCATAATTATTAATCATTACAACTTACAAACATACTATAAAACTGTCATTGCTAAAATCATTCACAAACAGTTACAAAAGTCATTAAAAATTGACTTGAAAATACATCGGTAGCAGTCACTTGTGCGGGCACTAATTTTCGATGTTGAGATTTAAACAAAAAACTTCCTCATTCTTGACAAAAATAACAAATTAAAAAAAAAATCATAAAAAGTAAACAAGAATTTGATATTTTGATAAACAACAAAATATTATTTTAAAAATAGTTGACATTTTTCTAAAAATATTTTGTTTAACAGAAAAATTTTTGAGAAAAGAATTCTTTAAGAGACAACAGCAGCAAGCACTAAGTGGTTGCTTTTATTTATTTAGTTTTTTTTATAAAATGAGTTTTCTCTGTTTATGACATTTGTGAAAAGTTTTGTAACATAAACACATAGTTTTGACATGAAAATGTAACGAGTGACTTTAAATGATTGATGGTCACCGAACATAATTAATAAAACACATCTTTTACATTACGCAGTTCATTTCATTTCATAAATTTAACTTAAGTTTATCGTACGTAAAGTTTTTGATATATTTTATCACAATCTTTTGACCAAATTTTCTGTAACTTTAATATTTTAACCCAGTGAAATACTACATAAAAATCAGTAAATTTTGAAAAAAGAACGCTACATTTGTAGCCCGTAAATTAACGACTTCATTACAATTGTTGGTGTTTTTAACATAATTTGGGTGTTTCCAAAAATAGTTTTTATCGTTAGATAAAACAAAAACAATTTATTGTACCAATTAAAAGGATTTTATGAATCATTTTATATACAGATTCCAATAAAACAAAATCTAATTTTCACATAAATATCTTTAATTACAGTTCTTTAATCATTGTTAAAAACATTTTTACGACTAATAAAATCACACCACAATAGCTAAAAACAATATAAAATTTTACTGTAAGTTTTTTTTGGGAAACAACAAAAAAAACCACAAATATTAAACAAACAAAAAATTTATATACTTGGCAAAATTTATGTAAATATTTTATACAACAAATATGTTTATACCAATATTTATACCCAGTATATGTAAATATACAAGGTATATTAAGTTTAGTCCCGACTTTGTAACGTTTGAAATATTAATCCTTGATATAAATGCTTGGAATAGGTGTTCATAAAATGGTCTAATTCGGCCTATTTCGCATATCCGCCCGTCTGTCTGTAAACCCGATATCTCAAGACCGAAAAAAGATAACGATCTGAAATTTTGTATGTTTGTTCTACAGCAAAAAAGTAATGTCAAGTTCGTAATGGGCAAAATTGGACTATGTTTGGACAAAACTGCCTATCTTTGAAACCGTAAGGAATATAAAAAATTTAATAACAAAAAATCTTCATCTCTTTTTTAAATAAACAACTTTTGTTTGAGAAATGTTTCCATAAACTAAATATATATATAACTTTTATTTGACATAAATCAAAAAAATACAAACAATCATTCGAGATACATAATAAAAAATAATAATTCTGGATATAAAAAAATAATAATAACAATTTAGTAATTCATATAATATAGATGAACAAAGTCATTGAGTAACTGAAGAATCGTGAACTGGCTTAATCTAAACGAGACATTCTGCTGTTATTAATAAAACTCAGATATTCAATGAGTGGCTTGATAAAATGTGGTTGATAAACACTAAGCATTGCGACAGAATCCATTAAATTTAACTGTATAAGTGTATCGCGTTGAGGTCCGCAAGTCCCTGGACAATCTTCCAACAAATGCTTTATACTCTCTGCCCCATCACATAGCACACAAACTCTGATTCCATCAACTCTTTTACTTGCCCATTTAAACCCATATATTCGAAAATTGGCTATCAAATATCTTTCACTCCGATTACATATACTTAAATATTTGGCACCATCCCTAAAATGAGCAAGACTTCCAAAAAAACTTAGGCTTGACTTAGTATTAATATCTCTTAAGTTCGCAGCTATTGCGCACTCCACGATTTTAGTCTTTACAGTTGATTTACTAAGAGAATCCCCAAGTTCACCCAATCCCTTTTTCTGAGCAGTTGTTAGAAGCTTATCCGCAAAACCCGCCCTCAGACATAACAGTTGCACATGTTTAGTAGATTCCAGTAATCTGTAATAATAATTGATGGCTTTTTGTAAGAAGTGGTAATCTACACTCCTTGTCCCAAGTTCAATATTTATGGCTGAGTTGGGAATGGATTTCGGTACACCTAATACTTCCTTGAGAAAGTTATGGACAATTGTGCTTAAATATTTAAATTTATCATTGGTTTCGTTTACATCAACTATCCATATTTCACTACCATATGACAAGATAGGTAAAACCAAGGCGTTTACCATTTTTATAATAACATGTACGGGGAAATTCTCAAGTCTATATATATAGCGTCTTATGCTCGTTAGTACACGTTTGGCTTTTTCAGATAAAAATGATAAATAAAATTATAATAATAATTTAATGAAAATGTGATACCGCTACATACTTCCCCCCATCAACTAATAAAGAAAAACGACTAGAAAAAGGTTGTAACATAAAACAACTTTGTTCATTCGGAAAAAACTTTAAAAGTTGATGTACATCTTATAATTAAATACAAAGTTAATTAAGATATGATTAATATTGAAAAAAGTATGTAGGTTTTAGCCTGTCAATCGAAATAGAGGTAGGTTTGTTATTGATATCAATAACAAAAAATTTAGGAAATCTCTTGATAACAGAGAAAGTACCTCTATAATTACAAGATAGTGGAGGTTTGACATGATCCTCGCGTATAAAAACTTTTTTTGATGAATCTAAATCTTTGGGTAAAAATACATTTTTGTTGGTGAACTGTCTGGTAAAGAAAAATTTTGCGTTTATCATTCTATTTTTCAACTCTCGAGTAGATTGTTGAACAGAAGAATGATATGTATCAACGTTTTCTGAAAATAAATCATATGGTAATCGAAGAGGAATCCCATATAAAATTTCTGCAGAAGAAAGGTTAATATCCTCCTTGACCGAGGAGCGCAAATTTAGAAGTACCCAAGGTAAAATTTTGTACCAGTTATTATTTTTTTGACAGCAATTTAAAGAAATTTTGAGTGACCGGTTAAACCGTTCAATAATACCGTTGTTGTTAGGGTGATAAGCAGTAGTGGAAATATGCTTAATCCCTAGAGAAGATAAAAAATCTTTCCATATATGTGATTGAAATTGTTTACCTTGATCAGTAGTGATCCTCGTAGGTAAACCAAAACGAGAGAACCAAGAAGCAATTAAATTATTAATAATTTCTTCCGACGTGATAGTTTTGATTGGAATAGCCTCGACCCAACGCGAAAAACGATCAATGATAGTGAAGATATACCGATAAAGCAACCGTGATAATAGAGAGAAGTTATAGTTGTTAAGCAACAGATAAAAATGATAAATAAAATTATAATAATAATTTAATGAAAATGTGATACCGCTACAAGCTCTAAATGCTCACTCCACCTACCATTACTTGACACATTTACACCCAAATACTGAAAGTTTTTAACGATTTCAATTATACAATCCTTGTACCACCATACTTCATTTGCTCTAGTCTTGCACCCATTGCTCGCGATCAAAATTTTTGTTTTCTTAACATTCAAGAAAAGTTTCCACTTATCACAATAAGACTCTATTGCAGACAGAGATCTTCGCATACCACCAACAGTCTTTGACATTATCACCACATCATCTGCATACAATAAAACCTTGATTTCCCTTCCTAAAATACAAGGTGATATAGTATTAATGGTCTCCATCCAATCATATAAATCATTGATATAAAGAAGAAAGAGAAGCGACGATAGGTGACAACCCTGTCTTAATCCATACTGAGTTTGAAAGCTTAAACCTACAACACTTGTATCAGACCGAATGCAGCAAGAAGTGGATTGATATATAGACTTTAGAATATCAATTAATTTTATTGGCAAACCAATATTTCGCAGTTTAGTCCATAGTAGATTTCTGTCAACCTTATCAAAAGCTTTCTCAAAATCAATGAAACACATATAAGACTTGGATCTTTTTACTTTTAAAGTATTGTCTATAATAGTTTTTAATACCAAAATATTATCTACTGTTTCATATCCTCTACGAAATCCCGATTGGCCTTCATTCAGTATATTCATATCATCCATCCACCGCAACAATCGTTCCGACAACAGTTTAGTGTAAATCTTGCTAATATTGGGCATAAGTGTTAAGCCACGATAATTGTTTGGATCACAGGTACTGCCCTTACCCTTATATAAATTTACAATTACCCCTGTTGTCCAGAGTTTTGGATATTTCTTATTACTTAACATGGAATTAAAAAGCTTTCGTAAAATACTTCCAAAATTTCCACTATGACTATATGCAACCTTAATAGTTTCATTTAGTGTTCCGTCCAATCCCGAAGCCTTACCATTCTTAGCAATATTTACAGCATACTCAATATCTGATTCTTCTATTATTAAGTCGAAGTCACCATCATCACCAATCGCAGCATTCTCCTCCTCCATCTCAAAATAATCATTTGTTAGTTTATAAAACTAAATAGTTTCATAAACTAAATAGTTTACTCACAATTTGTGCTCCTTGAAAAGTTCTTTGGAAAGCGAAAAATATGACCATCTTTAAAACCACAGAAGAAATTTTTTAAATTGTGGGACAATTCAAAAATTGTTAACAATTCAAACAACATTTATATAAAACTTAGTATATACTGGGTATTCAAACAATTAACTCAGTTAGTTGTTACATTACTTGTTTTTTTTTTTTAAATAATGCATTCATCTTAACTTTACGAAAAATATTTTGGATATTTTTCTATTGGCAGGTGAGCAATATAATACCAAAGATAGTTTTGATGTTTTAGAGATGGGTTGTGGTACGCCCAACATAAAAATATGTTACATGTGTGTTTGAAATTGATGTCGAGTATACATATATGGTTGCGCATATGTCACCACATTTTCAGAAGTGAAGTAAAAAGAATATCAGATAATAAAATTTATGATATTTTTCCGATTAAATGAATTGTAATACATAAAACTTTTAACATTAATTTTATTAGAATTATTTATTAATATTGGTTATTGGAAAATAATTATTTGGAATATTCTTAGACAATATATTATAACAAAACACTGAAATAAATTTCTTTCTTTCTCTCTCGTTTTTCAACTTAACAGTTCCGCTACCGGGTACTAGAATATAAACTAGTTTCCCTTTCGTCAATTTTTTATGTAATCATCCAAACAACAACAACACATAAACAATTATATCAAGTTTTCACTAATGTACTGTGAAAATAAAATAGTGGACCCAAATACACCAGGTAGTTGGTCGATATTACAATAGGTAAATGATTAGCCCTTATCCTTTTACTATTAAATTGTAATAATTTGTAAATTAGTTAATATGAACTAATTTTAAATCGATTTTGACCATAACTTTTGAAAAATATATTGAACCACAATTTTTGTTTGTTTTTTGTTTTCAGAAGCTATGAAAATACGTTAAAAAAATATAAGGTTCCATTTAAAAAACTAAAGTTGGTTCTGGGGTTTTAGTAAAAGGGATGAATCGCTGAAAAAAAACTAGTCTAAAAATAATTGAATACGAAATTTTCCGTCGCCGAAAAAAGCGGATGGAGCACTATGGTTACCCCATATATGGATTTTACATATACAGTATATAAGGCATCTAAACAAAATAACATACCACAATGGACCCATTATGAGCAAATTGTGCGGCAAGGAGGAAGAAACTTCCATCCCCATCATCCTTAAGTGCAAATCTCTCGGTTACAGCAAAATACTCGGTGAATATTACCCCGCATATACGAACCTTTGGAAAAACCAGAAAATGAAGCTCTTGGCTGTTGCCAAGATATGAGGGAAGCGAATGCCATCAAACTGAAGTAAAAGGGGAGTACAATGGGACATAAGATCAGGTCCATACAGGGCCATAAGATCGAAGTGCAATACTTTTTATAACCCAAGATATATCTATATCTATCTTGTTGTATTAAAAAGAGAAAGAGACTCATTTAATTGTGGAAATAAAAAAATTAAATTAAAATTCCTTTTGTGAAACCAAATAAAATTCAGGTTTGAATATCATAAAGTTTTTGTTTTATTTAATTTTTTTTCTTCGAAGTATCACTTTTCTTCGCAACCAAAGTTAATAATCATATCAACAATATTTTATTGGTTTTTAAAGAATTTTCATCATTTTTGACATTAAGTGTCATAATGTCCTGAAAATAAGATAAAAGATAAATATAACATTTAAATCAAAGTGACAAATTATAAATTTTAGATTAATATATAAATCATTTAAAACAATAATTACAAGAGAAGTTATTAAAATATTCTTAAATTAAAGATTTCATTCATACCAAACAATTTTCACATGGTAACAAAACAGATTTGTGATTTTGAAATATTATCACAAATCTATATAACCACAAATAATACGAATTACTTGTTTATACAAAAATGTACAATCATCATCGATAAAAATGAACCCATTTGAAATAGGTTCAACAAACAAAACGATTCTTAGTTTTATTTCAAGATCAAATTTAGGCTCAATATTTAGGCTCCCATCACTCATTTAGTATCGAGTTTTCTATTCGTTAATTTCAATGATGTACAAGATGTTAGATCTAACTGAGTAGATTGTTTAAATAGTCTGTATATACTGGATTCTTATCGATGCGTGTACTTTTTATAATTTATTTCTACGCATGCGTAAATGGATCAAATTTAGATCTGTATTTTATATATATACCATGGCAATGTATGTGGATGTACACTTCCGTTCATAAAAATTAAACCAGTTGGACACATTCCAAGTGTTAGTGTATCTAATATTATACATATATTTAGTCATATATATACGCTTACATTATGAATTACTGGTTCAATTTTTATGAACGGGAGTGTTTATTCTTATGAATGCTTTTGGTTTCTCTCTTTATGCTAGTAGTAGGCAGATTTTTGTGGGGGAAGGGGGTTTGAATGTTTTGCATGCGATTTTTTCCACTTTGCTCAATATGAATAAACATTTCGTTAGATCGTTATCTCTATTTGTATTTGAATCGTTGTGCTGACCAATATCCGTGTTGAATAATTATAACAGTACCCAAACTTTTTTTTCGGCAATCATTATTTTCAGCCGTTACAATCTATAAACCCTTATATGACTAAATTTTTTAAATCGTACTATTTGGCTTTATATATTTTATATAAAATAGTGATACAATATTGGAAGATAGTGCGATCTGCCCGGACTGTAACGGAACGGATGATATGTCCTTCCACTTCCTGGCTAGAATGTTCTAACAGAGCCAGAATGATGTAACTAGCCTTCGGCTCAACCGAAATGCGAGAATCTGAAGTAAAACAACTAATGTGAAGCTCTGTCCTGTCAATTGTAAAAAAGGCGGGTAGGCATCGGGTCGACAACGAACACAGGGTTAGTGGGAACGAACTAGGTGTAGTAGAGGATACAAGTGGTTGAAGGGATGTTAGAGGGTTTCTTAGATGTCGGTAAAAAAGGCCTAGAAATTACTACTTGCCAGACTTTGGCCTCACCTTCACTACTAATTAGCATGTTACTTGCAAAACTGACTAGGACGTATATTTCATTCAAGTATCATATGATAAATGTTAATTAGATGAAATACAGTTTACGCACTCTGTGTTTTATATATACAGGATAATTAAAAAAAAAGTTAAGATCGGTTCAATTTTTTATTAATCACAATCCATATTCTTATCTAGTGAACATGGAGATTGAAATATATAAATTTGAAGGGAGCTGAGAAAATATGTGCGAAAGATACATTTCATTTAACTTTATGTTGCGTGATTTGTCATAGCCGTAAATGAGAAGAGAATTCGTTATTCGCTCTCATTTATATTATTTACGAAGCAATGTATCTGTTATATATGTTGTTATCACTATACGAATGATGGGAAATTATATTTTATGGTATGAGGGTGAAATAGATAAAATAAATGGGGAATTCAAGTATGTTCCAAATAAAGCATTCACTTTATTCAACAGAAAGTTGTACAAACATGACTTATATCGTATAGATAGTATATCGTATATATATCGTATCCCATGTCTGTTTGAGAAAATATCAAATATTACTTGGCACACTTAAATATACCAGAAAAATGAAATATATATGAGTTTTTGTTATATATGTTACCTCCACCATTCATAAAATAGATAATAATACTACTAACGGCAAATAAATATTTTCGAAAAATAAAAATATAGATAACTACAATAGTCGTTGTTTCATGACGCTAGAATATTTGTTGCGTATACGATCTTTGGTGTTACGCATAATTTTATTTAATCTTCAATTAAATAAAATTAATTAATTTTCAATTAAAAAAAAAAAAATCCAGAATTCGGGTGTAACTTTGCCAAGTTACAAAGTTTTTAAAAGAATCCTACGTTTTAAGGATTTTTTGGAGCTTTATCGAAAATGTTACGAAACGAATGAAAATTTAGTAGAATGTTCTGTACTTAAAGTTAAAGCTACTGAGAAAATTTCAAAATGATTTACTAAGCCGTTTAAAAGTTATTGCAATTTACATTTAAAATTTTTCTCCAATTCGTAGAACAGTTGTTTGTGTTTTATTAATACGTATTTCGACATCAATGGGATATGGATTCAGAGATATGTTGCCTGTTGTTAATTTGGTGAGACAGGCAATTTTATTAACATTCACTAAACGGTTGTTGAGAACTAATTATAAAAATAAATTTTTGAAAAAATCTCTCTTTGTCACTTATACTTATATAAACCAGTCCAAGTGGCCGAGCGGTCTAAGGCGTTATGTCTGCGCAGTTTGCCTACTTGGAAATTGGGAGGTTATGGGTTCGAATCCCGAAATCGAGTTTGTCAATTATTAAAAAAAAAGGGGGAGGTTAATTGACTAAACTGTCGGCGTATGGACAAGAACGAAGTAACCGGTCCAAGGTAACAGGTCTATGCTTGAGAAGGTTTTCTACAGTTTCCTTCATGAACTCCAGATGAATATTGGCATAGTTCCTATCATAGTCGGCTGCAGCCGCATATCCTACCAATTTCTAGTCTATACATAAAAATTCCTTCCACTCCACTCACATCCTTACATCCTTAGGCATCACAATGGACCTTGTGGTCGAATTGTAGCCCGTCCAGGGCAGTCTCTACAATCTATCTATCTATATATATGTATATGGTATAGAAAGAAAAAAATGATATATGTTATTGTTGATTTAAATTAAAGGTACATTCACTGGCAAAAGTTTTTCATATTATTTTGTATTTCTTTTATAAAGTATTTTTGCCTCCGATTGTATTAGTATCGATCGAGTTGAGGAATAAAAGAACATTTTTTTAAAAGATTTTTCTATCATCAAATTTTTTGTAACTTATTTACTTAAAAAATCAAACAATTTGTTTTGTTCTAAAAATCCAATTTATTACTTCCTACGCTATCTAAATATTGAACTATCAACATTCAGTTATGAAAAATTTCATTTATTTTGTTCAAATATTGAAACACTTTATTTCTGAAAATAAATAAAAGTATACAAATTTTACAAAAAAAAAACAAACATTTATTAAATAAAATGTTGTTTTTTTTGGAAAGAAAATATGCCAACCATAATAATATTGTAGTGGCATAAAAATAAAACGAGATATTACATTTTATCCGATATACGCTAATTATCCTATGTTATAAATGATATTTTTATTCAAATATAAATAATTACATTTATATGTAAAAAAAAAAAAATATGTTCAAATTTATTATCCTGAAAAATAACTACTCTAAATTTATACTATGGATAAAAATTTTTGATGTGAAACATTTATTGCGACGTGTTAGACGGACTGTTGGACCGGCGACGTTTAATCGCCACGCGATCAACAAGTTGTTCCTTGTTGGTATTACATATAACAAATCAAAAAAGATGCTCATAGATGGCGTTAAATATATGGGTTCTAAAACTTATTCATAGGTGGCAATGCATATTTTCTATACAAAATAGTTAATAATAATAATAGTTTAAGCAACTGATTGAAAGAATTGAGTCGTCTCAATTTTTAAGAAATTATTTAATTTTTAATTTTTTTGTATTAAATTGATATGTATTTTTTAAATAAGGAATAATTTTTTTTTACTTCAGTGGATTTTCATAGAAACTATGCCGATATTAATCAGGAGTTTGTGAAAAGAAATTAGAGAAAATCTTCGAATCTTTGCCGGTTATTTTCGTTCCTGTTCATACGCCGATGGTTTAGACAATTAACCATTTTTTTTAAAAATAATTTAATTGACAAACTGCTACCGTTAGGAATCGAACTCGCAACTCAGTTTCAAGCAGAAATCCTTTTAGAACATGACGTTAGATGTCTCTCACAAATAATTAATTTATAGATATTTACTATTGATTAATACAATACTAAAATTTTTTTTTAGTCAATAGAATAGCTCAATTATATAGTTATCCTCCCTCAAAAATTTAAAACGATCATTTCAAAGAATGATTATCGATTAAAACACAGCGTCTTATATGGAGAACATAATTTTTTTCTATTTAAAATTATAATAACTATATTATTACAGTAGACACCATAATAAATAATATTTATAAATATTCTTTGAAATATACAGTTTACATAATTGCATTACAAAAATGGTGTTGACGCACTTTTGAATTAATTATTTAATAAAATTAAAGCTGCTTTGTTAGGTTTGTTTTTGCCACCATATTTTGAAAACTGGCGCCAGCGCACAGTAAAAAAACATACACATACATATACACATATACACTGTGGATGTTATAACAATACATAGTCTATTGTCAGATCTGTCAAATTAAATCAAATCAATTTCTAATTTACATTTATTGATATTTTATTGTTAGATTAAGATTATTGATATAGTTTTCAACTTTTTTAAAATCCTAAATAAATTTAATCAAATATCGTACTCATTTGACTCTAGCCGTAGCACATGAACGTCCTTAATTCTACAGTTCTAACAACCCTAACACAGTTGCAGTATACACATATGTACAAAATGAACATATATTTCTTGGTTGGTCCCATTCATTTTAAATATACCTCTTTCTCTATAAATGAATTAAGGTTTGGTGGTTGATAATAATTATCAACGATAATTATTATTGTTTATAAAGTTTAAAGTCATTAAAAAATTCCTTAATTACTAAATACTAGTGCTCTTGGTCTGGTCTGTTTTAGTATTTGCAATAAGTAAATTTTGTAGGGTAGTATAATACAACTAGATTGAAATATGGATTTCCATAAACTTTTGGATTAATCAAGATTAATTATATTAAAACTTTAAGGTGATTATAAACTACCCTCTCTGTCAAACCTCGCTTTTATTTATATGATTCTGATAGTCTAGCAGCTAGTAGTAGTCAAACTTAAGGTATAGCAATAAGGTGCTTATTGATTTGAAGTTATTCTTTTAGACAGACTTGCCTTACATGAAATTAGGTCCGGTGGTTCCTTTAAAAAACAGAAATTCATACTTCGAAAGCTCAAGAACCTCTGAGTAATTGTTTTTGTCCAAAAAATGATTATTTACAGCAGTGATTCTCAACCTTTTTTTGTCGCAGCACACTTTTAACGATTTCAAAATTTGACGGCACACAAAGAAAAAGATAAGTTTAAAAATTGTTGACTTACACTGTGTAAAATAGTTTATGATCGTAATTTTGAATGTAAAATAAAATAATATGTACTACAAAAACAACAGTACGTTTATTAAGGGATTCATTACAAGTTAATAATAAGAATACTTTTAATGAGAAATTTGAGCTAGATGTTTTTTGATAATTTCATTTATATTTGGTCGTAAAAATGACGCTGCTACTCTCATATCGTCTTCAACATTTAATAGTCTCGATCATTTTTTCGTTTTTATGTTGGTATGATCCACGTTTACGTTTATATGATCTGTCTTCGTTTTGGGCGCTTACATGATTTCAGAGCTCACGCTTTTAAACACAATTTATTGTGGATCGTGTTGGCTTACTCTACTCGTGAAAAAGCCATTGGTTTTGGCATTATAAGTAGATGTAACCGTTAGTTGACATCAATATTCAATATGATGAATGAACTGTCTAACAGTTTCGCTGTTTTTCAAGCAATATAATGTTTGTTTGAGTGACTTCAAACGCCCTTAACATCAAAATAGAACCCCCTGAATTGACAGTTTGATAATGTTTGTCGGTAATTTGATGTTATGTTATGTGAATTATAAAATGCAATGGATTACACTAAAAAAATCCTCCGGTGCACATGACAGATAAATAATCAAATTCTTATATACAGTGTTCTTTTTGGAAGTTAGTACGATTTGGCGATCATGCTTTTGCTGCCCTACTTCGATAGAGAATGCGTCTCTGAGCGTAGTGTCTATCGTGGAACTCAACCAACAGCATGATTTGTCATCATACACAGCGTCAAGATCAATAGTTTCTTGCGGCAAACTATTCATATCGAAGTCACTTAAAGTCACATAATTGTTACTTGATCGGGTGGGTGCAAAAGTGTTAAAATTCTCGTTAATATTTTAAATAATTTGTGTAATGAATAGTAATAATTGCACATAAAATACAATTAACACTGTACACTCCCGTTCATAAAAATTGAACCAGTTGAAACATTATAAGCGTTATTGTATGTAATATACATATATTTAGTAATATATAAGCTTAGAGTGTGGCTTACTGGTAGTTCAATTTTTATGAACGTGAGTGTATATATAATATATATAATATTAAAATAAATTATATTATGAAAATGTGTATACATTCTATTAAAATGAATAATTGATTCGTAATTAATTAATTATTGATTTAATTTTTGGTTTGAATATAAATAAATATATTGTAAACAATATTTTATCTTTGTTTAATTTGAATAATAATTATAAAATTAATAGTTTATTTGTTCTTGCATGTTTATGTTGATGTAAATGATGATGTCTACAAATAGTTTTGAATTCATAATTTTTCAATAATTATGTTGCTTTTAACTTTTTTTTTTCTCTAGTGCGATTCCACATCTGAAAACCCGATAGTTTCGGTCGTATACGTAATAAAGCATGAATCTTGGACTCCATGTAGCTTTTATATACGTACTGCGATAAAGGGAAAGTATCCTGTTCTCTTACGGATAGGATCTTATGTTTTATTGGTTTACTAAGGAACGCTTCTATTGGTTTAATCAACAAAAGATAACACATAGGGAAAAAAATCATGTAGTTATGTAATTGGGTAATTTAAATTGCAAGGGCAATTGTGTCGAACAACATCAAAAAATTCTCTAAGATGGGAGATGCCCGAAGGGTAATTCGAACGTTTAAAAATCGGTTTGCTATGATGTTTATCACTGACAATGACAATAAAAAAGTGAAATATAACAAGTAACTGAGTTCATTGTTTAAATAATCTGTATATACTGAGGACACCTCTATATAAAACCGTACCGTATGGCGTATGATGCTAAATATACTTAACACTTAATACTAGGTAATTACTACTATATGTATACAGACTGTGTTGGCAAGCGTTTCCAATAGAGAATCAATGTTAAATATTATTTATTACTGACTGTCCGTCTGGTTACTGTATAAAGTCAGTCAGTACACATGTAATGGTTAAATATGTTCATTGAATTCTTAACTTTAGTATGTGAATCACAAATCCCCACTCTTAAATGACAAACAAACATACGCATACATGTGTATGGTTGATGACTGTGCATGTGATGAATCGCATTACATGTGTACTGACTGACTTCATATAGTAACCAGACGGACAGTCAGTAATAAATAATATTTAACATTGATTCTCTATTGGCAAAGCTGTCCAAAACAGACGGTATATACATATATATAGCAGTAGGTACAGTCAGTTACAATTTATGGCCATCAATATGGGTGTTAGAATAGGCGTGTTTTAAAATTCAAACTTAAAATAATAATGAGAATTATGAACGAATAAGAATTTTAATGACCCCATAGTCATTAAATTTAGATCCAATAATCGACCTTCAAATAATATATCTTCATAATAATATCCGTATACCTTCGTATATTTTAAAGGAAGGGTACCACACCTAAATTTAAATTTAAAATCACTCCTATTCAAACAGTCATATTGATGGCCATATATTGTAACCAACTGTACTTAGTACAACATATTATTTTTATTTTGTTTAAAATAATCATTAAATAAATATAAATTACTTATTTGAGTCATAATTTGATATTCAAAATAATTATATTTATTTAATGGCATTGATATTTAATATTAATTAAAATTTAATATTGAATGGATATTATGAATGTAATATGTACACAAGTTTGTGGTTGAAGGGGGGGGGGGGTGAATTTTATGTAATATGTAAATTCTAAGAATATCGCTTATTATTTACAATTTATTACTGAAATTCCGTGTATTATCGTTAAACAATTAAATGCGGAAGGAGGGGGAACACAGCTGTGATATCGTATACTTCCGTCAGCTCGGTAGGAGAAACGCTATTGGGCACAGCAAGCAAGTGTGCATACCAGAATCCTATATACAGTATGGTAAAAGTAGTCTCATAATTAGTTCGACCATTTTAACGTCATGCAGAAAAATACAGGCAAACGTTTCTTCCATTATCTTCCAATATCTTCGCTTGATCTTGCAGAAAATTTCTCGTTTTTAAAATGCTAAATAGGTAGTGACAAGCAATATTTGCAATGTTTGATTCAAGTGTATTAAATTCGCGATAAAAATGATCTCCTGAATTTTTTCGATAGACTCAATTAATGTGACTCAATTAATGGTAATTTTATTAAATTTTACCAAACTAAATTTTTTTTATTCTACCATCAGCACTAAGTTTTGTATCCAATACGATACTAAGAATAAAACTTTAAACAATTTGTTTCTTATAAAACTATTAACACCTTATTTGAAACACATTTGTTTTAAACCGGTCAAGTGTATGTCATACTATAGCTAGATAGATTGTAGCGGCTGCCCTGAACGGGCTACACTTCGACCATAAGGTCCATTGTAAGGCCTAAGGATGTGAGGATGTGAGTGGAAGAAATTTTCGTGTGTAGGCTAGGAATTCGTAGGATATTAGGCTGCAGCCGAGTATATTAGGCTGCAGCCCCATAATGGAACTATGCCGATATTCATCTGGAGTTCGTGAAGGAAATTGCAGAAAACCTTCTAAATTATAGCCAGCTACCTCATTCTTGTCCATACCCCGACGTTTTAGTCAATTAACCGTCCCTTTTTCTCTTAATAATTGACAAACTGCCGATGTCGGGATTCGAACCAATAACCTCCCAGTTCAAAATAGACATGGCGCATCAGACATACGCGTTAGACCACTCTGCCACTTGGCTGGTATGTCAGACTATATGCAGTAGAGTTATGGGCTCAGTGGTTTAGCTGATAATAATTTAGGTGAAGAACACGCAATTCTGAAAAAAGTTATCACTTTAAACTTAATATACATGAAAGTGTATATTAAGTACCCCAACACTTTTGAAAGACCTAATGAACGACATCCTACATTAGGAGGTATTCGAATACGAAAACTTATCCCACACATGTTTTTGGCGGGAAGTCAAAGTGTAATAAAATTTCAGACATGATGAAAATATAAGAATTCATGGTTCATACATCATTAAAAATTTATAATATCCTTGAGAATACGACATTAAAAATTTATAAAATCCTTGAGAATACGACATTTAAAATTTATAATATCCTTGACAATACGACATTAAAAATTTATAATATCCTTGAGAATACGAGTTACTTAATCCCCACGAATATAACACAAACAAAAAATAACATCACAGAGGTAAATCTTACCCATTACCCAAACACACTGCTCGAATGAAGTCAATCAATACTCACCTAAAACAAAAGAGAAAAAAAAGATTAAAAACAGAGAAAAGTAACATAATATATTTTCGACACGTTTGATTGTATCGACGAAAACAATATAAAATATCAAATTTTCACATTTTGGGAAAACAATCATTATTTATCAAAAGACATTAAGACGAAAAATAATAATACAACTTCCCGCAGCCTTACAGACAAACCTATATATATATATATATGTTGATAATAAAATAAATGACTAAAAACGAAATAATCCAAGTAATTTGATACGATTATTGTTGACTAAAATTAATTGGCCTAACTAAAATATCGAATAATTTACAGCAACAAGAACCCAACAACTCGCTGTGGGTAATATACTAGCTTTGTATGTTACCATATACCGGTTGTTTAGTTTACATCTTCGCATAGTAGATCTACCACGAGTATGAGAGAGTACATATGTATACATTAAGCAAAGGTGTATTAGAAGGAAGTCTTATAGGTTTGTTTTGTTATTATTATTACATGTTATAGCATACTGGAGTCTGAACAACAGAACAAATCATAACAACTGATCTGTTCACTTAAAAAAACCCCACTCTTCAAGCGTCATCTAACTGAATGCGTATCGTACGACACATACATCACACAACAGTTTAACTTTAAGTAAGAAAACAAACCTATAAGACCTGCTTCTCATACACATTGCTTAATGTATACATATGTACTCTCTCATACTCGTGGGAGATCTGCTATGCGAAGATGTAAACTAAACATACGGTATATATCCACAAGAGTGTGGTATATTTTAATGAAAACGACAACGGTATCTCACAATATAAGCGTGGGAGGTAACACTATGTGGGGTGGTGGATTGATGAACATGTGAAACAAGAAGAGATTCATTTATTCACATAGCAATTGTCACCGTAATTTGTTAAAGGTAGATGTATATATATATATGTATATATATATATATATATATATATATATATATATATATATATATATATATATATATATATATATATATACAGGAAGAAGAAGGATGCTATTCCCTATACGGATTTTAATGAAAATTAGATTGTTATAATATAATAAAAAATATCAACAAAAAGGTTGTAATAATAGTACAGTATATTCATCGAAAAACCAGTTTTTAACTTAGAAAACCTTAGGAACCACAAAAGCATTTATAAGCTACTACCTGTCCCCGACCTCAAGCTTCAAGTTTTAACTAACGCTCCTCGTTGGCTAACGCTTCAAATAAAAGTTTTCTGTTTTTCTATTTCTTACCATTTTTGAGAGAGAAATTATCGTCTCCTACTCCGCAACCTACCACAAACTCACGAAGCATTTTCCGTGATTTAAACTAAATGGCGGTTTGCGACTAAACCGGGACAGATTCGAAAAGAAACAACTGAATGTTTCTTGCTTATTTTGGTATGTACAGTATGCTCCTATACAATGTTAAATATTATTTATTACTGACTGTCCGTGTGGTTACTGTACGAAGTCAGTCAGCACACATGTAATGAGAGTCGTCACATGTACAGTCATCAACCATACAGATGTATGCGTATGGTTGTTTGTTTGTCATTTAAGATTGGGGATTTTGTGATGCACGTACTAAAGTTAAGAATTCAATGAACATATTTAACCATTACGTGTGTACTGACTGACTTCATACAGTAACCACACGGACAGCTAGAAATAAATAATATTTAACATTGATTCTCTATTGGAAAAGCTTGCCAACACACACGGTATAGTCAGTCACATATATTTGTAATAGTCTGTATATACCTTATCCCAATATATGCCACTAAATACAGTCTGTTTTGGAAAGCTTTGGTAATAGAGTATCAATGTTAAATATTATTTACTATAGTAACTACACAATGCTTCATAAAGAAATAAAACTAGTGGGGGTACTCTGTGGTCTGTGTGTGCATATGCATCGAATAATATTATATATTAAGTGGGCATCACTAAATCCCCACTCTTCAATGACATCAAACCAATATCATAATACAAGCAGCCCAGATATTTGTAAGTATGTGTATGAATGTATGGTTTTATAGTAAATATTTTATTTATTTATTTAACATTGATTCCATATTCGAAATACTTTTGAAAACAAACTGTATATAAAATATTCAAAGTAATGTAATCTGTTTATTATAATAATGATATTGTTTCTCATCATATTATATCAGTTCTAGTTATAACCACCCCAATACTAGTCAATGCGCTAGGGATCAAGTAAAAATGAGATGCCACAACGCATTGTTATTACATGACTCTGCGGACTCATTCGACTCTACCCGTCTTTTTCCATAATGTAATGCATTAAAACGCAAGTAATAATTTAATTGTTTAAAAAACTATCACTGAAGTATTGAATTTATGACAGAAATTTTCAGAAAAAAGCTGTGTAATATGAAAGGTCTTGCGCCTTTTCCCAAGTTCAAAGGTGATTAACACTTTCATTCATAAAATTATGGAATAAAATAATTTAGTTTATCCAATTTTCCATAGCTATTTTTTCTTTAAATAGAAATCGCGCTAGTTTATCCTAAACAACCCATAATTTCAGGTTTTGAAATAGAAAAACCACCAGTTTTTCTAATTAATATTTCTAGAGTAGGTTTTAAGATTTCTTGGAATCCACACATCTCAATTCGCCTTTTTTTTTCCGCTTTTGATCTCTAGCGTATTGACTATAATGGAAACTGCGCCACTTTATGCTAAAAAACTAATAGATTCGAGTTTAGCGATAGAAAAACAGTATACTATGATTTTTCCAACCGCCTTTACTTCGTCAATTTTGATCTTCTAGCGTATCGACTATAATAGGACTGAATACGATAAGATAAATAATCTTTTCAAACGGTTTTGTCAGAATCATAATAATCATAATCAAATCATACTCTATGATCGTATCATAACGATAGCAATAATCTTAAAACAGAGCTACTCTATGGTTGATGTAACTAGGTTAGATCTTGTTTGTCTCTTTTGGGAGACAACAGCATCATTATGATGATTATAATCTTTTTAGCAATAATATTAAGTGAATTGGAAAATGGATTATGTTTATATAGTTAGAAATTAACATAGAAAATCGATTAATGTTCCATTCGAAAAAGTTTTTATTTGAAATTTACAAACGATGTATAAATTTATTCCATACTTTTAAAATATTTCTAAGTTTAGAATTAGTTTTTTTTTTCTTTCAAAATAGGAGTAATTTTATTCTTACTTTCTCTTTTAATAATACTATTGTTACTTCATATGAAGAATATAAACACAGATCAATGTTTATGGGTATAGATGTTCATTAAATGACCTAATTAGTTCATTTCAGCATATCCATTCAACCGTCTGCCTGTCTGTCAAAGAGATGAGGGAGGGGGTTGTATCTCCAGGATAGAAAATAATTTAAAAAATTCTTTCTGACAAAAAAAAACTATAATATCTTCGAATGTATATATATTTATTCAATAGAGAAAGACCTATAGTAAAATATTTAAACCTTTTTTAGAAAAAATAATCTTAATAACCTTATTTTTGGACCAGTCTACTGCTTAATGTCCCTTTAAAAAATTTAATATGCCATATTCTGCTGAGTATAATGTGAACCTTAAACCTTAGTTTATATATTAGACAAGACAGACATACATACATTGGATACAAATGTCAGTTCATTTATCATGTATTGTGCTAATTGCTGGTACATCATATTTTAATAATGTTATATTACTTGACAAATAATAAATACATACTCGTACATATATGTATGTATGTATGTATGTATGTATGTATGCATGTATGTATGTATGTATGTATGTATGTATGTATGTATGTATGTATGTATGTATGTATGTATGTATGTATGTATGTATGTATGTATGTATGTATGTATGTACGTATGTATGTATGTATGTATGTATGTATGTATGTATGTATGTATTCGCTTACCACGCATAAGTAATGTAAGCTGTCATATCATCATCACCTTATTTATTTCTCTATTCTTCTCTGTGCCACTATCTGTGTAATTCAACCATTAATAACACCATCATTTCATATTATTTATTATTCACACAAAAAGGATTTTGAACAATTAATAAGATATGTAAATTTTAAATGTATTCATGACTTTACACATTTTCACAAAGAAAGTAAGTACTTTAATAGTGCAGTAAAATTAGATCTTTTTTTGAACATTTTTAACAAAATCTATATAAAATCGAAGAATATCTCTTGTTGTTTTGTATGAAACAAACAAGTGAAAATAAAATATGTTCATTGCTGAAATACCCGGTATATACTGAATTTATGAGAAAAAAGTTTCAAACAAAAGTTTATTTTTGAACAAGGAACATTTTTTGTCTTTAATTTTACGGTTTCAAAGATAAACAGTTTTGCTCAAAAATGGTCGGTCCCATTATCTCGTTTTTAAGTTATCATGTACACGAACAGACGCATAGTCAGACAGATGGGCAGACGGACATGTTAATTAGCTCATTTTATGAATACCAATACAAAAAATTTCCTTTCGGTGATCAATATTTTCAACCGTTACAAAGTCGGGACTAAACTTAATATACCCTTGTATATTTTTATATGCTGGGTATTAAAATAGATAAAGATATATAAATATACATAGATTCAGAGATATATAGATATCAGAAACTATAATAGATACGAAAAATTATAGTTTCATACAAAAGTTGTTGGATATAATTGATGTGCTTTTCTCGTAAACTGATTTTTTCGAAAGAACCGAATATCTGGGGAAGAAAAACATAGAAACAATGTAATTAATTATATTTTGGTTAATGATGAACCATTTTATAATCGTTGTAATATGGGTAATATAAGATAAAATTAAATTTTTTGGGAAAAAAATGTCCTTAGAAAAAGTTTGTCAAGAATAAATAAATACAGTTGAAACCGGCAATACCGACATCGTTTGCACCGACGGATCGGTTATTACAACTAAATGGCAAAGTCTCGGCCGAATCCGTAAATAAAACACCTATGTAAACATACCGCCTATAACAACATTTATCAAAATTTATCGGCTATAACGACCAACCGTCCCATTTTTTCAGTAAATAAGAAGGATTATTTTATCTTATTATTAGCTACGCTCTACCTCCCACCTCAGCCGCGACGCATGCGCACTCTGTGCCATTTCAAATATCGGATAAAGTTTCGTTATGTGGTCTCTTCAATGTCTCTTCGAAGCCGTTATATCCGATTTCGACTGTAGTTCAATCATTTATTTTTAATATTTTTACAAAAAGAAACGATCAATTCCAATTTATTGATGAAAAATAAGAACTTTTTATTCTAGATAAATTTTTAAAAGTGTCTTTTCTGACTCGATTCCATATATTTTATGTACACTCCCGTTCAAAACAAATGAACAGACCTGAACCGAATCAGTCTCTCACGATTTTGATTATTCTTGTAGTAAATGTTTTTTATAGATACAACATTTGATTTAGTTTTCATACGTAAGAGGAAAACAACACATAACATGTATAAACATTATCTATATTTTTTAAATGCTTACTCTGTCACTGACATCGCATATATAAATAAAAAATATAAATTCAATTTATACTTCCATTTCTTTTTTACACACTAAAAAAATATACTATTTATCTTTGTTTATAAATAAATAAAATTACACATTATACAGAGAGTTACAAATGTGAGGACTTTTATGAAACGTAAGAAAATTAAAATTTTAGGTCTGTTAATTTTTTTTTAACGGGAGTGTATGTAGAAAATAAACTGAACAGAAAAAGTGAATTTCTCAATTTAAAAACAAAATATAGGGTTAAAGTAAGACACTAGAACATTATTATTTATGATCAAATTTATGTTAATTACCCTTCTAATGATGAGTTCGTTCGTATTACTTATTAATTAATTTTTAATTAAACTTTACATTGTTTTAAATTTTATATACTTTATTACCATAAATAGTAAAAGTTTTATGAGATTTTATCAAAAAACTTGTTTATAAAATGAAAGTTAAAATTTTTATGGTTCCTTTTTATATTTGAATACATCAAAATTTGTCAAAATAAATCAAAATCATGTGATAAATAAAAAAGCTTTTATCTCAGCTAAAAATGTCAATCTGAAACATCAGCTTAAAAAACGTTAAATAAAACGATAATTTATGTTAAATCAAATTTTGTTTTTGCCGATATATTTTAACTGTATATGCTGACATTGAAGTCCAGGAGCTTGTGCAAGTGCACTACATGCTAACAGCAGCCGAATAGAGAAACCGAAAGACATAAAATGGATATGAAATAATTATAAAATGCCGTCTTTTAAAAATTAGCATTTCCTTCTCTCTCTTAGAGGAGGAAATGTTAAAGAAGAAGAATATCGCTATAATTATATTAAACGAGGAATCACCTCGAACCACAATATAAAAATCATTTCGAGCTTTGTCCCATACGAAAATAAGACGTTTCAAACAATTATTAAAATGAAGAAAAATAACTTCAAAATTTATGACAATAGAATGGAATATACAGAGAAAAAAACATATCCTAACTTTTAATTTATTTAACGTTTTTATAAAAAGAAAATATAATAACGAAAAAAAAAGTTTTTAAAATAAAAAAAATTGAAAGAAGATGTATAAAAGTTTTAGAGCTTTTTATATGAAAATGAAAGTTTCTTTACTTTTTAAAAATACATTTCAAATTATACCAAACACTCACAGTAAAAAGTGTATAGTTGAATTGTCAAATAAAAGATTTGTAGAAGCAAAAAAAGAATTTATGATTCTTTTATTTGGAAAATTTTGGGTTATTTAAAAACTTAATAAAACATTAATGAAAGAGTTGTTTTATACGCAGTTTTGTAGGTTTTGGTTTTTTTATTTATGATCCTATGAGTGTACACGCCAGGTAATCGAACTTAATCGTCAGGTAACTATCTCCGGGATATGGTCTCGAAGTTATGTTACTCGTTGCTAATATGGGACGGAGTCCATTGAATCAAGACTTGATCAATGGTTATTAGTTGGCGCTCTTGGCTAAGACTGATGAACTAAGACTTGTCAGTTGAATAATGTCTAACTCTTGGGCAACGCCTAATGAACCCAGTCTTGATCGATAATTATTAGTTGGCTCTTGAGTTAAGACTGATGAACCAAGACTTGCTAGTTGAATATTGTCTAACTCTTGGGCCAAAACTAATGAACCAAGCCTTGATCGACGAATATAAGTTGGATCCTGGGTTAAGTCTGGTGAATAAAGACTTATCAGTTGAATATTGGCTGACTCTTTGGCTAATACTTATGAACTAACACTTGCTTGATGAAAATTGGCTGACTCTTTGGCCAAATCTGATGAAACAAGAATCTTGTAAATCGAATATTGGCTGATTCTCAAGGTCCAGGTTGATCAACCAAGACTTGGCGAATGGGTATTTGTAGTGAGACTTAGCTGCCCAATGTTGTACCAAGCTAGGCCCTGTTGGGAATAATTTTTTTCCTACAAGGGTTTTAAGAGAATTTAGCGAAATCATTTCATCGGCACAACTTCTATAGCTACATTTCCTTTGGCAATTCGCTAAAAAAAGTACAAGCTTTTATTAGTAGATAAAACACTAAAAAGTAGCAAATAATTAAATAAATAATTGTAAAATTTGAGGCGCTTGTTTATCTCATAAACACAAACAACCTTTGTTCGAATATATTTTTTTCATACACCCGATTTTTTCATAAACAACCATCTCACTTCTATCAGTTTAGTTCAAAAACTTATCCTTATAGTTTCAACAGAGAAAATATATTACTTTAACATTATACGATCATTTTCTTTTAAGTACAAAACAAAATATGTAAACAAAAATTTTTTTCTATATTATTAAGGTGAAAACTTCATAAATTTTCCACATAAAACCATACCACGAACAACAGTGAATGTGAAAACCATTTTTCAGTAAAAAGAAAAGATGTATTTAATGAACTTAAATAGAAATATATTGTTCAGTTAATTGATTTATACACTTCTTTCTTACACAGTTAAAAGATAACTTAGTGTTGTTCTTGTCTAACACATGTTAAAACAAAAGCACTATACATTTTATTCCCAAACGTAACTTAACATCAATTACAGTGACCAACAAATACAAACATTTCTTATTCTATTTACGGTAAGAGAAAAACATTTATTACTTGTAGTCTGGGAGGAATCGGCACAGCTTGGAAGTACCGGATGCTATTACGTCAAAATTACTATACTGCAGACTTTAGGTCACAGGTCGTTAAAGAATAGTTAACCCAAAAGGTCCGATTCTGCCAAAAAAGCATGGATTCCAATTATAAAAGTTGTCGTTCAAATAACCTTGAAGGCCAAGACCAAGGTCCCCGTAAGATGCTAAAAACGCTTTTACTGAAGAATTCATGTGGCTGTGACGTAAATTAGTGCGATATTTTTTAACACGAAATTTTTGAACAATCGCAAAAGAATTAAATTTTCAATTTATTTCGTGCTTCTTAAATTTGTGATTTGTCCAACACAATTTAAATCTTATTGCACGGTAATATATTGCACAACAGTACGTATGGCCAAGTTTAAGGGAGTGTAGCCATGCGTACTTGTAGTGACTATTACAACCGGAAATATTAGACCAAAAATGGCCCTCTTGTAACTTTTGAACTAAAATAGCTACAGAGCTGAGTTTTCAAATATTAGAAAGATTATGCCATTTTAACACACCTTTTTCACACGCATAGTTTATCATAACAAATTAATGTTTGAAGTCCAATCATACGATAAAAGTTTATCCCGGTCAAAAATACCTTTTTTTTTGCAATTGCTTAAAAAATTTCATATAAAAAAATATGACAGCAATTTAATACATTCCTCACTATATTGAAGAGAATGATGAAAAAAAATTTAGGCCGAATAGACTCCGTTACTCATGTGCCGATTTCTCCTCGACTAATAATATTTTTTTTTTTTTATTTGAATGTTCATTTTCTAATATTGTTTAATGAAAATCTTCTAAGAAATAATATTAGGATATTGGAAAATTTTACCTAAGTCAGCAGTTGATTTTCTAATTTATAATAATCTATCGGGATTTGATGTCACAGCAAATTCAATTTATGTTCAACTCATGCGCAATAATTTTAGTTGTGCATTTAACAATCACAATCGACTAAACAGTAATAATATAAAGACATGACTCGAAATTGGGGAAAGACGAAAAAGACAATAAATTTTTTTAAATTTTTGTTTGTAGTTGTAAACTCGGCCTTGCGCACTACCGTGCTCTAGATTAAGGCAACTGAATAATGTGTAAAGTGAGTACAACTTCTCCAGCCAAACTGTTCGGTCACCATATATATAAATACAGTACATTGTTGCTATGTACAGTGAATAATATTGGAAAAAGTGCAAATTCATTCTTCACGCCTCATATTATTAAATACTATGTACAATTTATATAAACTTATTCAGTTAATTAAACTATTGCGTTATATATTTCTCCAGTGGGAGTGGTCCTTCGAGTGTTAGTAAGCGCCATTATTTTCAACGGACTGATGAGATAATTTACAACTTCAAATTCACAAACACACCGTCATATGGCCAAGTTAGAAAAGGCTTGGATTGGATAATGTAAATTACGGGTGCTTGGTGTTTTAGCTTTTCGGCACTAAGAGGGACTCAAAAGATTTGCTTTAATCTGTACATTCGACCCTTTATTTGTCAACAGTGTTCAGGATTATAAAAAACCTAACATCAATTTATAAAAAATCTATATACAAGAAAATTATAATAAACTTTTATTTAAATAAAACTTAAAATAATATGAATATTTAATTTTATTGACATAAAGCAAATAATTAAATTTATAAAATTAATTAAATTTAAGTTGAAAAGTATAACTCAATCAAGTCATCTATTGAAACCATCTGTTATATTCACTGGAAAATTAAAAAGAACATAAAAGGAATGAATTCCTGAACGAACACACGAACAAATAAAAATGGTTGAATAAAACACGGTCAATGAGTAGCAAGCAAGCGAGCGAGAGTGTTGAATGGCATCATAATTCTTAATGTCTCAGTGTTGTAAGAAACATACCAAAAGAAAATTATTGAAGAGATGTTTCCATTATTCTTAGAGTGAAGGATGTTCCAGCATACCACCACTTTTCGGCATATTTTGCTCATTTTTTTCATAGGCTAAAAATAACGTTTTCTAATAAATCCCGAAGTTTCAGAACTTTTGACCGTTTAGAACGCGAGATAATTAGTATCAAAGTTATCATTCTCTCTCACTCTGTCTTATTAGAAGCATGTAAAACCGCATGCCCGCCCAAGTATTATCTGTTGTATTAGAAAAAATACTCGACAGAATTAAAAAAAAAAAATAGGAGAGTATTTCTTAATATTTTTTACATAAATTTAAAAAAAAATCGTGTGTTAGAGCTGAATTAATTTGTTTTGACTATTATATGCGCGTAAGGGGAACTTATTTAAAAGTACAAGGGCAACTTATTTAAACCATATTGTAATCATATATTTAATACTTAGTATTAAATATATGTTTCCTCCCCGTCATTTTGAAAATAGACTGATCCACTCAAACTGTGACGATATTCGAGGCTTCTTTACAAATTAATATACATCTACCGTTTTGTTTTCGAAATATAATAATTTAAAATATTATTTTTGTCCAATTATAACACATTCCGTTTATGATAAATAGTGGTCTGACAACGTTGTGCGCCAATCTCTCTCAAGTTGCATCAAGTAAAGAGTAGGAATTATTACTGTTGACATAAGCAATAATAATATATGGGTATATGCACAAAGCAACGTTGCCAGATCACCATACCGGAAATATTTGATAGTAGGTGTAAGCATCTGTGTGCCAATAATATGTGTAAGAATGTGTGCTGGAACATCCTTAAGATCCAACCAACGTAACACTATTTGAATGTTGTATGGTTTTTTGTACACTTTTTTATACTTTTTACTTTTTATTGTTCAAATAAATAAAAAGTATTTACATCTATTACATTACGTATAAAGTGAACAACATAACTTATTTAAGGTAACTCCTTTTTCTTAAGAATTAATTTCCTAAAAATTAAACTTTTTGTTCGATTGCGAAACGAGATATTAGAAATCAAAGTAGAGATTTTTAATATACACGGTTTAACGTAAATCGTTTACCCTAAATTTTTAATAAAACAGCAAAACTTTTCTACACAAAATCAGATATCTTATAAAGTTGATGGACAGATCTTGGGGTATAATAAGTATTGCATTTCGATTTTATGGCCCATTGAGCTCCCCCTTCTAAATTTATTCATATCTTGGCAATTTCCAGGAGCTTGATAATGTGTATAACGTTCATCTACTCGTTCATCACTTATTTACATGCTGTCTTTGAATTCCTAAAATAGGTTCTGGACCTATGCAAGTTATTCCGACTCCCTCTTTTGCTAAGGGATCTGCTTTTTCGTTTCCTTCGAAACCACTGTGACCTGTTATCCAGATCAATTTAACATTGTTCCGTGTTGCCATCTTTAGTCGTTCCTCTAGACAAGTCCTGACTACCCCTGACTCCAGTTGCAAACAATGCTATTAGAGCAGCTTGACTGCCCGAGAAAGTGAGTATATAGGTTCTGGTTTTTAATAGCCCCTACGTAAGTTCTCACGGACGCAAACCAGTATGGAGTAGACTTCTGCCTGAAATACTGTGGCTTATTTCCCCAAGTTGAGGCTTATATTTACTTTGGAGCGTTCGGTTCCTTCCCCAGTTTTTGACCCGTCTATACACCAAACTTTTCTCGAGATAGGATGGTTCTCTTTCCGTTTACATCCCCTATCACAGACTACAGTAAAAGGTAATAAATTTGAACTTTACAAATTAATTTCGAAAAAAATAACATATACTGCGGATTTTTTATAAAAATCTCTGTCAACATATGTCTTGCATAGTACAACAATAAGTACATGATATCACTTTATATGTTCCAATAGATTCTACTCAATAGGGAATATGCATGAAAATTTTTTTTCACATTTATTTTCAGAATATGAAAATACTGTTAATACTGTAATAATATTTAAAAACGAAATTAAAATCCGACAAATATCAAGGATGCTATAAGCTTTTAAAGATTATTATCTGTCTCTTTCTTGCAAAAATACTTAAAACGGAATTTTACATGTATTTTAAACGGTGAAAGTGTAATATGACGTCACATAACATATCAAGAGGGCTATCACCCTCTTTGTCTAATCGGGAATTTCAATCATTCATATCTCGCTTATTTTTAAAGCTATTTAAAAAGTAATTTTACCTTGATATTTGTCAAGTAAACATGCTTCAATTCAAGTGAAAAAAAATTTTCATGCATATTCCCTATTGGCATAGCTGCCTGTAGTACGCCATCATTATAATGATCAAACATGCTGTAAAAACGAAAACCGTATTATCGAACAGATTATATAAATGTTATTGTGTGGTATGAGATGATATGGTTAATGTTGTAAAATGAGGTCAAACCAAGAATGATTATATTTTTATTCTAATTAGATGCTTTTTACATTATTTACGTCAAACATTATTACTACACTGTAATACTACTCACTGCAAAGAGAACCATCATCGTGTACTACTTGCTATGTTACTGTCTAAGTTGGACGTGGTATTGTGGCTCAAATCCAGAAATTGACTCAATTCTCCATCATTCCTTGGATTTAATAATGCATTTTAATATGATACTCATATTCCATTTAAACCCGAATATTGAAAATATGAATTTAAAGAATAATTTTTTTTATATCCATTTAAAAAGAATTGTTTCATATCAATATTTCATGAAAACTTCATTTCTGTCTATATAGTATACGTTCGTCCTTTCATACTATGTCTTACGTAACCATAATGGAAATTGGTATTGTATTATGACGCTTAAGTATACACAAATAATAATAATATGTGGAATAAGTTCAGTGTGACTACAAATTAATACTGTCAATGATATGAATAAAATGACATACATTCATGACAATCATTCATCAGTCTCATCTGTGGTGTAACGGTAGTACACTGAGCTTGAAATCCAGAGGACCAGGATTCGATAATTGGTGGATGAGTTAATTTTTTCATTTCAATATTTAATTCAAAATTCAATGACATGTTTGTCTATATAGTATACGCTAGTTCTTTCATACTATATCGTCTTATCCTTAATGGAAATTGACATAAGTATTGTGATGCTTAAGCTAAATACAGTGTTTTTCGGACTTTGACCAAATTGTCAATTGAAGTTTGGTCGAAAATCCGTACTCAGTTGGTTACATTTACACAACCATTGTAAATGCTCGTAGTATGTTCTCTATTTGGTGGTTCGTGCATTTACTGTAGTTTCTTTCTATCTCAAACCATACATATTCCACTTTTACCACACCTTTTCTCCCCCACAGCAGCAGATATTACATGGATAATGACACAATGACGGTGGTATGTGGCTGTGTTATATGTCAACTTAACCTTAATCAATTTATCATAATATGCTATTCAATTCGATAATATAATATTTCATACGAAAAAATATACATGGTGTATAATGGAACGGTTCATAAAATGACCTAATTAGTCCATTTCCGCAAAGTTGCCCGCCCGTCCGTCCTTCCGTTAACACGATAACTCAAAAACTAAAAGAGATAGCCAGCTGAAATTTCGTATGTGCGTTTTAGAGCTAAAAAGTAAGGCCCAGTTCGTGAATGGGCAATCGGACCCTGTTTGGGCAAAATGAGCAACACTGTCTATCTTTGAAACCGTAAGAGATAGAAAACGGAACAATGTTAAATTGATCTGGATGCCGGGTCACACTGGGAAAATGTATCGTAGCAAAAGCTCGGGAAAATACTGCTTCGGAATGCAACCAAGAGGCTATCCCTCGATGCACTCAAGCTGAACAGGATTCAACGGCGGAAGGTTACCGGATACAATACCGGGCATTATCACCTGCAGAAGCATCTATACACAATGGGACTCCATAATGGGTCCATTGTGTGAAGGTTCTGTGGCGAGGAGGATGTTCGGTGCATCTCATCCCGAATATATGAACCTTCAAGAAGATCTGGACAGCAAGCTACTGGCTATTGTCAAAATATGAGAGAAATGAATCTCGTCAGACTGAAGTAGAAGGGAGAGCACAATGGACTATAAGGTCGAAGTGTAGTACTTTTTAGACCCCAAGATATATCTATATCTATCTTGTTGTATGAAAAAGAGAAAGAGACTCATTTAATAAAAAAATCAAATTAAAATTCCTTTATTGAACCAATTTTTTTCCAAAGTGCGTGTTGTCCAATTGACATAAATTTAGTAAACTTTTAGTAATATTTTGTGTTTTTGTGTCGAGTCGAATATTGGAATCTGTTGTAGGTTCTACAGCGCTCCTTTGGAAGCTTAAGAGAGCCAAGATACCGAAACACAGTATATATAGTTATTTTTTCTTTTTTTTAGTATAATTACATACTAAAAAATTAATTAGATTTTTGCGAAAAAAAATCTAATTAACATAAAATTGACATTATCATCCCACACTGACTGATGTTTGTATTTAATAATTAATTATTTAAAAAATTATTTGTATGATATTAACAAAGACAAAAAAACTTTTTCGTTTTTATTTTCTCAAATATAATCATGTTTTTTTTTTTATTATTAACAAATGAAGAAAAATGCTACACATACTACGCTGATGTGTAGTAAAGATGTATAAAAAAAAACAGCCTAAAGGAGTTTTATTTATTTATTTTTTTTACTTTGCTTAAGAATATATACTTACTACTACTGTACTTCAAGAGATGAAAAATATAAATAGGTAGCAGTACAGATATCCTGGAGCCATTATTTGTTCACGAGATTTATTATTTTACTTTAAAATAAAAATCTTAATTTGAAAAAAAAAAATGATTCACTGGAGTTTAGTAGAGAGAACATCTAAAAAAATGTTATTTAAATTACTTTCATTTATAAAAAAGTTAACATAATTTTCATTTCTTATTTTTTTTTTTCTTTTTTGAAATTCGAATATGTTCTTCATTAGATACAACTATATATACCTACTTTCGGACATGACTCGAAAATATTCTTCGGAATTATAGAAAATACATATCAGAGGAAAGCTCGCGTTGAAAGGAATCCAAAGAGCCAAATAGTCTAGTGCCGAATAAATGTGAGAGCTATAGCAGCATCGAAAATGAAATGAAGAAACGGCGGACAGCGATTATGTAGCTTGCCGCCAAATTGATATTCAGCGGCCACCGACATTCCAAACGTCGACGGATAATGTAATGGATGTTTTCACGAAAAAAACTACGGCACCGATTCGAACTGCGCTTTTATTCCTTTTTCTAAATTTTGATAGTTCAAAACACCAATTGTTTATATTTTAAATTTATTGACAAATTATTTATTTCCAAAAATTCGTGAATGCAGGTATTTCTATAGAAACTAAACTATATTAGAAATCTTCCCACCAGCAAATAGGCAATATGCATGAAAATTTTTTTTCAAATTTATTTTCAGAATATGAAAATACTGTTAATACTGTAATAGTATTTAAAAACGACATTAAAATCCGACAAACATCAAGGAAGCTATAAGCTTTTAAAGATTATTATTTGTCTCTTTCTTGGAAAAATACTAAAAACGGAGTTTTACGTGTATTTTAAATGGTGAAAGTGTAATATGACGTCACATAACAAATCAAGAGGGCTATCACCCTCTTTGTCTAATCGGGAATTTCAATCATTCATATCTCGCTTATTTTTGAAGTTATTTAAAATGTAATTTTACCTTGATATTTGTCTAGTAAACATGCTTCAAATCAAGTGAAAAAAATTTTTCATGCATATTCCCTATTGTATAGCCGCACGAAAACGACTATAAAAATTAAGGTAACTTTGGAACGATTATGAATTTTGAACTGATTTTTTTCGAAAATTTTACCAAGACTTTTCTTTATCTTTATTATATATGACATATATATATATATATATATATATATATATATATATATATATGACATATAGGTATAAAAACGAAATAAAATTTGCTAATTCGCATTTCACAAAGTTCAAAATTTGCACATAATATAATAAATAATTCATTAAAATAATGTTAATAATGTAAAACGAGATATATTGTTAATATTATTCACAAATGAAAATAATGAAAGGTGGCAAAGAATTTAAAAATGATGTGCACACTTACATAGAGAGCCATACATACATATTCACAAATGCATATAATTATAATAATAGATAATTGAGTTTATTTTTAATGTTCGTGTTTATACATCATATTATATTATATGATTGCAATATCATTATTATAATAACAATAAACCCATTTCAATATCAAGTCATTCATACATATAGTGGAGACTGTTTAGTAGCGTAACTAATCGAGCATAATTGGAAAATTACTTTCCAAATGTAACCTGAAAGTTACACTTGTGTCCATAAAAGGAAGATTGTTTAATTTAAAAATTATTTGAATTTTTACGGGTTTAAATATAAAGGTACCCTTGGACATTCACGTTGATGTCATTTATTAAAAAATATTATAATTGAATTGCGCCTGATTTACTAGATTTTAGGGAAAAAATTTCTTATAATAATTATTAAGTGTATTTATATTGAACAACTTATCCGAAGCATTTTTTCGAAGAACGAATCAATAAGACAGAAATAAATTATAAAATTTAAAAAAATGACATGAATGGTCAGTAGTATCAATAAATTTTGGACTCGATATTTCTTTTCAAATATCGAGACGTGAAAACAAAACTTATTTCGATATAATGAAATAAAATTAAGACCCTTTTAATTATTTTTCAAAAAACCAAATAAAAATATCTTATTTTGTCTTACTTTTTTCAAATACTGAAAGCAAATGAATATCAAATCAGGTTGAAATTGTATTCATAGTAGAGTTGCGAAGTCTAAGCTCCACCAATAGCTATTAAGTATCAGCCAATGAAATTACAGCATACATAACTATATGTTTGCCATGTTAAATTCTTCAAAAAATACATACCAAAAATATTCGATTTTGGTTTAGAAATTTCATCATAATTTTCCCATAGTTTTGGGAACTATCTAGAGTACGGCAGTGCGCAAGACCGAGTTTTATCTAAGTGTATGCCAAATATCAACTTTAAATTATATCGAAAAGTATCACTTATAATTATGATCTATGCTACCATTTTTTTGGACATGTTCACGTTTTATTAATTAAAATATCTTTTATTCGTAATCATTGTGTCTTCGACTGCTCAGCTATGTAGGTATTGCAGTTCAAAAGTTACAAGGGGATCATTTTTGGCCTAATATTTCCTGTCTAGTAATAGTCACTGTAAGTACGCATGGTCACGCTGCATTAAACTTGGCCATACGCATTGCCGGTACTATAGATATGAATATATTATAGGTACATACCATCCGGAAGAAATTCTCTAAATGATGGTGAAACCTGTCATTATCAAATTTCATTATGTAGATTAGAATAAGTTAGCGAACAGAGAAATAGACGCGGATAGCGACTTTGGTCTACACCATTTAAAGATTCAGAGAGGTCTCATATATTTTGTCGTTATACTTGATATGCCAGCCGTACAAGTGATGTCGCTATAAATGGTTTACACTGTATTGTGGATGACTCATATTTATTTATATGTAGGCGGCTCACATAACACGCAATATTCAATGAAAATATTATTGTCACGTGATGTATGTCATTGTAATAAGTAATTATACATTTAAAAATAATGTTTATTAAATTAGTATTACTATCAGTGTGATCAACCTAATTTCCACCAGACGCGGTAATACCAGTGTGGTTTTGTTTGGATTGTTGTTGTGGATAAAATAAAATATATGATTAAAAATTATGGGAAGACTTTTTTGTAACCTTCAAAATACTTTTTTTTACACGATATGTAAAAATTTACTATTTTAAAAATATGTAGTATTTAAATGTACACTCCCGTTCAAAAAAATGAACACACCTGAACCAAATCAGTCTCTCACAATTTTGATTATTCTTGTAGTAAATGTTTTTTTACAGATACAACATTTTATTTAATTTTTATATGATCTGTATAGGCATGTTCGTATTTTTTGAACGAAAGTGTACTACGGTCAACAACACAAGTTGGTGTCATTTTTTTAAATTTTATAATTGATTTGTGACTTATTGATTCGATTTTTTTTTAAATTCTTCGGATAAAAGTTGTTTATTATAAATATACTAACAACTTTTATTCGAAATTTTTTTACGAAAACCGAATGAATAAAGCACAAATAAACTATAAAATTTTAAAAACTGACATCACTTTTTGTGGCCAAGTGTACAACTGATGAAAAGTATGGAAAATGACGGTAAATATATTAAATTTAAGCCTGTGCCAATGAGCAGTTAGTCGGGTCGGCTCAAATATTTTCTTATTTTATAGCTCTTATTTTTCTATGGCCTAATAACTCATGGGTAGATGTTTGAAATCCAAAGTGAATATATTTACCGCCATTTTTCATACAACATTTGATCAGAGATTGTACATTCCTGCATGCATTGAATAATCGTGAAACTATTTGCACGTTACGACAATTGAATGCCCTAAATATGCGTGTATAAATAAATGATCGTCTATAATATATTTTAAAAGCAGTATAGAGAAATTCCATTTGAAAACACACAAAAAAACAGAAACCAACATCGATACGATCGCACAATGAAGAAAGGCTACGAAAAATGGAAACACATAATTTTTCTTTATTTTTTTGTTTTATTTTGGTTTCTATCTAAATAAATACAATATTTTCTGAATTGGAAAATAATACAAATATAACAAAAAATTGAGCTAATAATTTATTTATAAAAATAAATCATAGATTTTTCCACTTCACTTAAATATGAATCTTTAATGTATACAAGATGATACAAGAATCTGTTATTATATGTCAATACTGATTAACAATAAAGAATGAACATGAAAAATTATATTTATTGAACACTTAGTAAAAAGTTGAGGAGACCAATCTTCATATCTGATTTAGTCTTACATTATAGCAATCAAGAAATTGTCGGAAGAAGTATCTTTTACGTTTTGTCAACTGCTTTTTTAAGGCGGTTATGCTTTTGTCTAAAAAATTTACATTCTTCATTTTTAAGTACTTTTTTTTGAACTAAACAACGATCCCATCAACAAACGTCTCTGTCGCGTACTTTTGAATATCTTTAAATACGCCACGAAAACTTTTTTCGTAAAACGGCTAGTTATTTTAAAACATGAGTAACCTTTAAACACAAACCACATCGAATTGGTAATTAATTTTTTCTACTTACGAAGACTAGTAGCCTTTTAAGTTATATAATATGTAATGAGTAGCCGAGAGGTATACCATCGTATGTCCATAAAAATAAATTTTCAGTAATGAACAAAAAATGTCCTGGTACTCCATATTAGCAAACTTGCCAGGCCCATAAAATTTGCATGTTCAGCATTATATGATTCCATGGTTGATTTTGACTTATTGCGATATCTCAAGCAGTTTTCGAGATATTCCAATTTTTAAGATTTTGTTTTTGTCCAAAACTCTATACTGGATTAAAAACTGTCAATTGTAAGAGTCGATCCATATTATAATGCCGATCACGGTTCGTTCTCGGTCCAATATTAAGCGGTAACGTCAGTGGGTAATAACTGACCGGACCGGGAACAGAGAGCATTCACACTATCATTCACATGCCGTTACAAGTTCGATCTCACTCAAAAATATTTTTATTCTTCGTGACTGGAGTGCGATTAGACCGGGACTTGACTGTAACCGATAGTATGAATGCACACATTGTTTCTTAACTTAATAATATTTTACCAGACCGAGATCTATCCTGTTATATTGATTGATGTACAATATACCACGATCGAAACTTGAGTTACATCGACGCGCGCAACTTCAACGCTGAAAATACACTTTGATTGGATTCTCATAACACGCCAAAAGATAACATCAAAAACATAGAAATATATTGAGAATTATTTCCTTTCTTGGTCAGCAGTTAAACAGCAATTGGTTCGTTTTTTTTTGTTCTACGGTTCTAAAAGCAAAATCTTTGTTTTATATGAATTATTTTGATACTTAACTTCGCACTTAACGTAATTTACAGCATTTTACCCAAACATGTGTAAAGATATATACAAAAGAAATCTTATTCATAGGAAGAAAACAACCAAGGCAGTATAGACACTGCTATTATTATTTGTTTGTTTTGACACAACAATATAATATAAGATGTAAAAGAGCTTTTGATTTAATACTCTCACTCTCAGAATATACACGGCAAAGCTTTACACTTTTACATCATGAAATATGAAAAGCATTATATATAAATAAATATGTTTACAGTTTTAATAAATATTATTATTAACAAAAAGGGTTTTTCATTATTTTCATCACTTTCATTATATTATCAAGTTGGTAACAGCAGCAATGAATGTTTTATTTCTTGTATAATATTCCAGATTATAAAATATGATGGAATATAAAATTTTACTTTTTGTAATGTAAATAAAAATTTATGAATAAATAAAATTTAAATCACTTCATATGGACAGAACTCCCATTAGTTATTTTTATGGTTACGTTTTGTACAGAATTTGTGTCCTTTTTTCAAAATTGTAGAAGTCATTTTGTGCCTTATTCATTCGGTTTTTGGGAAAATGTTTTGATTAAATCAAGACTAAGATTTCCAAGGGTGGATTTACCGAGGTGGCAAGGTAGGCAGCTGCCTAGGGTGGCAAATTTTGATCGTTTACACCAGACATAACGAAAAGAATTCTATTTAATAACGTCAAGCGAAGAAGTTGGGTTTCATTCCAACTTCTAGAATTTTCGGTGAATGGGTCAAAACTGATCACGTGACCCATTTTGACGACTGACGCCAGTATCGAGCATAACCATAAAGATTATTTGGTTGGAGATCTTTTAATCCCAAATGATAGTTCCATGATCAGCTGTTTATAAGATCCTTTGCATGATTATGGACATGAGTATATACCCAACGGTTGGACTCGTGTGCACTGATAGAAGGAATTTCTTGAACCAAGTAAATATGTTTTCTTCAAAACATGATACTTTGAGAAAGAACTCCCTGTTTTCATTCAAGAATTTCTTTCTCAGAGTATCATATTTTGAAGAAAACATAATTACTTGGTTCAAGAAATTTCTTCTATCAGTGTACCACCCATTATTTTTTGTCATATTTTATTGTGGATCTTTAGCGGATGAATAGCACCCATTTTGGCTAATTCATCAGCCTTTTCGATTCCATCAATGTCCAGGCACCCAGCCACTAGTGAGGTTGATCCAGATTTTTCAGTGAGTCGATGATACACTTCAAGAATTCTTTATGTTGGTATCATTTGTTGCACACATTATGGAAGTGAAAAGAATTCAACAAATAAAAATTAATATTGGAAAGCTAATAATACATTTTTGCACATAAAATATGCGGGAAAAAATTATACTCACAAATATTTATGCATTTAAAAAAAAAAAATTTATAGTCTACATCTGGGTGATAAGTCGTAATAAAATTTATTCATGATAAATAAAATAAAATATGTTTTATTACATATTAAAATAATATTTGTAAATTTTGTTATTACACGGAAATATGTAAAAGTCACAAAACAAACATACCGATGTTACAAACCAAGAATCAACAATTCAAGTGGACATAATGTTTGTTCTTTCGTATATTTTATTCGAAATATTTATTGTCAATAAATTATATAAATGATTTTTAAGTGATCAAACAATTTTACGGCAGTATACTGGTCGTCTTCTTATCTCGAATAGCATTGGAATATTCGAGATAAGAATATGGAATAATATTGGCATTCCAAAAATTGAATCATTTTGATGCCTTTCAATCTTATATTAAGTTTTCATTTGATACTTTTTAACATAAATATTTGTCGACATGCAATCAGTATTAGTATGTACACTCCCGTTCAATAAAATTGAACAGACCTAAAATATTAATTTTCTTATATTTCATAAAACTCCTCACTTTTGCAACTCTCTGATTCATTTATAAATAAAGATAAGTAGTATATATTTTAAGTGTGAAAAAAGAAATGGAAGTATAGTAAAAAACCTTTACTACAAGAATAATCAAAATTGTAGAGACTGATTCGCTTCAGATCTGTTCAATTTTATTGAACGGGAGTGTACACTGAATTACCTTAATTTGTCATCAATATAGCGTTAACTGGCTACAAAATATATGATCCATTTTAATTCAATATATTAAAAAGATATGTGTACTCTAGCGAATTGGCCCCATATTAAGGTAATCGAATACACTGATCGAAGTAATTCCTTGCAGTAAGAAAAATTTGTTTAAACCAAGAATTTCTGACTCTCAAATAATAGGGGAGATAATATATATTTCGTATAAGAAAATAAGTAGCTTGACATAAATAGTTTTGACTTGAGAAAATTATCTTAACTAAAGATAAACTGACTCTTGATAAACTGATTCAACTAGGAGGTTACAGGTTCGAATGCCGGCGGTGGCAATTTGTATATTAAAATTAATGAGGCGGTTAATTGTCTAAACTGTTGGCGTATGGACAAGAACGTAGTAACCAGCTATGTTTGTAATGGTTTCCTGCAGTTTCCATTCAAAGTCGGCTACAGCCGCATATCCCACCAATTCCTAGTCTATACACAAAAATTCCTTCCACACCTCTCACATCCTCATATCCTTAGGCATCACAATGAACCCTATGGTCGAAGTATAGCCCGTCCAAGGCAGCCTCTACAGTCTAGGAATAGGAATTTTTATGTAGAATAAGAATTGTTAGGTATTTCTATTCTAAATACAAATTTCTTGTCCTCCAATCACATCGGTAATGCATCGTTAAAAGAATGAATAAAGGTTAAAAAATAATGATGTGGGTAGCCTCTGTTATAGACCACGAAGCCTCAGAAACGGAGGTAAAACCCCATTATCTTTATTATTATTATTCTTATTTTATATAAAATTCCGATACAGTAAAAAAAAACTAATTTGAGCAAAAAAAATTTTTAGTTAATTAAAAACTGATATGAAAAAATTAACTCGTCAACCAGGAATCGAACCTCGGACCTCTGGATATCTAGTCCAGTATGCTTCCGCTACACCAAAGACGACTGTGACGTAACAGCCAACTTTTTCATATCATTCTTATTTTTATTTATTTAGACAGTATTTTTTTTGTCGAAGTTATAATTCATATTTATTTTTATGTATACTTAAGCGTCAACAATTGTTGACGCTTAAGTATATACAAAAATAAATATGAATTTTTAGTTAATTTTAAGTTTAATCAAATTGTGAATCATGAAACGATAATTATACATAAAATAAAATAAAAATAATTCTTTTTTTTAGATTTCCTGATAATTTTTTAATTTGTATGCTAATTATTTTTTGTAGTCACTATAGAATATTGCTTTGATTTTTTTATTTTGAAAAGTCAATAAATCTATAAATACTTCATTATTTCCACATATATCACAAAATAGTAATGGAATTATTTATTGTGGGTCTCACATATGGGTGATTTTATAGTGCAACACTAATGCTAAATTACCATTTAGTTATAGTTCCGCATTAAAAATCTAACAGAATAATGTTTGGTACTTGCGGCATTGAGAACCAGAGTGCCTTTTTACAGATTGAAACAAACCTTTAAACTAAAATTCATTAAATTGTAGGAAATATGATTGGAAGAAAGGTTTGAGTGTACGGAAAATAAATAGGACATATAATAAGGAGAGATAGATACTTAATCGACAGGAACTAATGTCTAGACACATTAATTTTTCAATGCTACAACAACGGTACAAGGATTTTGCTGCTGTTTTTTTTTTACTCAAGAAAGTAAACAGAACGATAAATTGTTGCGGAAAAAAGGCTGTAGAAAGAAAGATAGATAGATATATCTTGGTGGTGGTACCCCCTTCTGCTTCAAGCTGACAAGATTCACTTCTCTCATATTTTGGCCATAGCAAGGTGCTGGCTCATCAGGTTTTCCTGTAGGTTCAATTATTCGGGGTGAGATGCACCAAATATCTTGTATCTGCTGTAACTGAGAGATTTGGAGTTATAGATGATGTAGCTGGATGTTTCTTCTTTCTGGCCGCACAGTAGCTTTTGAAGGGATCATGTCCGGTGATGAATCCGGTAACGAAGTTGCCCTTTCGAAGTTGTGTCCTGTTCAAGTTGAATATATCGAGGGATAACCTCTTGGAAGCATTCCGAAACAGAACTTTCACGAATTTTTGCTGCGGTCTATTTTTCCAGTAATTAAGCTATTTAACATTCAACCACTCGTTGATCACTTTTACATGCTGTCATTGGAATTCCTAAAATAGGCTCCGGGCTTATGAGGATATTCCGACTCCCTTCTTTGAAGGTAGTAGGTAATGAATGGGTAAAAGTTAATGTGGTAAACATATTTAATATTCTTTAAGTATGATAAGTCTCGAAAATTCAGCGAATTCTATCAAATAGACAATTTTATTTGTTTATTAAAATTTATTATATCTATGTGGCAAAGTCGATGAATACATGAAATTTATTTTACTTGTTTACAAAACCTCCGTACATTGTTAAAATAGACACCATATGTCTACACTATAGAAATGATATTCTATGCAGAGTAATTGAACTGGTATTTAAAATTCACAGTACAATGGTTACAGTCAATAGTAATGTAGATTGTATATCGATGAATATATAGCAACAAATACAAATATCTTTGCACCAATATATAAAATCTATTTTGACAAAATGGGAACCCGACTTCAAAAATCAAATATTCTATAACAAAAAATGCACTAAAAAGTAAAAAAATAATTGCATATTCTTGTGCCAATTTTAGTTCACCTAAGCAAAAAATTTTAAATATATATGTACAATTATTGTTATTTTTGGAGTCGGTGTCAGCATAGAGAAATTCACATAACTTTTGGACACCGCTTCCAAAAATAACAATAATTGTACATATATATTTAAAAATTTTTGCTTAGGTGAACTAAACTTGGCACAAGAATATGCAATTATTTTTTTACTTTTTAGTGCATTTTTTGCTAAAAAATAATATGTGATTTTTGAAGTCGGGTTTCCATTTTGTCAAAAAAGGTTTTATTTCTCGCTTTTTAGTGAATTTGAAGTTCTATAACTTATTTTATTTGTCTAAATATGGGTAGACCAACCAAACGACCTACTAACTTTTAGTGCTTCTTTATAACACATTATTTTTTATCCGTTTTTTTTTTTTAATTTTTAGTTTTGAGATAAATTCTCAAAAAAAATCACCGGATTTCTGAGGATTCATTTTACTAATATTGTGAATTTCAAGTTCTTGACAACCACATAATAGTTTGGAAATACCTTAAATAAAATATATAAAAAGTACCTAATATCCAAAATAGAATTCAAATTAAGATCCTTCAAGTGAAGGCACTATTAAATATTATTTGTATAGACAACAACGTCTATTTTATACAGAAAAATATCTGTATGAAAAAATATTATTGGGATGGACCATTCTGTACATTGGAACTGATATAATAATATATTAGAGTATATCAATATTATATATTGAAATATACGTTGGAGTACATCCAACATGTAAAGGAATATTATATGACGACCAATTGTACAACAAGAGATGGCGTATATTATTGTCAAGTATAAATTTATGTTGTTTATGTATTATATATTTATAGTATGGGATTCGTACAAAATGTAGGTTATGTAAATTGAATTGCTGCTGCAATGCATACACACACATCTCTCATTCAAGTTCATCTTTGGGTGCAATGTTGGTTTGCAGATTCATGAAATATTTATGGGTCTTCTCAACTATTATTAATTCGTATTAGAATAACCATAATTGTTCACCATCGTTTATTTGACATTGACTTTTTTGGATTGATTCCGAGTCATCTTTGGGTAGTGGTAAGCACACTGGGCTAGAAATCTAGAGATCCAATGTCCGATTTAACTGGTTGTAACCAATGTCCGATTTTAACCGGTTGATGAGTTAATTTTGTCATGTCAATGTTTATGTCAAAATAGTAATTCACGTAAATTAATTAATAGTACACATTTAAGTGTATGGGCAATCCCTATACAAACCAAACCAGATCCGAAGAAAGAAGAAGTGTGCACAACTGGACTTCTAAATCTATTGGATACTATGTGTTACGGTATCGAGTGTCCAACATTTGCAAACATTTGATTGTTGGTTTGACGTCTTATTTTGGAAGTAATTGTAAACGTACGAAACGGTAAGTTCAAGGTAATGAGCATAATTAAGACTTTTGACAATGTTATTCCTGTCTTTTACACATTTTTCTTAAACTGTCCTCCAAAATTGGGCCATATATTCATAAATTTTCATAACCTCACTAACTCGGCGTGTTTACGGTGGTGTGGTGGCACCCTTTACCTGCCAAAATTTTTTTTCCGACAATACTTTTTACGTTCTTTCGATTCAATTGTCTATCGAATGTCATTTGACAAAATAAGATATTCATAAATTTGTTCAATGTCAAAAAATCGACGTGTTTCGGAAAAGTTAGCAAAAATTCCTGCCATTTTTCCAAATTTCGCAGAGGAAAAATGTAGTAGACTCGACATAATCAAACCACACAAGAGTTATCAAAGAGGTATTTATGAAGCATGTCGTATGTTGGCCAGTCCCTAGACTAAAAGTTTGAATTCGCCTTGTACAAGTATTTTCCAATAATATTTAACCTATTTTAAACTATCATTTAATAACCACATAAATCAATTAAAAAGCATTTTATAACCATGTAGGTATCACAGAAACATAACCTATACTTATCTACAAAGAAACTATAATAGTAATTCTCGGAACTTAGTATTACTTATAGGTACTGTAATCTAATATTTACATGAAATAGTATATTGCAGAGGTATTGTTTGATTAGTTTTGAACTTTGTATATTGAGTACGATTTATACGTGGGACACGTTGTAGTTGATTTTTTATATCAACTACATACAAATTTTAATCAATACCAATATATACATTTAATATACAAAGATTACGAGCCCATCAAAATGATATCATTGATAATGTGGCTCGTAATTATAATATTCTACTATTATAAGAAACATGGTGTTATAATGATGAAGACATTCCTGTACCTAATTTCAATTGTATAGCCAAATTTTAATGTTCTAATGTAAGGCCTGAAAGTGTAACTATTAAAAAAAATAATAACGATCATTCATCTTCCAATCGCTTCCATCTCCCTAAGCATCTAATGTATGTATTTATGAATTTAGTCTTTCTACTGTATGACACACATTTTTTATTGCATGTTTCCCAATTACTGTGTAATAGAGCAGGATAGAAAAATGTGTAACATCGATCGATCGAGTGATGATACGTCAGTATCAGCGATTTATTAATTTATTACATGCTGAAAATACACTCTGATCGGATTCTCTTAACGCGCTAAAAGCAGTATAAGTTCAAAAATATTAATCTAATAAAAACAAACAACTTTTATGAAACATTTTTTGATACAACCGATACTTTAGCGCGGGTCGGCCAGTATTTAATATCACTTTAAAATCTGGACCAGACTGAAATATCCAACACAAAAAAAAACTAAAATATCAGTAAATATATATGTGAAAAAAAAAGCAAAAAATTATTTAAGTACTTGATTTCCGGTATACAGTCATACCATCACATATGCGCAAATCAAACATAATAAGAATTAAATTAAAAGTCATAGATCACTTCCTTTGTAATAAACTTCTTGCAAAAATGACTAGAAAATGATATTTTGGAATACTATGAACATAAAACATAAATTATAATATATTACCAATAATATGGTTTGCTTTTACCTATATAGATGTACAATCAGTGATCAAAAGTCGTGTACCAAATATCGGCAAATATATTGACATGAATGTAGCCAACAAACGTTTAATAGTTATATGGATTTTAAGAATCCATTCAGAATGGGTATTTAAAAGTTATAAATACACTGCCCTACTGACAACGCATTGACAACAAATTTTAATACATAGTAAATACATACAGATTGTTTTTTAAAATACACCTAATCTGGAATACTGTATAGTGTATCTATCGCTATCTATATGTAATGTACTTTGATATGGTTTACTTTGTCACACACTTAAACAATCAGTATTGTATTATAACATAAATAACTATTATATTATACTTATCACTCTCTAACTACAATCATTTATATATAGTTGCATCTTACTCGTGCTTGAATACAGCGTCATTATTGTCTGTCGTCCGTCGTTTGAGTGCCACCATGGCATACTGAAAATAATATAATAATACCAACCCTTTTTTATGGTCATATATAAAAAAACATTGAACATACAATACATTGAATACATACTCTGAAAATCTGGGCTGGTAATTTGGGGCATAAAATGTACCTTTTTAATATATTTGTGTATGAATAAATTATAAATGTTAAATAAAAATAAATCTTTAGATCCTTTACCGATTAACCGTTATAATAAAAGAGGTAAATTTTTTACTTTAAGAGAAATTTTTTGATGGTTTAGATTTTTGGAAATTCCGAATAATTTGCCCAAACTATTCATATCGGAGAACTAATAAACAATTATTTACCTGATTTAATTATTTTTTCTTCGTAGGGGGTATAGTGTCATGGGAATTTGATGACACTGGATACAATAAACATGCCAATGATAAAGCGGCGGAGGGAGGCGGGTAAGAATTTGTTACTGATTTCTCAATGGTTAAATTTTACATAAAGTGGGAATTTTATATTTTAGATTTTACATATGTGGGAGCTTACTCAACACCTTACTGAGTTTATTTGAGAGTCTACTTTGAATTAAAAAAGTGAAAAGTACTACTCGTGCTAGTGACAATTATTTTTCGCATAATTTCTTTTTTCAAAAATCAGCAGGCTTCAAAAATCATGCATGTAAAGTCTCTCAGTTACGGAAATTGAAAATATTCCTAATTATTCCTAAAACTATTCCTAAATTGATTGAATAAATTATTGGGCAATAATTGGTCGGCAACCTGTATTGAAACATTGTTCCGTCTTACTTCAAAACATACTTTCTTACTTACTCTCACACAGCTTATGAAGGGCCCAGTGGCTTCGAAGCCGTCCATGTACAGACAAAGTTTCTATTGGGTCAAGGGGTCTAGGTTTTACACTATTTACGTAGTGTATGTACATTTTGTACACGACTTTGGATAATTTATTGTACAGTTTCCAATATATGATACTATTGGTGAAATTTATACACATTGAAAACTAAAGAGTTACATATATACATATATATATATATATATATATATATATATATATATATATATATATATATATATATATATATATATATATATATATATATATGTGTGTGTGTGTGTGTCTGCCTGTCGGCTTGTTTATAATATCAATAAAAGATGTACTCTTTCAATATACATAAATTGGCAATATAGAGAGAGCGAATTCGAACACTATGATATGCTATTTTGTAAAATGATTGAGTTCACTCACAACACTAAGTTATAATTTATGACTATGAACATTTATTTATTCCCTTATGAAATGATGATATGATTGTTGCATTTTGTATTTTTTTTTTTGAATATTTATATAAAATTTGTTACACATAAAAAAAAACTTGTATATAATTTTTTGATAAAAACTCAAATAATAAAATCATTAATTGTGTGTGCTCTCTCAAATATACATTTCAAAATTGAACTGATATGAAATAATTAAAAAGTGCTTCATCAGCTTAAAATCGATTATGTTAAAATTTAATTCTATGCGTGGAATAAATTTTTTAAATAATACCAAATTTGATAAATTTAATAATGATAATAGGTATCAAAAATTGTTTTCAAAAATCTTTCTGTTTGCTTGTATCACGTTCAAACAATTGAACCAACTTCCATGCGATTTTAATAGGGAGAATTTATAGGGAATTATATAAGCTACAAAAATTTGGTTTTCCATGCATCGGTGTCTACCTGAAGGGTATAGAAAATAAACGCCAGCACAAAAATTAAACTAGGCAAAGAAAGTTAGAAGTGTTGTTCAGTTGCAATGTATCAAATTTTTTTGGAATACATTTAAAAAATATTATACTTTTTATATTTCAACTCGTAGCAACTATGTTAATAAATTAGATACTGTGATAAATATTGTTTGAATATATTCTTTGAATTATACAGTTTTTTAAATTTTAATTAAAAAACAGTGTTATTGAAGAATTAATTATTTATTTTTAATCAAAATAATTGATACTATTTTGATAAATAAAAACAAACAATAGCAACAGCGCACTAAAAAAATGTACTTTATACAAATCAACTGATAAATTTGATCATAGATTTTGACAACTTTAAAAAAAATCTATTAACGCATATATTATTATCACAGTTGAGCCTGACTCCTCTGTTTCTAGTTTATGCCACCAGATGCCATAGTCTTAAGGAACAAAACCAACAGTACAATCATAAAATTTTTTTAAATTCATAATCAAATTTAACATTATATTTGTATATAACTCTGTAAATTGTTTAGTGCCCTTTGCTTTTGTTTATAAATTTAACAAAAGTGTTTCAATAATGCTGATTAAAATAATTCTAACCATAAAATAACTCTTCTATATTTAATAATTTTCAACTTGCCCTAACATAATGTTAAATCCGCAAATAAAACAATTTCAAACTTAAAAATTTCAAAGCCACTTTTTACTACTCAAAATTTGTATTTATAGTATTATAGATATACAACTATAATTGTTCAAAAATGTAGCCTGACTAAAACCGCCATCTTGGCATACGACGTCATGAATAGCTTTACAAATATCTTGCACATAAACGTCGTTAAAATAGAAACATTTGTTTTTAGTTTTATGTAATTTGAATTTGTCAAAAAAAATAATTACGTAAAAATCGTAGACTAAATTCTATTAATCTTAACATCGAATTGAATAGTTTTATCTAGAAACGTCTCTTTCAATGTAACGAATATTATCTGCATACAAGAAACTAAATAAGGTCTGTCGTTCGTATCAAACAAATCTGTATGATAAATATTCATGTGTATTATTTAAATCTCGTTATAAGTAAATTGCATTTATAACTAGTCCCTATAAAATAAATGAACCTCCTCTTTTACGTTTGATTAAGAATACGGAAAACGTTTCATCATATTATTTAACAAAGAGCTTTTTCATATCTATATAAGATGTATAGGCAGCCAACATCATCTTCATACACTTCGTTTGAATGGAGCAGCAATATATATCATACAATAATAAAATTATTATTCTTACAGAAATATATTAGTTAAGTATGTTTCTGTAAGAGGCTTTTAAATGGCTATTCCTTTTGTTTTATGTCATTATAACGATTTATAATTTTCTATCTATTTCTACCGATCAACACAAAGGTACTGTATGTACTCTGATTCAGGGCCGATGAAATTTTTATTTTCGTATAAACGAAGACCGTTCATACTGAGGAAAAGTTACTTAATCGTTTTGTTTCCAACATTGACGCGCATTCAGGCTAATTAAGCGATAAGCGAATTTCTTATGAATTGCCCAGAAAAAGATGATTCGACAAAAAATATAAATGTGAGAGGGACCAAATTTTCGCAAACAAGTATTGATATCCCAGTAAAAACAAAACTGTTCGCCTTTAAAAGTAGTGAAATCTAAGTACCAAGTTTTTTAACAAAAGTAAGAAAATGATTTGTATATATTTATTGGGAAGTATCTCAGGTGCAGGGTTTTCAATTTTACTTGCTCGATGTAACACTGATTTCTATCCTTCTCTATTGTACAGTGTTTAGGAGACATACTGTAAAAAATGTGTGTCATACAGCATACTTAAGAAAAACAGACAAAAGTCTGTCAGTCACATAAGAAGTATGTCTACACTCTGCAGTGAGGAATTTCTCTTTGTTGAGTAAGATATTATTTTTGGATATTGGAAGACAAGACAATATTGTACAAAGATGAATGATGTATGTGATGGTGTTTATTTTGGAAAATACCACCGTTACGTTAGGACATTTAAGTTTGATTATACATTTGAAATTAGGTACAAGAATGTCTTCATCATACTCCATGTTTCCGATAAAAGAATAATATTGGAATTACGAACCACATTATCTATAATATCAATTTTATAGGCTCGTAAACATTGTATATTAAATGTATACATTGGAAAACTTGGCCTGGTCTTGATAAATCTGATTGCATAACACAGTGCTGGAACGTCCTTAAATACTTATTATCTTATATAATAATAACTTATTACTACAGAATCCCAAGCATTGGAGGATACATAATACTTGACCGAATTTATTACATCGCTATTAGTATATACTAAAATTTAATAAAAAGTGCGCGGGTGGATACTTAATTTAATATTTATTAAAATTACAATCTGTTTCTTCCTGAATCAATTTTGTAATTATATGCAAAAAAATTGTAATCAGTTCGCGTAGGATAAAGAAGTTATTAAAAATGTAAATTCTTCTGCTTTCTTATAAGATCATTTAAAGAGGGGAATTGGTTGTTGGAAATATTTTCACGTGACTTGAAGAAAAAACGATCAGATTATGTACTTAATGTTCTTTTTTATTTTCTTTCTTGTATGTTCGATTTGTTCCTGTATATTGCATTCCCTCATCCTTAACGCGGTAGATATCAAATCCTAAAGCATTGTATAAACGATGTTCGATATATTATATAAAGTCTTATACAAAAATCTGTGTGTGATATGTGATTTATCAATTCATTTACTTTTTTAAATGTATCTCATGGGTCCAATTTCATTGAAAACATATGTTTTTTATTCGAGGAAAAAAGCTTTTTCAATGTTTCCATGTATAAAAATAATTTCATTTATTGCTTCGGTTCGATTTTGTCATCGCCTTTAAATTGTCTCTTTTATTCTATTGATTTTGTTCATAACTTTATTTTCAAATAAAAAAAATTGAAATATTTTCAATTATTAATTTTGAAGATTCTTTCTTCGGGTTTTTTAAAAAATTAATAAAATCGAAAATTTAAGAAAATCCATGGAAGCAGTTTGTGTGTTTACTTATTGATTTGTTTCTAATTTTATACGAATAATACTTGGATTTCAATGAACTATGAATTAATGTTAGCGCCATCTAAGTAGAATATTTCAAAACTAAATAACTTTTCGTAATAGTAATATACCGTCTGCTTTGGAAAACTTTGCTAATAGTGAATCAATGTTAAATATTATTTACTATAGTAACTACACAATGCTTCATAAAGAAATAAAAATAATGGGGTTACTCTGTAGTCTGTAGTGTGTGTGTGCATACGTAATGAATAATAATACTATAAATTAAGTGGGTATCACTAAATCCTCACTCTTAAATGACATCAAACCAACATCATAACACAAGCAGCCCAGATATTTGTAAGTATGTGTATGTATGTATGGTTTTATAGTAAATATTTTATTTATTTATCATTGATTCCCTATTAGAAATGCTTTTGAAAACAGGCTCTATATCCTTATTCTTATACTTACATATTATAAAATAAAGTCTCCCAGGCGCGTCTGTCTGTCTGTACGCGGTAAACTCAAAAACTATCGAACGGATTTTCACACGATTTTCACCAATGGACGGAGTGATTCATCAGGAAGGTTTAAGTAAGTGTATAATTAATTCATTGAGGTTTTGTGTAAATTGGCTGAAATATGACGATCTGAAATTCGACGATGATAGTTGAAGAACTCGGAAAAACTAATGCCTACTGGGAGCTTTACTGCCGTGCACCTCGACTCTCCCGTGCCCCCGGCGCACTGTATATAAGCACTGTACCCGACGCATCTTCTAAGCCGGGGCGGGTTGCTACTAAAAAATATTCTACTACAATCTAAAAAAGATTCTTAAAAATGTCTATTTTTTCACTCCGTGAAAATACCATTTACAAGCATAATACGTGGATTGGCAATTATGCGTTGGTTTTACTCTGTAAACCATAACACAAGTGATTTTCATTTTAGTAAAAATTTATTTATAAAATAATACTGTTAATTGCAAAATAAATAAATCTCTTTTTTGTAGAAAAATATAAATTAAAGGAAATACATAACGACTACTGAGTTGTTTTTTATCTCAATGAAATCTCGGGAGATTAATAATTACATGCTTTTATTTTTTAATTAATTCTATAATGTTTTATTTTATACACAACAAAACTAATTATAAAACAGAACCACACCACTTAACGGATGACCTGGAAAATGAATAAGTTTAATTATATATATATATATATATATATATATATATATATACTTTATTCGATTCGGTGCTTTGCTCAAGTAAAACACATAAAAAGACAATTTTTAGGTGTGTGATACATTAGTTTTACAAAATATACTTACCAATAGTCCCAACGATGACCTATACAGTATACGCTAGTTCTTTCATACTATGTCTAACGTAATCTTAATGGAAATTGGTAATATATTCTGAGCAGAAAAGTCCATATTTCCCCTCCGTCGGCGTTAAGAAAAAAAGTGCAGAAAAAGAACACACATGCGAATATAGAAAGCGAGCCAATTAATATCGAAACTTAATAATAATAATCAAAAGTAATTAATATAAATAATAAATATTTAAAATAAGGAATACAAATAAATTTAACACTTATGAAAACTGCACAAATAATATGCACAAACTCAAAGCAACACATTTCTATAATCCTTTGATTAATAGATTTAAATATTATGTGCACTTTAAATATGTAATTATTAGCCGAGTTAAAAGTAAATACTCAAAACTTATCTAAAGATTTCATGGGTATAGAAGACACTTAAATATATATATAAACAAATTTAATACTTTAGGTAAACACAACTGAAATAATAAGTAACTGAATTGCAATAGGTTAATTGGCACAAATAGACTGAATTGGCTGGATCCACAGTTGTCAAAAATAACGACAATCAATTAATATTCAATCAATATTCCCATTACCTACTTCAGACGAACCTACTATTTTATTTCAAATAAGAGTGTAATAAATAATAAGGGTGTAATAATTTCTTTAATTGATCTATGTGTAATAATTCAGTAGATGGGTATTAGACAGAAAATAAACAACAGTTATGGTATTTATTATTTATTTTCTGAGTTATGTGTTCCACTGCAGTATAAGTGGTTATATACCGTACGTTTAGTTTACATCTTCGCATAGTAGATCTCCCACGAGCATGAGAGAGTACATATGTATACATTAAGCAATGTGTATGAGAAGGAAGTCTTATAGGTTTGATAAACAAGCATATTTTTCAAAACAGTATATTCATAACTGTTCGAGTGGTTGGTGATTGTCTACCTTCAAATGGCACTATCAATAAATTGACACATTCCTGTGCGGAATGTCCGGAAAAGTACCATTTAACAGTTTGCACTTTTTCTTCTTTTGTGTAATAATAACCCATTGTTGTAATAATACCAATAAATAAAATACACAAAAACGTATTTTCCAAAAGCATTCACATAGTAATGATTGTAAATTATCAAAACAATTAATAATATTTGTATTCAACAAAAAATCCCCACTCTCTAAAATTTATACAGGCACATACAACACAACAGTAACAAAACAAACCTATAAGACATCCTTCTTATACACATTGCTTAATGTATACATATGTACTCTCTCATACTCATGGGAGATCTGCTATGCGAAGATGTAAACTAAACGTACGGTATATAGAGATAGTATCATCTAAAAGGCTTATCACCGCAGCACGACGGAGAAGAGCAGCTCTAGAGTCGAGTTCATCGAATATACTAGAATTACGTTTATATATATATATGTATATATATATCAATACAAACATGTATATACATTTACGAATATTATTATGATAATATAAGGATTACATTTATAGAAATGAGTTTGAAGATATGTGGTAACATCGTAGGTAGGTGGAGTATGGGTGAAGAGCTACTTTAAATTTTGAGCTAGTATCATACTCTTCATCTACTCTACTACAGATAATATGAAAACATAAATGTTATATATATTGAGTATATTCTATTCAGTACCTCTGTATATATTTTTTGTGGTTGGAGTATGAGAAAATTCATTTTCTAAATGGTTTATATTTTTTATTAGGATACTGTTACAAGTATTGATTTGTTGTTGGTGCATTACTTTCCATTCTTATAATTTAAACTCAATGAAAAGTTTACTAGCTTATACTCGAGGCTTCCTTTATATAACAATAGGACGCGTATTGTTATATCTTTAAGTTTTGTCCATTTAAAACTACAAATCTGTAAGTAATTTCCCACCGCTTCCACTACTTCAAAAATATTTATCGACACCAAATTTCTATTATAGCAAATATTTTTGAATTATATCTTTCGTAGCGAAATACCAGTTTTTAAGTCTAAACAAAAACTCCTAACAAAAAAAGTTTCATTAAATTCGGTCCAGTATTTTTTGCGTGATGCTGAAACCCGGTTAGACGGAGGTTTGAGTTTCGAGTTCTAGTGGATGCATTATCTTTTTCAAATTTTTAATAACATACTATAGAAGTAAAATCGATTATATTGAATTTAGAGCATATATATTTGTGTGGGACCATATTATTATAAAATGTAAAATTTTATAACTTTTTCTGGATACACCGATAGAAGGAATTTCTTGAACCAAGTAAATATTTTGAAGAAAACATTTACTTGGTGAATGTTTTTGTTCTTGAAATATTTGCAAGAAATTCCTTGTTTTCATTCAAGAATTTGTTTATTTCAAGCAGATAGATAGATGGATCTTGGGGTCTTCTCGACCTTATGGTCCATTGTGCTCCCCCTTCTACTTCAGTCCCACGAGATTCGCTTCTCCCATATGTTGGCAATAGCCAGGAGCTTGCTTATCAGGTCTTTCTGAAGGTTCATATATTCGGAGTGAAATGCACCGAATATCCTGTATCTACTGTAACCCAGAGGTTAGCACTCAGAAATAATGTGGCTGGATGTTTCTTCATCCTCGCCTCACAATCTGCACATAATGGACCCGTTATGGAGTCCCATTGTGCGCAGATGCTTTCGCAGAGGATAATGCCCGGTAATAAATCCGGTAACCCTCCGCCGTTTCACCCTGTTCAGCTTCAAGTATCTTCAAGTAAACAAAGTCTTGAATAAAAACAAGGGATTTCTTGACCCAAGTAAATATTTATTTGATTTAAGAAATCCCTTCTATCAGTGTAGCTTTTAAATTTTTAAACAATTTTACCAAACAAATTCACCTACAAAATTCAGATCAAACGAAAGCTATATACTCAAATCAGTTTCCAATACAGAACACTTGATGAACTGATATTGATACACACTTAATCGATGTTTTTTTTTTACTTTAGTTTTGTGTTACAACGCGAGCGAAATGTTCATATGCGGTTTAGTTTATGATATGAATTCCAACAAATTTAATGATACTGTGTAAATAAATATGAATTTTCAATTTAATTTCTTTATATTTTGGCTATATACACATACGCAATTCAGCATTTTCTTTTATCAATAATTTAATGGAATGTTACTTTAAAAGCAGTTGGGCCAAGTCAGTGGGAAAGACAGTGAATCGTCTCATGCTAAATGTGTAAAGCTTATTTTGTCATTATCAACGTAAGAAAAATAACATCAAAATAAGGAAAATTTGATTCAAAATTTATTGCTAATATTAGAGTCAAAAGCATTCAATATTTAAAAAACTTGGCATCGATGTAATATAATCGGTATAAGTTGGTATTACTGATTTGGATCAATAATGTTAATTCTTGTTATCTTTTCTATAATATTAACATTGACAAACCAATGAACATTTAAACCATTTTTGAAAGTATTGAATCATATGTATACTGCCCGTACTTGAGTAAAAAGCAGTAAACTTCATTAACTGCTTTTTATTAACTTGGAGGCTAATCGATTTTTTCAATGATTCTCTACATATAAATTATAAAATGAAGCAAGAGTGTTATTTAAACAAGATAATAAGTTTTAAAGTTTGTCAAATATTTCAAATTGGTTGCATTTCCTAAATAGGTTTCAAACTGTACTGCTTTTAGCAACTGAAAAATATGAGCACTGCGTTTTTATTCATTATTACCTGTTATGATAGTTTTATCTGTATTGACTGAAGATAAAAGCAGTTGTTGTGATCATTTTTTTGGAGTTAGTGCAAATAATAAAATGAGACGTAAGTGTATGTTTGAAAGAAAAATATAATTGCTTAATTTTAATGATTAATATTCATTTTATACATAATTTGTACACTTTGTAAACTTTAAATGTAAACTTTGACATATTTTCATATTTCTAACCTCATTTTTTTAAATCTGCATTACAGCGTTTTATCTTTGACTAAATAATACATAAGTATAAACAAAACAAAAAACAGTGAGACAAAAAGTAGTAATTCATGTTTTACAGAGTGTAAAGGCTGTAAATCATATGTTATTACATTTCGATTTACAACAATTAAAGACGGACGATCTCTTATTTTAGACAATTTGATTAATTCTGATCTAAAATCACACACAAAAGACATTTCATTTCAGTCATGTGACATATTATTAGTCGTTCAATAATAGGGAATTTGCATGAACATTTTTTATCACTTGGATTGAAGTATGTTTACTTGACAAATATCAAAGTAAAATTACTTTTTAAATAACTTTAAAAATAAACGAGATATGAATGATTGAAATTCCCGATTAAACAAAGAGGGTAATAGCCCTCTTGATATGTTATGTGACATCATATTACACTTTCACCATTTAAAATACACGTAAAATTCCGTTTTTAGTATTTTTGCAAGAAAGAGACAGATAATAATATTTAAAAGCTTATAGCTTCCTTAATATTTGTCGGATTTTAATTTCGTTTTTAAATATTATTACAGTATTAACAGTATTTTCATATTCTGAAAATAAATGTGAAAAAAAATTTTCATGCATATTCCCTATTATTATGGAAAATTATATGATAAATTTAGGTTGAAATATCAAGAACTTAGATTTCAGTTTTCTCGGTTTTCACATATAACACTTTACTACTGCCTTTTACCAAAGCACGTATGTATAGATGGTTCCTTTTGTAGATTTCATGCATGTAGTTTTTATAACGCCAGTGTGAAAATTTTGACCAATGAAAGAGTTTGATTTTACCATTGATATTACAATTTTCAAGTAATTCTACAAGATAATGTTTTACTCCGGAGCTCAGACTCATAAAAAAATGATACTTAGGCCTAATAAATGTTCGAGCAAAAAATTATTTTTGTAAAAGAAATTTAATTTAAAATTCAACAACAATCACAACAATATCTGTCTAAAGGAAATGAAACGGAAAAAAATTTTTTAAAGACAAATTGTTTCTAATGTACAAGAAAATGTAAGAAGTCGGAAAATGCACTCAATGGACACTTTTTTTTATCAACAAATAATAAATCATTGATTTTTTTCTTCTTCCCATATGTGTGTGTGTATTTGTTCGGTTGTTCATCTGACTTGAGAAAATTAGGGGATATAAAACACGTTTATTGTTTCCAAGCAAGCACCCTTCTTACTTTTGTAAAAGAAGTGTTTGTATGTGAAAATGACAGTGGAAAATGTAACAATCCCTTTATTTTTTTTCCATACTTTTAAAATAGCTTTATTTCATTTGTGTTATCCTTGCTTGTAACGTGGTAGGTTATTTGAGTGTATTAAAACGAATGTATATAATGGCATTTAATACTTGTAAAAAGACATGCTCAGGATTGAATTGTTAAAGATTAAAAAAAACATCGAGAGAGAATTGTATTATAGGTTTGTTGTATCCCTCCTATATATTTAGGACAGTCAATTTATTATTTTATCAGAATACCGGAAAACAGTAAATAAAAGACACGTAATTTTCGCAAAATTTGTAAGTCATCCAAAGTACTTGAAAGATAAAAACAAACAGGAATCTCAAAAAAATTATTTTAAACAAATTTACAACACGATTTTATCAAACATAGCTGAGAACCACCGCAAGCAAGAAAAGCAGCTATCTAATGAGAAAAACGGTTATCAAATCGGTATACGCGTATGAGAGCTACGATGCCACAGATACACCCACAGACAAACATAGACTATTACATCCTTCTTTTTGCGTTTGGGGTTAATTAAGTACATAATGTTCGTTAACGAGAGTATAAATTGATTTAACTTGGGCCATAGTTGAGTGCTGTAATTGGGTTGATTAAACCTTTTAAAATCCAAAACCGTTGACATTATAATCTTCACATGTATTTCAATCGATTTCACACAAGTAAATATTTCTCATGTAAACTAGTAGCCGTACGTGAGCATCTAAGGAACCCCCCCCCCCCTTTTTCAAGGCAATAAAAGTTACAAAAAAATTTCTTAATATTCGAAAAAGTATTTAAACTATTATTCATTGTTCATTTATATATCAAAGTTAATTAAAGAATGTCTCGTTTAAGAAAAAGCAATCATACTGCAACTAACATCAAGTAGAAGTATTTAAAATTAGAGTCGTATGCACGATACACTTGTAGAGCATGCCACGACTTTCATGTTATGTAGATTTTCAATTCATTCATTATTCATAAAATGTCTGTACCAGATATTTTATTCCAATCACTTGATATGTCTCATTCTTCGAAAGTTTTTCTTCAAACTTTAAATCAAAATGTTTTGTTATAAATAACATTTGATTTGGGTTTTTATTTATAATTTTATAATTTTTATTCACTATTGGTGTTTGTTCCATACGTAATAATATAAACAAAAAAACATTATTTTGTTAATGAAGCTGTTTAAATGTAGCCTCACTAAGGCCACCATTTTAGAATATGACGTCATGATTAACTTAACGAATAGTAAATGAAAATGTGTTGCCAAAATATTAGAGACAGTCGTGAAAAATGAGCCTCTATATATTAGTCCTAAATGATAAATAATAGATTGTTTGTGGTAATACAGTTTGTTTATTATAAAATAAGTATTTTGTAATAGAATACTTTTTAAAAAATCTATACATGAAAAATTTATTACAAACATAAACAAGAATTTGGGGATGGTATTATGCCGAACATTAATCAATCAAATTATATCTTATCTTTTTATCAACTTATCTTTTTGGTAATTTTCAACAATTTTTCGATAGAATTCGTAGAACAGGATCAATGCCAGGCCAAAACATACGTCGTCTTCAACAAGCACGTCTTTAACAATATTCTACATCGACAAGACAAAGATTAGTGCTAGGGCCAAAATCATTTTCAGTGATTCTGATAACGCATCAAGTTACAAAAATCAATTTTTTTTAATAATTCTATTTTTAATAAAATTTTTTTTTAAACCACAATTTTTGGGTCGAAGTTTTTATTTTTAGTAATATTAATTTACTAAACTATTTTTTCTATAGTCATGAAAAAAATATATTTACAATATTTCCAAGTTTTTGTAACCATCTTGGAGAATATACCTTGGGAGGAACCAGATCTTGGGTGACACACTAATAATTGACAGCAGTGGGAACAATACAGAATATAAATTCTTCATATAAATTATTGAGGTTTAAAAAATAATAATAATCAAAAAAATTCAGCAAATTTTAAGAGGATTATTAAATGAATATCAAACAAACACACAAATAAAATATAATTTTTATAACAAGAATACAATCGTCGCTTTTACCTACATATTAACGAAGTGTAATAAATAATTGAATTACAGTCAAAAAAATACAAGTGAAAATAAAAAAAAAGCCAACGTAAGCAATTAATTAAACAGAATATAAAATAATTTGGTTGGTAGACGTGACTTTCTATAAGCACTCGAAGATGTTGGATAGAAAACCAAGTGCTGTTGTGTGTCATTGAGAGTGTAAGGTAGGATAGGTTGGAGAATGTATCAAGATGACGACATAAGAGTGACGCGACGCGACATGACGACGTTATTATTAAAAACGTTAAAGAAATATATATATATATATATATATATATATATATATATATATATATATATATATATATATTTAACGTTATATATATACGGTATATATATATATATATACCGTATGTGTTGGAAAGCATTGCTAATAGAGAATCAATGTTAAATAAAGAAATAAAAATAGTGGGGAGTACTCTGTTGTGTGTGTGTTGTGTATGCTTGCTGCACTATTATACTCAGTATGCATTAACATGTAATGAGAGTGGGTTCAATATGTTCATTGTTGTCTTCTTAAGTTTAATATTAATTCTAACAATTGAAAATTCTTTTTCCGTGAACAGATCTGTGTTTTGAGAAAACCCCACAAACAAAAGTCGTTAGGAGATCTGGCTGGCCACTTGAAGGTTCCAAAACCACTCATAAGACGTTGCTAGAAAGTTTGTTCGAGGAACAGTCTTACTATTATGGCATTGTGGTCAGGGCAACCATCTTGTTGGTCTAAATTAGAAAGAGCTCTAAAGAGTTGGCAAAATATTATTTCGTAAAGCAAATATTTTTGAGAATCTAAAGATCCGTCAATGAAGAATGGTCCTATAATATGGTCCAATATTTCAGTCCAGACATTCACTTTCAGTATGTATGTGTATGTATGGTTTTATAGTAAATATTTTATTCATTTAAGATTGATTCTCTATTAGAAATGCTTTTGAAAACGGTCTATATATATGCGTATATATATATATATATATGTATATATATGAAACTAGAGTACCTTCTTAGATTGTTCTCTGCACTATAAATTAATAGAAAATTAGTGATGGGTTTAAAATACATCTCGGATTCCTCCTGTTAAGATACTAACGGTACTGTGATGTGGCTTTTTTTATTAAGATTTAGCCAGTTGATTGCGATTGTCGATGACGTGACGACATGAAATCATTCTTGCCTTAATGCGCACGTCGAAAATCAAATTTATACCCACAGTACAGCTCAATTGATTTGTTGTTACTCTCTTAATTTTGCGTCTGCTCTGGAACTATAGGTAATTGTTTCCATTTTTCTTACAATTTTACTCAGAAGGTAATCTTATGCATTCCTTACATTATTCGTACAGGACTTTGATACACATTAGATGGGGTCAGCGCTTTTATTATTAAGAACACGTATGTTTGGGATTGGAATAATATTAGCTTTCGAATCTTCTTTGTGTCTTTCCTCAGTCTTTAATACATCCTCAGTCTTTAAGGGAAAACCGAATTTTCCCTTATTCTTGCTTTGGTATTTTTTTTCAAAATATTGATGGAAAAGTAAATTATGCAGGCAGGGCTTCTTAAGGTACATTTTAATGCTGTACATTTTACTAATACAAAGGATCAACATTTGACACCCTAGACAGCTTCCTACCTTGGCTACCCGGTAAATCTGCCACTGTCCGCAAAACATAGATATAGATAGAGATAGATTGTAGAGGCTGCCTTGGACGGGCTACACTTCGGCCATAAGGTCCATTGTTATGCCAAAACATGTGAGGATGTGAGTGGAGTGGAAGGAATTTTTGTGTATAGATTAGGAATTGGTAGGATAAGTGGCTACAGCCGACTATGATAGGAACTATGGCAATATTCATCTGGAGTTCGTGAAGGAAACTGCAGAAAACCTTCTCAAGCATCGCCGGTTACTTCGTTCTTGTCCATACGCCGACAGTTTAGTCAAGTAACCGCCCCCTTTTTTTCCTTAATAATTGAAAAAAATAACGATGTCGGGATTCGAACCCATACCCTCCCAGTTTTCAAGTAGGCATACTGCGCAGACTGCTCGGCCAGTTGGACAGGTACTGTTTTATTTTTATCACCTTTTTCATTATCTTTGTGGTCTGAGTTCTAGTTCATTAAAAATTATCAAACCATAAAATTGGCGACAGCGTATGGTAGCAATACAAGAAGTGATTCTTATACACCACAAATTATAATTTAGTAAGCCTAGAAAATTCTTCGGCAATAATGATATAATGTTGATGAACAGTAAATGATAAGGATGTTGAAATACATTGAAGCAGACATTGACGGATAGAGAAGGTTTTTTATCTTTTATACCTTTTAGACCTCTTAAAATAATAATTTACATATCTTAAGATTCACAACCACCATTGAAATATATTTATAGCGTCATGTAATACTTATTTTTTATGCAGTAGTTTTACCGTATTACTACTATATAGTACTACTATAGTACTACTACGTGTATACTCATAATTTTATGAAATTATTTAATATATTTTGAAAAGTGAAATTATATTAGTGAATAACTTACCCGTGAACATGAAACTATGATTTTGCATTGTTGTAAAAATATATTATTAAGAATGATGTACTCACCTAAAACAGAAAAAAAATAAAATAAAATAAGTATAACCTTATCCATTTTAAAGATACAAAACTATTATTCAATTATTCAAGGCCAAATTGCATTTTTTGATTTAAAAAATTTGTTTATATTTTTCTATTGGAACCAGCCGATATCTTGAACCAAACGAATATCAAACGAATGTGTTCTAAAAAAAGCGGGTGTAGGCCGTGAACTGATAAAGACTCTAAGATTTCGTCAGCTTAATTTTTTGTGCCATATTATTAGAAAAAAGTGTCTAGAGTAAGATATTCTTACAGAAAAATTTTTTGGATCTTTGGCGAGAGGAAAAAAACGTCATAGTTATCTTAAAAGTTTAAAATTAAATAGGTCAAATATTGACATTCCTCATCTCGCCAACGACAGGGAAAGGTGGAATGCCATGATCACCAACGTTTGTTAATCAAACATGGTACTTCATTGATTGATTGATTGTAACCTTATTAGAATTACTTTAATACCTCCCAGAACCCACCTTTAAAAGCCATCATGTTAAGCTTTATATTTGGCACTAGAAATATATCTACTTCAATAACAGCATCAGATCTGCAATATTATAATTTTTATACCCGGTATATAATGTATACCAGGGTATATTAAGTTCAGTCCGAACTTTATCGTTTGAAAATATAAATCGCAGAAAAATATTTTGGTATAGGTGTTTATAAAATGACTTAAATAGTCCATTTCGACATATACGTCCGTCAACACGGTAACTCAAAAACGAAAAGAGATAACGAGCTGAAATAAACTTAATATATACCGGGTATTTGAGCAATTTTTTCTGTTGTTAGTTTCATTTGTTTTTTAATAGAAATTTTCCAGAATTTGTCCCAGCATATTTGTTAGAAATTCAAAATGATATTTAAATAAAATAAAATAATTATGTTTTTGATGTAGCCTTCTTTCATTGAAACTAATTAATTTATTCATATACTTAAATAATTTATATAAATATATATATAACAGTATTTAATTTAACTCATAGAGTGCACAAAACATTGTATTATGAATAAATTAATTTAATATAATTATATTATATATACAAGATGATACCCGTTGATAGAACTACAGTGCCATTTTTTGTCCATAATAGATCTGTATACATCCATTTACCCATTCCTTACTAAAGCCAGAGAGTCGGGCTGGACATAAGTGGGTCATCCCTGACTCATACCATCCCATGATTTCTCCTGGACGGTTTTCGGTTCAGGTAAGCTATGACTATGTATTTGAGATATTTTGTTTAATCCCATGTTTTTGTACAGAGGCAAATTGTACAAAGGACATACAATATTCACGAATATACGGATTACCTTGATAACTTCATATTAAAATCTTTAAATTTAACCTTACTTTTCCATTGCATGGTATTATAATAAAGTATATATTTAATTTTAAATATGAATAAGGGATATAATTAATAATTTGTATAAAATTATCTATTCATGGCATAATCAGAAAATTTGAACTTGTGTTGTGATATTGATTATTATAATACATTCTATAAATGGAGATAATACAATTATTTTATTTGAATGTATTATCCCATATCTATATATTAATTAAATATAAAAATTAATCAAGTTGTAATTAATTTTAAAAAAAAACGAGCAGTATAATGAGAAATATATCACAAATAAAGTTATTGCTTGTCTTCCTTGTACCTCAGGCTTAGGTGTAGTGGAGGGGAGACCGAAGTCGGCCAAGTAGGCCTTTTTAGACCTTTTTTATCGACCCCAAAGAACCTATCCCGTCAACCTCTTCTATCCTCTACCACATGTGGCTTGTTTCCTCTAGGCCTGAGTTCGTTGCCGAACCTACCCGTCTTCTTTGCGAATGACAGGACATAGATCCACTTTACTTGTTTTACCTCTTCCATTTTGGTCGATTAGGTTAGGTACCTCATTCTGCCTGTATAGGGAGTGGAAAGACTGAGCTCCACTTTAGTTGTTTTACCTCAGATTCTTTCATCAAGCAGAAGGTTAGATACCTCATTCTGTCCTCCAACCTCAGGAGGAATAGTTACCTTTTAAGTTTGCAGTGCCCGGTAAGCACCTCAACGAAAGAAGGTTTATCTCTTTCCGGGTATTGCCAATAAGCCACATTGACCTTGCATAATTGTACTCAGCTATCATTTGTTTGGTTTGTCTGCAGCCTACTGTATCTCTCCATTTCCCAATCATAGATTTGTCCACCTATTCCTTAAGGGCAGAGGTAGTTTGTCGCCTAGTTACTCCTAGATATGGTTCCGGTCCCTGGCATGGAAGTGCGGATCTTTTACGGGGGAGTTTCGTTACCCTCAACTCCCCAGTATCCTGGTGATCACACCAAAGTGACCTCTTTCATCCTCGTCAAGCTCTCGAGTGATTCTGCACATTCGAAAATCAGAGGGAAATTTATTTTAACAAAGCCGCTCAGTACAACCTACTCCTCAGGCATGTTAGGAATGGGTACAATGCCTAGTTGAACATATTAAACATGGGAATGTTTTAATTCAGTTTAATGGTAATAATTTGCAACTGCGACCCCAAAAATAATGAATAATCACTGCCAACACTAGTCTTGTATAGTACAACATGTAGTACAATGTATAAGAGTTAAAACACTATATTATGTAAAACTAAATAGTTGGCATACCCGCATAAGTGTGTTTACCGTATTATGTTTTATAATTTTGACTACGACTGTCACGAGTGAACTACCTTAATTTAAACAAGCAACATTAAAAACAAAGACAATAAATATCTCTCTTGGTAACAACTTACTAAAAGCTTTAAATTAAAACCAAGTAGGATTTATACTTTGATAAATATTATAATGTCACCCGCAACATAAAGTTACAACTCATATGTACGGCACACATATGTAAACTGCCGTTCATAAAAATTGAACCACCAGTAAGTCACATTCTAAGCGAATATATATTAATAAATATATGTATAATAATACATACAATAACACTACGAATATTTCAACTGGTTCAATTTTTATGAACGGGATTGTACAACAACATTACATAATATCTAAACTACATATAATAAATTACATAACATTAAATCCCTATATTTTAATAAACAACTCGAAAATATATTTATAATTCAAAAACTAATGTAACATACAGTAATTAGTAATTTCCTTGAACAGAATATGATAGACGAATGAGTTTAGTAGTAAGTGAAGTTTTATATAAATGACAAGAGTAAATCAATAATATGAAAACCTTTTGAAAGTTTATGACATGTTTTAATACCCCCACAATGCTTCGCAACCTATCTCTACACCCACATACATATTCCACTCCATGCATAGCATACATACACTCTCAGTCAATCATCAAGTTTCTTTAACTTTTTCGAGTTTATTATATTTGAATTGAATATGACATGAAAATTCATAAAATAACAATTTTAAACTGAACTGTCAACTTATCAACAACCACATAAAACGAATGTAGAGCTTTAAGTACTTCTCTCTTAGTGCAGTGTGCTTGGATAATATTACGGAGCTTTTTTAAAATATCAACGATGAAAATACCGGAAGTTTTAAACAATTTTATAATAATGATTTTTTCTTAATTTTTTATTAGTCCAAGGAGATTAACCTACAAAAAGGGTGTCCGATTAATTAGGGGAAGAAACTTTCAGAAAAGATATAGTACATATAGTGACATCCAAACACCACAGATGATACTGATGAATGAGTGAATTTTTTCAGTATTATTTGGGGTCAACATTTACTCATTATTCTAAAATATTATTATTTGTGTATACTTTATAAGCGCTACAATACAAGAAAAATTCAATGACATGTCTGTCTATATCTAGCACACGCTAGCTTTTTCATACTATGTCTTCGTAACCTTAATGTAAATTGACATTAGTATAGTATTGTGACGCTTAAAGCATACACAATAGATAATATATAGAATAATGAATTAATGTTGACTCCAAATAATACTGTCAATGATATGAAAAAATGCACTCATTCGTCAGAATTATATGTGGTGTAAGGGTAGCACATTGGGCTAAAGGTCCAGCGTTCGATACCTGGCGAGTGAGTTAATTTTTGCATATCAATATTTAAATAAAATTTCAATGACATATTTGCCTATACAGACTGTTTTCAAAAGCATTTCTAATAGAGAATCAATGTTTAATAAATAAATAAAATATTAACTATAAAACTATACAGTACACCTATACAATACACATACATACAAACATCTGGATAGTGTATAGGTATACAGTATGCGTATGGTTGTTTGTTTGTCATTTAAGAGTGGGGATTTTGTGATTCATATACTAAAGTAAGAATTCAATGAACATATTTAACCCACTGTAATTACATGTGTACTGACTGACTTCACACAGTAACCACACGGCCAGCCAGTAATAAATAATATTTAACATTGATTCTCTATTGGAAAAGCTTTCCAATACACACTGTAAAGTATACGCAAGTTCTTTCATACTATATGTTCGTAACATTAATAAAAATTGACATTAGTGACATTGTGACGCCTAAAGTATACACAAATAATAATAATATGTAAAAATGTTTTACATATTACCTTCACGATCGAAATTACCTCAAATACTCTAATTTTTTTTCCTTTCAAAATTATTTCTCCCTATTTTTTTAAGTCTATATAAAAATTTATACTTTCATAGAAATTACTTATCGTTTATATAAAATCTTAATATAATATTTACATTATTTTACAAATATATAATCACGAAAATATATACTGTTTTTATATTTCCTAGAAACTACATTAATATATGTGTAGAATTATAATAATCATATATATGTATTATTTAATAATAATAAAAGCTTTTATGGCGCCAGTAATTCCCAAAAAAAAAAACAACAACAACAGAGAACACAGTACCCACACGTTAAGTTCTTAAAAATAATTTATAGTCAAGTTAGCGTGACAATTAGTATATTTATTTTTATTAAGATTGTTATTATTTATTTATGGAATAACGATTAAATCATTATTAAAGCAATGGCACGTCAAATTTGGACGTGCCATTATAATTGAAATACTGTCATACGTTGCATATAATTCTTGAAACTCCTTACCGATGATTTAGCGAAAATGAGGGTGAATTTTATCAAAACCGGAAGGAATTGATCCACACATGTTTAAAAAATTCGAAATAAATTCGTTTTTTCGCGACTTTGAAGGGTTGATCTCAGAAACTGTCCATCAGGATCGGATGGCATTTTCTTACAACATATAGTGGTACTAATAAATAAGCACACCAATTTTGGAACAGTTGCCTCATAACTTTTTTTGTTCTAAATTGGCGAGAGCGAAACCAGCCCTCGTGTTTGGGATTGCAAAAAAATGTTATCATATAAACAGGGTATAAACTTCAAAGCAATCCATCAAAGCTTTTTCATCAGGTTGCCTCGTCAAGAAATTTTACGTTTTGCACCCCCGCCCTCTTTATCTCTGCCCCCATCCATTTGGGGTCCATTCGGACGATACGGGTGGTGGTGGGGGGGTTCAGTATCACTTCAAGACCCAGATTACCACTCGCCATCCGGTTGCGTCTTTTGACGTGCCATTGCTTTGAATAAAATAGAATGTGTTTGAAATCTATTATATTATTGTTGTGTAGTCATTAATGTATTTTGTTAAATTACTGTGTTGCTTATTTTACTTGCAATAGTACTAGTGGTACCCAGTTGGTATCAATGTGAACGTTTAATATATTATTTTTTTCAATCTAGATAACATATCATTCCATTGACTTGTTAAGCATAGAATAGAGAATATGCATGAAAATTTTTTTTCACATTTATTTTCAGAATATGAAATTACTGTTAATACTGTAATAATATTGAAAAACGAAATTAAAATCCGACAAATTTCAAGGAAGCTATAAGCTTTTAAAGATTATTATCTGTCTCTTTCTTGCAAAAATACTAAAAACGGAGTTTTACGTGTATTTTAAATGGTGAAAGTGTAATATGACGTCACATAACATATCAAGAGGACTATCACCCTCTTTGTCTAATCGGGAATTTCATACATTCATATCTCGCTTATTTTTAAAGTTATTTAAAAAGTAATTTTACCTTGATATTTGTCAAGTAAAAATTTTCATGCATATTCCCTATTGTCTTTTCGTTTTTTGTGAATTGAATACTTTCCTCGAAATTTATTTATGGCGTTACTGGAGTAGAATTAACCGACTCTTACAGTACTTTGGGTCATAAAAATAGCTCATTTTTCAAAATGAGCATGAATGATGAAGACATTCCTGTACCTAATTTCAGCTGTATAGCCAAAGTTAAATGATCTAATGTAAAAGCTAGCGGTGTAGCTATTTATCAAAATAATAACGACAAGTGATCTTCGTTCTGCAATGTATAATATTGTCTTTCGCTAAGCATCTATTGTATGTATACATAAATTAAGTCTTTCTACTGTATGGCAGACATTTTTTACTAGTTGTATCTAAGCACCGTGCAATAGAGCAGGGTAGAAAACTGTGTAACATCGTCGAGCCACATCAGTCGAGTGTTCAATCAGGGAAAGGCCAATGGGAAGAATCAGACAAGGGACATTTATAATTTACAAAATATAGTAATAATAAAATGTAAAATTTTCGCCAAGGTAACTTAATTTGACATGTAATTTAACTCCTTCCAGAGAAAATTCGCAACGACAACACATCTCTCACGTGCCGAATTATGATGTGAAAAATGTATCGCCGCGGGTTAGATCGTTTGTTAACGTTTGTTACCTGGCAACCGCCCGGCAACGTTTTCTCACCACGCAGCAACAGGAAAACAAATCAGTTTTAAAAAAGATGCTGATAGTGGCTCCTGTAGTACAATCGGAGCGGCTCCTCGCCATTGACGACCTGGTTGCTGCAGACGGGCCGTACCACAGATTGTGCTACAGGAGCCTGTTTAGATTACCACCTGCTACTAGGAATAAGAGACGGTATCGTCCTGCCAGTAATACTGAAGAAACGATTGTGTGTACGATTACCTATTGGAAAACAGTGACGAATGCCAGTTTTCTTTATCACACCTTCTGCAGCAAATTAAGGGTGGTTGTATCCCTGATGTGAGAACAACGAAAACTCACCTCCAAAAACGTTTTGTCGATGACATAGTCATAGTGGAGATGGGTTCCAACAAAGGGACACTCAGTACAGCTATTTTTTGAGACTGTTGTTCTCAAAAACAAGCGTGGCCCCTTGAACCATGGAAGAAGTGTGTACATTTTCTCATGTTCTGATAACTGCTGTACGACCTCGATCTTTTGTTTCCTTCCTTCTGATTGGAATTGGTACCAACTTTTACCGAAAATATGGAAACAAACATCTGGTAAATATGTACGCTGCGATGGTTATCTGCGCTGGTTATCTTATGACTGTTTTTGGTTATCTGCCGTTTTTGAGAGAATCGCTGGGCATACAGATACCAGTCTGATCTCAAATGAAAGCTAATTAAATTTACTACAAGTTTATTACATATAATATCTGACGTGGGATACGTATTTAAGAAGTTATTTTACGAAATAAAAGACCATTTCGAAAAAATTTCACTTTTTGGAAAAAATGGCCTATGTTCTAAGAACTGTATCTTGGGAACCAATAGCTGTATAGAGCTTGTTTTGATTTCAAATTGTTTGAAATTTAGTCTACTTTAAACGTGTATAGAATGACTATACCGGTCAGACCATTCCTTCACTGAGATATTGAGCAAAAACTGAAAAAAATCCAAAAATTTCATAGGTTTTTTGGGTATACCGCCGCTCGCACAGCACTTTGGAAATTGCAAATCTGGTTTTTTAATATTGGTTTAGGTCTTAACAACATATAAAAAATTCAGAACGACCTGACCTATTGCAAGCACGGATGTAGATCTTAACTGGACTATATATATATATATGTTTATGGTTAATATACATAGTCGATTGACTGTATACTTTATTTGCACTCATACACATTGTACATTGGCGCCCGCCCTTCACATTTCATCTATATAATAATACTGCTATAGTAATACATTTAAAATGTATAAATATTTGCTATGCACCGTGCAATAAAAATATTTTACGCACAGATTAACACGATAAATATAAAAAATCGTGTACGTTCGTACGTATGTACGTATGTATATTTGAATATCAAATAAGCCATATGGCACGATATCCAACCATCCATAAGTACACACAATATAATAAATAAATATTACAATATTAGAAAGAAATATGTTGTTTTACAAACGATTTAACACTGAATAGACCAAAAATACTATTCATTTGAACATTATTTACTTGCAGGCACATTGTAAGTACAAGATAGTTCCAGCATGAAGTCACTTTTCGATAGATTTTGCTCATTTTTTTTCCGTTTAGAATGCGAGATAATTAATTACAAAGTAATAATTCTCTCTCAAATAAGAGCATGTAAAACTTTATGCCCTAAATTACTGGGTGAGATGACTTGGATCATAGATAATATATAGTAGTTATCTCTATGAATATAGTAGTGTTTGGCATTGGCATCCGTGTAAAAATAAACAACTTTGCTTTGATTGTTTAATTTTTCAATATTACACTTTTTCAACATATATGTGACTGATAAACAAAAGCAAATAGTTTTAAATTTAATGCGCGCCGACCCCGCCTTTGAACGAGATAGATAGATAAACAAAGAATACATATATACATTCTTTGACATTACCATGAAGAATATTTATCTATTCTTCATGGACATTACCATTCGTTGTTTTAAGCCATCGATTATTTCTCTCTCTCTCTACTTCTTTCCTTGGTCTCTTGGAAAATTCACTTATACGTTATGAAATTCCTTGGCGAACAAACTCACGTGAGATGATTGACATTTTCACTATGGTGAAAGTTACGGAATCGAGAGAAGTGCTCACATTTAGTATTTACACCAGGTTTCAGTTACAGAATCACTACCCAGGGTAGCCTATACAATCTATCTATTATCTATGTGTGTTATGTATTTGTTCTATAATAAAGGCAAACCGGATTTTTGTCCTGATTATACAAGACAGTGTTGGAACTACCTTAAAGGTTGGTATAATATAATTAATTATTTGTAACGACATTAATTTGTTTAGATGCATTTAATAACATGCAGCTAATTGGTTTCAAAACATGGAAAAAAGAAAACCAATTACTGTGAACCAAACCAGAATTAATTACTCTGTGAACTTGATTTAAGAGAACCCGTAGTAGAATGATTTGAGGAAAAAATATGTTGAGATTGAGCCTACTGTCGTTTCAGAACTCAAAACTTAAGATGATAATGTTTGTGAGTGTATGTATGAGATTATACTTTTATACGTGTTAGATGCTTACGTTAATCAATAGGGAATATGCATGCAAATTTTTTTTCACATTCATTTTCAGAATATGAAAATACTGTTAATACTGTAATAATATTTAAAAACGAAATTAAAATCCGGCAAATATCAAGGAAGCTATAAGCTTTTAAAGATTATCATCTGTCTCTTTCTTGCAAAAATACTAAAAACGGAGTTTTTCGTGTATTTTAAATGGTGAAAGTGTAATATGACGTCACATAACATATCAAAAGGGCTATCACCCTCTTTGTCTAATCGGGAATTTCAATCATTCATATCTCGCTTATTTTTAAAATTATTCAGAAAGTAATTTTACCTTGATATTTGTCAAGTAAACATGCTTCAATTCAAGTGAAGAAAAATTTTCATGCATATTCCCTATTCCATGCTAAGTGATACGATACAATATTATTCTTTATGGACGATATAAATATTAAAACAAATTATAAGTACAACAACCTACAATATTAAAACATTTACCCAATAGAATAATTTAATGCTATTAAAAAGAGTAATTTTTCTAGTTGACTCAAAGCGAATGCTCTGTGTAGGTAATATTTATAGAAAATTTAAAGTTTAATTCAAAATAAAAAAAAAACATCATTAACAAAGTTTCAAGTATAATCTATCTTATTTAAATAAATTTTTATAGAAAATTTTTAATTAAAATAAATATATTAAAAAATAAATAATATTTAACTAAAATGAAAACAACATTGTTTCAATATGTTTTAAGAAAAAAATATATCTAACTAGTTTAATACAACTTTAGTAATAAAAAAAGTTCTTAATTTTTTGTAGGAAAACAATTGCAAGAAAAAAAAAAAAGATTGGAACATCAAAGCAAATTAGAATTAATAGTATCACGTTAAAATGCAATAATGAATGTTTTTTTTTAAGTAGAAAACTTTTTAATTTGTCTAGATATAGATGTCTTGTTTTTTTTTAACAGTTTGCTGTTTTAAACGAAGATGGATGATTTGTTGTTATCAACTTGAAAATTCGATGTAATTTATTTTTTAGTTTCATACAACCGACAGGAGAAATTTTAATGCCGTTTATTAAGGGGATGTAGTTTTCAGAAAAGATAGTACATATAGTGACTTCAATCACTTGACTAGACAATCCTGCGTGGGCCTGATCTGACAAAGGGTTACCCCACCCCGAAATATTTTATCGCGCATAACTTCTTTTTTATAACAATTGCGAGAAAAACTTTTTTTCAAAAAATGTTTTTGTCAACTTTTGTATGTAACTTTTTTCATATTTATGTGTTTTTATCGTAATTATCATGCGCAATGAAATATTTGGGGAGGGACAACCCCCTGCCAGATTAGGTACTCGCAGAATTTCCTAGTCAATTGATTCAGGTCACTATTTGTACTATCTTTTCTGAAAGTTCTATCCCCTTAATAAATGAGCACCCCCGCTCCTACTAATAATAGGCATGATGTTTTATGAATCATTTCACAATTACATTAAAATATAAATTATTATTTTTTTATGATAACTAAAACGAATAGTTAATTTTCTGTTGATGAGGTTTTTCGAGATCAGAAAATAATCAATTGGATGATATATTAATTCCTATCAAAAAAAAAAATAAATAAATAAGTTTAAAAAATTAAAATCCGACTAAGAAAAAAGCACGAAACAAGTTTGAAGAGTTTTGTATATATTTCTCGTCATAAAGCAAAACTGTAACAATTGACGGCCTTCGACAACAAAAAATATTTACAAGACTCTTCGAACTTATTTTGTGCTTTTGTCGTAGATATAATATGACGTCACATAGCCTACAACACGAGGAACTCTCAGGCGAACCTAACGACACCACATTGGTCAAAGTATGATGTGTAGCTTAAGGAGCTACAAGGGAACATATGGTATGCTAACATTCAGATATAGACTGGTAAATACTTTTGACCCTCCGTAGTCGGATCAAAAACGGAAAATTTCCAAATCTTTCCGCCACACAAAAATGATTTATATGAGGGCTAAACTATTGCAAGAGCAGTTCCGTATTTTACCAGGCAAGTTTCTATATATTTTATTGTACATTGTACTTTTTGACAAGCTAAGGGCCCACTGCGCTTCGGGCCGTCGAAATTTATTTATATTGCTTTTTCGGATTCTACGTTCTTTGAAATGAAAAACCTAAAGTTTCTTTCTGAAACGATTACATAAGTAATTTATTATAACAATCTAAAATACCTGTGCTAATGATTAAACGCCAGAAAACGTTAGTTCAAGATAACTGAATTGAGATAGCTGGTCTGGAATGCCATAGGTCTTCAGTTCAATCCCAATCAAACGCATTTGTAAGATTGTGTACATCAAACATTGATGTCAAATGTTTGCAAATTAAAAAAAGGATTTAACAATATTTAATTAATACATAATAATTTTCTCCCAAATAATTTTGTCGGATTTTCCATGCTCAAATTATTTATTAATTACAAAAAAAAGCTTTGCCAAGCTTTCTATTTTAAATTTAAAAAATAAATTTTAATAAAAATAAATAACTAAGAGAAGTATTATTGAATATTATGTTTTACATAAATAATTTCTTTTATTTTTGTAAACCATCATTTTTAAACCCAAGCTTATTTTAGCAGAGCTACGCTAAATAATTTTAGTAAACATACGGATAACATTATAATATATGAATGACTCTGTTCGTTCCCTTTTGCACCATCCTTTCCTATACGCTGATATACTCTACAAAATAAGTAAGTCGTTTTGTCTACACATATATATATAGGCAACACAAACACTGAAGGTATATGTTGTTTGACCTAGAAACCTTTACACTAAATGTGTATATGTTTCAAGGTAGTATAATCTAGACAATAGGTTATGTACAGTGCTGCTACCATATAAATCATAGTGGATGATGGTTTCTACATTTGATAATACTACCATCATAAAATGTTTTATGTTTGTAAATTATCTGTATAGAAAATTTTACATATATTCTTAATGTCGGGAATATAACCACTAACATGGGTTTTAAACTCAAGTCATAATCCATCGTACCTTTTATTAATTTTGTGCGCACGCAATAATAATGAGTTTTTCTATTACAATGGAACAAATTTGTATTACTAAACATTACTAAATTATATGATCGATTCATACATTGCAGGGAAATAAGATTTACTGAATAATAACATGACATGCTGGTACAAACTTTCTCTTTTTAGCACTACACGAATTTGTAGATTTTTATGACCTAGTGAAACAAGTCCCTTTAGGGTGAAATTCTTCGTAGTTAAAAAGTATATGCTAGAGTATTTTTATACCCGAGATATATAACATATACCAGGGTATATTTAGTTCCGACTTAACAGTTGTCCGTTTGACAACACGATAACTCAGAAACGTAAAGAGAAAACGATTTGAAATTTTTTATGTATGTTTCGGAGCTAAAAGTTAGGTCAAATTCGTTAATGGGCAAAATCGGAACGTGTATCTCAGCTCCGGGGAGGTGGGAGTATATATCTTTGAAACTGTACGATTTTGAAACAAAAAATCTTTATTTTGTTAGATAAGATACTCAATAGATTTGCCGCGGTAGAGGAAAAATGCGCATCTTTGAAACCGTGAAGACCCGTTTGAAGAGATGAAAAAAAAATTTTAAGACAAAAAATGTTCCTTTTTTAGAAATAAAGAAACTTTTTTCATAAACCAAGTACATACCGGGTATTTAAACAATTAACTCGGTTAATTGTGATTTTCATACGTTTTATTTCTGATCGTTGAGTCGGGAAATTAGTAGAAATGTGAACAATATACTTTTCTGTCATTTCAGTTGACATGCGGTCAAGGTTCATGAAGAACCGTTAATCTCTCCATCAACCCTTAAACTGTTTTGATTTGGGAAATCTTATATCATATCCGCTAGCATTTAATGTAACCAATTCAGCGAATTTAAAGCGTTTTCTGTTTTCTAGCAACTTGGATGAATACAATGCTTTGTATTCCACCGTAAACCTTAACAAATACTCATTTGGAATTAAAAGCGTGAAGTAGATGTAACGATAATTGCAGCAACGGTAGTGACGAAAACCATCAATTTTTAGAAGCACTTCTTAAATCTTGATGGATTTTGTGCTTTTGTGTGGAAGAAATTTGAGAGTATGGTTTCCTGAAAGATGTATGCAGACGACGGTAGACAAACCAACAACCACATTAAGCTTGACTTAATAACCACTTATTAAGCTTCACTTAGTACGTTGAAATCTAATTTTATCCCTTAAATAACGTTTGTGTTTGTTCAAAATAAATAAGTCAATATAATTTTCTTACAGTTTAATACAAATATTAAATTATATTAAATCGATTGGGGTTACGTTCACAACAATTTTAACACACAGTTAGTATAATCCCAACCAAATTGAAATGGTGGTAGTTAAAGCTTCTTAACAGGGATAAATGAAATCATCATATCGCTACTTAACAAACAATCTAAAACAAGCTAAAATTATATCATCACAACCTGTTTTTTAACCCGACTTCAAAAAGGAGGATGGTTCTCAATTCGTCTGTATTTTTTTTTTTTTTATGTGTGTTACCTCAGAACTCCGTCATTTATGAACCGATTTTGAATTTTTTTTTTCAAAGGGTTTGGTTTCCCATTGGTCCCATTGCCACCAAATCGTATTCGGATGAGGGAATCCCCGGGAAATCGAGGAAAATTCTCATTTTATATGTGATAACCGATTTCTGCGATTTTTTTTTTTTTAAAGGGTATACTCATTCATAATGGGAAAATAAAAAATTTTTTTTTAAAAGCGACTTCAAAAAAATTTTTTACAAAAAAAAACTGACCCCAAAAAAATAATTTTTACAAAAAAAAAAAACAAAATGCATGTAAAAAAAACTGAAAATCTGTTATAAAAAAATGCACTCAAAATTTAAAAAAAAAAAAAAAAACGGGTAAAAAAAATGTGTTATAAAAAAATGCACTCAAAATTAGTAGGTCGTTTAGTAGGTCTACCCATATGTAGACAAATAAAATCAGTTATAGAACATCAAAGTCACTAAAAAGGAGAAATAAACCATATTTTGACAAAATGGAAACCCGACTTCAAAAATCAAATATTCTATAACAAAAAATGCACTAAAAAGTAAACAAATAATTGCATATTCTTGTGCCAATTTTAGTTCACCTAAGCAAAAATTTTTAAACATATATGTACAATTATTGTTATTTTTGGAGGCGGTGTCCAAAAGTTATGTGAATTTCTCTATGCTGACACCGCCTCCATAAATAACAATAATTGTACATATATATTTAAAAAATTTTGCTTAGGTGAACTAAAATTGGCACAAGAATATGCAATTATTTGTTAACTTTTTAGTGCATTTTTTGTTATAGAATATTTGATTTTTGAAGTCGGGTTTCCATTTTGTCAAAATATGGTTTATTTTTTACTATAAAAGGTATTACAATTGTATTTTCTGGATAAACAATAACCCCAAAAACTACAACAATATACCGTGATATCATTTATATTCTTGAAGAGGATTAAAACTCTTCCCTCCATCCTTATATAATTCTATATAAATTCATTTGCCGACCATTGTCTTACACAGTTATCCTATTTTCGTTTGTCCTAAGTTCATAGTGTATTCGCCTCCCCTTTCATTTGCTAGTACTACCACCTACTATTGAATCCGTAAGTTTTATACAAATAGAGACGGTACAAAGTCCGTTGGGATGGTATAAAGATTGTTGTATCTCCTTAAGTAAAGCCCAAACAGTTGATAGCTGGGTGAAAGGCCGCGAGGTCGAACTCTTCTTGACAAAAACCGGAAGGAGATAAACCTTCTGGTTGGGGTGCTCAATAGACACTGCAGGTTCAAAAGGGATCTATCCCTTGTGAGGTTGAAGATGAAATAACCAACTCGAAACCGATAATTTTCGGAATTTTTTCCAGTTTCAGATTTTCACACCTTTCTACAAAAGCCCGCAATTTGTTTATCAAAATATCGATTTAGCAGATAAATAGAATAAAGTTTAAAAAATTGGGAGGAATTTGTTGTGTACCCTTGGCCACTAAAGTTGATGCCATTTTTTTAAATTTTATAGTTTGATTTTTGCTTTATTATTTCGATTTTCAACAAAAAAATTTCGAATAAAAGTTGTTACTATATTCATAATATTAGATTATCTAATGATAATTAATAAGAACTCTAGGTTTTTGAAATAAAATTTCAAATTCGGCCCACTACCTAGTAACCTAGATCAGTTTTTGTATTATAAATACGTATTTCGACAACAAAGTAGTCATCATCTATATAAATTAGCTAATTTACACTTTGACCATTAGAAATAGATCGAAAATCGTAATCAATAGACAAAAATAAAACTAAATAAAAATTAAACAAAATAAATTAAAATAAATTTTATTGAAATTACTCTTGTTAAAATTACTTTCATTCAATTTACTCTTGTTAACATCATCATTTTTATTAAAATTACTCTTATATTGTCTCAGGATAGGTTATTCATTGCTAATTTGGTGACAGTTTCACGACGTTTCTTGGTTGTGCCTTGCTTATATATGTTTGACCGACATTTAACTCTATTCTAAGATCACTCTTCATTGGTGCTAAGTTATGCGTTGCGCAGTACATGGGTTTTTATATTTTGACATCTTTAGAAAGAGAGAGACGGACATACTGACGATTAATTTTTCCGTAAAATTTTGATTAAATCTGAATTTGGAACCGGTCCAGTGTCTAAATACGTATTTATAATACAAAAACTGATCTAGGTATTGGGGCGAATGTGAACAAATGTAATCCGAAGCAATTGATAGTAGATGAATCCGAAGCAAGCAATAGATGTAATCCGAAGCAAAAATGATATCAACTTTTGTGCTCCATAGTACCAAAATTAAGCGAAGTAACATAGATCATAAAAGTTGGAAAGATATCAATCGGTTTTGTACCAACTCCATTTCATAACTAAACCAACATATACACAAACAGTAGAAATACGGTTAAAATATATATACTTAATGTCACTACGGTTTGTGTTGTGTAATAAATTTCTTCACGAAAAGCTTCTACGTTATACCTGCCGCTAGAGTTGAACGTATGAGATATTTATGTTTACATGACTGTCGAGATAGCCAAGAAAATACACAACAAGGCTTATTATACCTTCCTACTATGCTTCCCACTATGGTTATAGTGAGCGTGTATGATGGAACCATGCAACTTATAATCCTTGTGTATAATTTATAATGCAATTATTTTCAAATCCTGGCTACACATACCTTCATTGGTGTGTGTCTGTGTGTATCTGACTAACTAACCTACCAGATTTTACAGGTAATCATAGAGAAGGAATATCTTGAGTACCCTGTACAACTGTTTTATGATGTAAATTGAAACATAATATATTATATAACTTGGTGAGTATACATAACCTAATATTTTAAAGGATAAATTATGTAAGGTATTATATCTTGATTGAACTTCAATTTAGGTTGTTCTGTTAAAACATTTTAAAATTTATGAGAATGACCTATTTATTTACTGTTTATATTTATTATTTATATCGAAATAACCTATTTTTTTAAATATATTATTTTAATGTTATTAATCATATTGTAAAGAAGATTTGAAAAACAACGTTGACAAAAATATGGGTTCAATTATTTATGATGTAATATTAATTGTGGTGTTAAAATATTTAATTTATATATGCAAATTTTTAATAAAACCTACTTTGAGAAAATGAATTACAAAAACTGTGTGTGTGTGTGTATGTGTACTTATATACGCACTTAAAAAGTTATACATCTTTTAAATAAATGATTCAAATAATATTAAATAACGTCAACATAACTATTAAGACATAAAAGTTTAATAAAATAATATAATAGTGAAAAACTATATAATTTTATTCTACATTTTATCATGGTGGAACAGAACCAGCGTCACGTCTTTCGTTAAAATTAGAGTTTGAAAGACTCGCTTTAAATCAAGCATTATTTACATTAGAATCAGAGTTAGTGTACAAAATTAAACATTTAAACAATATAAACATTTAATATACAAAATTAACGAGCCCACCCAAATAATATCATTGACAGTGTGGTTCGTAATTATATTGTTCTTCTTTTATCAGAAACATGAAGTAATAATGATGAAGACATTCCTGTACCTAATTTCAACTGCATAGTCAAATTTAAATGTTTAAGCCGGCGTTGTAGCTATTTACCAAAATAATAATGATCATTAATCATTCGTTCTATAATATATAATATTTTCATGTATTTCAATATGCAAAAATCGTCTAATACTGATTTTAATCTGGAAAATAAGGTTAAAAGCATAGTTAAAATGTCACAGAGTTGTAAAGAAAAGTCGCATTGTTACCATAGGCTAGGTTTTATACTATGTAGAGGACTTTGTTGAACTCATATTACAGTGAACTTGCATTATAACTCGTGAATGTATGAGAATAAAACCCACCCAGTATAAAAATAATCATATTAAATAATAATCTATTTGTTAAATGTACTCGAAACAGATTTTTTATTTTATATAACAAAGTTAAAATAACTATAGATATAAAATTTGTGTGTTATTTAAAAAAAATTTTAATCGCCTTTATTTACGAATGGATTAAAATTTATTTTAGAGTTCATATAACTCCTACATTCACATACAACATATATTATGTTGCATCATACCAACAAATATAATATGTAGATTTAATAAGTTTAACAGACCATACAACAAATATTATATAAATTCATCACTTTGTTTATTATTTATTTTCACATAGAGTTTAGATTATCATCTAAATACACGAAAGAAGTTAAGGCAAATGATCATTTGACTAAATAAAAGTTATGACAAATAATCATAAACTAGACAAATATTGTTAGACAAAGAAATCATAATGAATATTAAATCAAGTTTCCCATGGTATTGTGACCAGAATAATATTAATAGGTTTTGACCAGAATAATATTAATATTACCAGGTTCACATAAAATATGGTCAGAAAACAAATTGTATTTTTATTATAAAGATTATTAAAATAATCAAATGAACTCTAGTTTTTTTTTAAATCAAATTTCAAATTTTGCCCCAATTCCTAGAACAATTATTTGTATTTAATAAATAGGTATTTCGATTACAAGGTAGTCATCATCAGTATGAATTAGCTAATCGAAACTATCTCTGGGATATGGAGTCAGGTTTATGTTGCTCGGTGTGTGTCTCACAATAATATTTAAAAAGTTTTGTCTTTTATATGTTCTGACTGAGGTAGTAGTACCTCCTTCGACCTTGTAGTCGAAATACACATTTATAAAATACAAATAATTGTTCTAGGAATTGGGGCAAAACTTGAAATTTAAATTGTATCTTACTTATGATAAATTTTTTTATTTTTCTAATAATAATAAGAGAGAGAATGAAGGTTTCACGTTTCTTCCCCTGTCCTACCCCTTTTCTCTTCTTCACTGATTTTGTACCTTGATTGATTTTACCTTGGCTTTCTAATACCTAAAACATGTCCCATGAATGACGACGAAAATATTGTTTTCGCCCACTCGTCCCAGAAGGGACAAGTATAATTATCGGCTTTAATACATAGGCTTCCAATTCCAAACACTCGGATTAGTTAGTAATATATATTTAGGCAACTATTTTCATTTTCTACACGGGTTTTTCGAAATTGATAGAAAATTGTTGCTCGTTTTTATAAGTGTTTCAAATTCTGAGCATAAGTAGGAGAATATGAACTTGTTTATTTACCATGACATTTGTCTAGTAAAAATAGTAAATGCCAAAATTTATCAACGCCTGCAAAATATGTATTTATTTATTGTAGTGTTAAAATTTAGTCAAATAAAAAACAACATAAGTGTGACATTTATTTGTACTTTAGACGAGTTAAGTGAATACTCGTGGGGATTTTAAAACTAATTTAACAAAACTAATGTTATCTATCTATCACTATAATATATTCGGTAACCGTTTTCAAAATTAAATTTAACAATGATAGATGGATGTGGTGAAATATTAACTTGAGGTAAAATATTAGCATTAAATATTATGGTCCGGGAGACCAAAGGGTTTTTTCAGGATGATGAGCATGAAGCTGGTACTTTGTAAGTAGCTTCGTTTTAAGAAGACGCCTAACTTTTTTTAATTATAAACCCCAAAAATTTAACCCCATAAACGCCCCCCACAAATTTTAATTGCGATACATCTTTACATCTCAACTTTTTTTAAATAATAAATTTTAATACTTCCAAATCACATTTTCATAGTTTCCATCTAAAGTTGAAAAATAAAAGTTTTTCTGATGGGAGATTCTTTATTGATAGCAAATTTCTCAACCGATAATTTATGGCCATAAGATGCGGTGAATTTTGAGGAAAAAATTATTCCATAACTTTTTTTTTACATCTATTTGGAAATAGGAACGCGAAAGCTGCATAGATGAAAGTTAATATGTAAGGGTTACAAGAAATGCTGAAACCGACAATATTAAAGAAAAAGTAAATAATTTGAGATTTAAACCAAATGCATATTTTGCCTGATAAATAATATTTGAAGCTGAGTTTGTTAGTAGTTACCAAGATTACCCAAACAAAAATGTACTGCACGCAAAGGTATCTAAATACTGAAGAAAGCTAAGGTTTGGAATCGTTATAAAATTCAATATTATATCTATTCTTTACAACCAAGATGAAATACAAAATCAGTTAACTTCTTGACATACATTGGCCTTACGGTTATATAAACAATTACAAGTATGACACGATTATACAAATATGACAATTAAATATTTGTGAATACACTAATTGTAACGAATATCTACTACGTACGTGCGCTTAAAATCATTCCTATATCCACCAGCAAGACTTGATCAAATATTTTATCGTTAATCAATACTAAATATTTAAACACAGTACGGAAGTATACAGTATGTTCAAAAAATTTCAGTACGGCATGTACGGATTTAGTGTCTCTTTAAGCTTCCAAAAAATTGATCAACATTGGATAGTTTTATCAGGATAATGAGTTTTATACATAAATCTTCGTGAAATTTTGCGTTTCTATGCAAAAGCAGGGGGAAAGGTCCACATTTTATTAAGTCGTCTTGGCTTTGAAACATCGAAAGAAGGTTAAGATCTAAGTAAAATACATGCATTTGGTAATCTTTATTGGCAACAAATTTGTTTTCTCTGTAATTACGAAATTTCAAAGTTAGTCCAGTGTATAATAGTTTAATGTCCAGTGAGATTATCTAAAAGATACTATATTTATCCAAAAGGCTGTCTTTTAACCCCGGATTCATCACCGGATATTATCAACTTAGAAAGTATCTGCATATAAAAGGGTTCCACAATGGATCCATTATGCGCAGACTGTGCGGCGAGGAGGAAGAAACATCCAGCACATCATAATGGGCCACTAGTACGAAATGCAATACTTGTAATATCCCAAGATATATCTATCTATCAATCTACTATATTTACAGACTGTACACTCCCGTTCAATAAAATTTAACCAACCTGAATTGTTAATTTTCTTATATTTCATAAAACTCCTCACTTTTGTAACACTCTGTATATTATTTATTTATAAACATAGATAAGTAGTATATTTTTTTAACGTAAAACTGATTTTAGCCATTATTTCTCGGGTCTGAATCTTTCAAAAAATATGTTAACATAAAACTCGTACGTATTTATTTTGTGGTTGAAAATACTATTCTGAAAATATTTGTCATCAATTGAAAAACCATCCTGTATTTTCGATGATAAACGATAAAAAGAGATTAACGAACTGTATAATTGAATTATTGTTAGTTGAATAACTGTCCGGAAGTCAAATAAAAACAAAAGAACTGCAAACTAGGGATTATGTATTATTTGTTAAATACATTTAATAAAAGGTAATGTGGATAATATGGCTTACAAACCAACCATACATGTTCGTACATGCTATGGCAATGTATTAAATGTATAGTAAGTAGGACCACTTTAATAAATTAATATTTCATTCATTTTAAATAATCAAATAAATTCAATGTTTAAAATTTGTATGAAGTAAAAAAAAATTGGGTTGATGATTTTGTTCGCCATTTGTAATATTGAAGCTTTAAAAGTGATAAATAACCCATTATTTAATTATTTATTTTTCGGTCAGTTTCGTTAATGACAATTTTGACGTCTATTCTTTCGTTACGCTGGTGGTCTATCGAACATTTGTTGTATTACAAAATACCGTCAGGTTTTAGTCGCTTACAATACGCTTACGATGATCGGGTCCACAACAGATAAATCCTGTGTCAACGTATCAGCGTAGGCGCATGCGCATGAATGGTCAAGAATTAGCTTTATGTAAATTAGCTTTTATAAAGATTATTAAGATAATCAAAGAGAGCTCAAGGTTTTTTGAAATTACATTTCAAATTTTGCCCAAATTCCTAGATCAATTATTTGTATTTTATAAATACGTATTTCAAATACAAGGTAGTCATCATCAGTATAAATTAGCTAAACACGAACCAAATTAGCAACGAGCAACATATCTCTGACTTTATATCCTAGAGATAGTTACGATTAGCTAATTCATACTGATGATGACTACCTTGTAGTCGAAATACGTATAAAATATAAATAATTGTTCTAGGAATTGGGGCAAAAATATTGATTAAAAATTTCGTCTCATATGATTCGTAAATATGATCGGAATTAAAGACCGCATACCAGCGACAGTTCAAACATCTATGGATCATGTACAGGATGAAAGATTCGAGAATGATGCTCTATAGAGAAAGGTCTATTGAGTATATAATGGTATCGTACGGGTGAGTGATAGTATGTTGGATTCTACATGTGATACGATAAACTATTGTGTATATACGCGAATATTGTTAAGTGTTTTTGTTCAAATATTGTTCATTATTGCAAATATTGATTGTTATCATTGCTTGATTGTTGTCAACTTCATTGTTGCAATCCAATAAATTGTTAAAATTGTTACTCGTGGATTTAATTCAAAGAACCTAGTGTGTATATAGGTTACGCCCTAAAACGGCGCAGAGTATATCTGACTCAAGATATCAGATAACAACATCCAGTTAATATCTAACAAATTTTCAAAAACTATTTTTTAGTTAAATAAATTAGTTTTACCATGACTATAACCAAGTATTCCAAATTTTCAAAATCTGTGACAACCATATAAGTATTCCTATATGTAGTTTAATAACACCATTTTAAGAATAGTGTGATATTTAAAATAGATAAAAACGATTAAAAATATGATATTTCAGATAAAAACCGAGAAAAATTGATATATTGAAGAAAAAAATAATTATAATAATTGCATCAGCTTGTGGTTTTGTTGTAATAATGAATGCATTCAACAGACACTATATAATGGATACTTTGATATAAATATAAAGGTTACTATAATTAAAAACGTATTTTTTTTATAAAATTTATATTGTAGTTAAAATATTATAAATATTATATGAAGGTCGTGTTCATGTCGGTGTACAATTACATTGCATAATACATGCAATTTTATAGTTTATTTATCTCTAGTATTTAATGATGTTCCATTGTGATCATGGTTCCAGTAGACATGGGATATATTCGTTTTGGACGCTTACATGTTTATAAGCGCAATTTATTGGTGTTCGTGTTGGCTTATAAATGCTTAGTCTACTCTTGAAAATGACGTTCGTTTCAGGCATTCAAGTACTTTTAAGCGTCAGTTGTCATCAATATTCAATATGGCGAACGGAAACAGCTATTTTACAAGCAATAGAATGTTTGTTTGAATGATTTCAAAAGCCCCTAAAATCAAACCAAAATACCCTAAACTACAAATTGGAAAATTATGTAGGAAAGGTAGGTTTTTTTCTAATAAAATTTTGTATGTTATGTAGGTTTTTTTGTTTATTAAGAAAAAAACAAAGAAACATTAAAACAAAAAAATTAAAAATTCAATGGAATACACTAAAAAAAAACCCGGTGCACCTAACAGATTAATAACTAAACGCGTGTACAGTATTCGTTTTGGGAGTTGGTACGATTGGGCACTCACGATTTTGTAGTCCTACCGCGATAGAGAAAGCGTCTCTGAGTGTGGTGTCTATCGTTGAACTCATTAGCGCGCTTTGTATACACAGCGTCAAGATTAACACTAAAAACTTGCAAGCGCCCAAAACGAACACATCCATAATATGTATTATAGATAATCGCATTCTACCAACCAACGCCATGTTAGTAAATTACCGGCATGAAATCTATGTTTTCTAAATTTGCAACCATTTTTCAATTGAACTGGGTCTAAAGAATCAGGTTCTTCAATGTCTTGCTGTTGTTCACACATTTCTAAGAGTTTATCAATTGCCAGTTCCTGACCATGTGATTCTAGAAGTTCTTGAACGTTATAACCATTGAATTAGGAAACGAGAGTTGCGGACACAATCACGACCCCTCTATTTGTTAGGTTTTCAAAAATACAAAAAATAAATAAAATTAATGATAATAAATTATTATTTAATATATTTAATAACATTCAAAAATTGCCCCTTGTTCGCATAAGTCGGGGTATTATTGTATATCCTAACAAATCTAGAAAATCAATAATACTAAGATGATTTGTAAAGAATTTGTAAGAAAGTTCGTATTGCATTTATTATTAACATTTTACCTTGAAAATGTCAATAAATAAATGAAATACAACATTAAATAAAGAATGACAATAAAATTTGATAAATACTAGCGTTTAATTTATCATTGCATGCTTTACATAACTATTTAATGTCAGGGATAAATCATGTTCAAGTTCGTACAGTATTTCAAATGTTATTGATTGAAAATTATCTTACCCTTGAAATAAATTCAATTTGTATTTGCTTGGTTGTAATAAAACAGTACTCACCTAAAACAAAAGAAAGAAATAAAATTAGAAAAAATTCACTAGACTTAAATTTAAAAAAAGATTTAATACTGTTTATGTAAAATTTAACGTGGATAGTTTTATAATTTTTTTTTTCAATATCAATGAAAAAAGTCTTGATTACATTCAATTAAAATGAAAATACTGTTAATAATTGTTAATTTAAACTTGTAAAATATTAAATAATGACCATACAAAGTAACTATATAGTTCAATTAGTATAAAAGCATGGATTAGGTTATTCGAAAGTCAAGAAATGAAATAGTAGTTGTCTTTGTCTTTAAATTCCTAAAATTATGTAAAAGAACTTAATTGGACTTATCTAACTTAAACATGATATATAATTACTTTACAAATATACATCAAAACCGTGTGCATCGATGCCTTTGAAATTTTCTATTGAACTATCTTAAAGGCTCACACAAGAGCCAAGTTATCTAATCAACTATTAAAGAAAAATAAATCTTTGAAGAACTATAGTATGGGCTGTGTATTTTCATCAAAGTTGGTATACATTTCTACATTGAAACTCTCATAATAAGAGTAAAATACAAAACATATATCCTAGACTTCTTTCCCTGGACCTTTTTAACGTCATTTCACATAGCCTTAGGAAAGTGTAGTTTGTGTTTTAATACCGAAAGATGGCATAAACTAATATTAAAATATAAATACCAATTTTAACTAGGTATTTGTATTGCTAATATTTTATACAACTAAGAAATTTATTTGTTTTCAAATTATATTAGCATATTAAATTTCAAATTTTTGTCCAAATTCCTAGATCAATTATTTGTGACATGCATCAAATTATATTAACATATATTTTATGGTTGTGTAAAATGTCTTCAAAAAGTCGGCTGAGTGGGACCTACTTGTTTGAATAGTTGTACTAATAGTTTTACGTCGTACGAGAGCACAAAGTTCACGACACATTGCATAGTGACTCTGGTTAGCACAAACTAGCTAAACAATATTAGTTTATACTATTGAACTAAGTAGTCCAACGTTCGACGTTGAACACATTTTATTAAAAATATAAGTGCGCCTGCATCTTGTTTATTATGCAATTTTACCGAAATGTTGAATTACATTCCAAATAGTAAATTTATTGTCGCTCAAATATTTCCTTCTAAGCACAGAAAGCCGACAACATCAGTTAAGGTGCCTGATAAATTATCTTACAGTAGATATTATAAAATTTAATAAATATATTTTTTTGTAAAAGGTGAAAATAAAACCATTGACCTAAATATTCATTACATACGTATACTGGTGTTTATTTATTATCATCAAGAGTCATATTAAATTTCAAACATGATAACAAAATAATATGTTGTGTTTGGTTGTTGTCTCATTATACCGTACGTTTAGTTACATCTTCGCATAGCAGATCTCCCACGAGTATGAGAGAGACATATGTATACATTAAGCAATGTGTATGAGAAGGAGGTCTTACTTTTTTTGTTACTGTTGTGTGTTGTATGTGCCTGTATAAATTTTAGAGAGTGGGGATTTTTTGTTGAATACAAATATTATTAATTGGATAATATGCAATCATTACTATGTGAATGCTTTTGGAAAATACGTGTATGTGTATTTTATTTATTGGTATTATTACAACAATGGGTTATTATTACACAAAAGGAGAAAAGGAGCAAATTGTTAATGGAATGTGTCAATTTATTGATTGTGGCATTTGAAGGTAGACAATCACCTACCACTCGAAAAGTTTTGAATATTATTCACTGTTTTGAAAAATATGCTTGTTTATCAAACCTATAAGACCTCCTTCTCATACACATTGCTTAATATATACATATGTACTCTCTCATACTCGTGGGAGATCTGCTATGCGAGCATGTAAACTAAACGTACGGTATATGTTTGTGTGAGTGTATATACTCTTTAAAAGTTTTTAATTATAAAAATATAAATTAATATAAATTAAAAGATAACTGTTTTCTTCTTTTTTTAATCAAAATAAATAATCAAAATAAATGTGGAATGGCATTGGTCTTATCATCCCCGCATCCATTACAAAATACCGTCAGATTTCAATCGCTAATAACTCGAGATTAAGGATGTTCCAGCATACCACCACTTTTCGACAGATTTTGCTCATTTTTTTCATAGGCTAATAATTACGTTTTCAAATAATTCCAGAAGTTTCAGAATTTTTAACCGTTTAGAAAGCGATATAATTCATATCAATGTTATCATTCTCTCTCATTAGATGCATGTAAAACTTCATTCCCGCCCAACTATTATCTGTTAAAAATACTCGACATAATTTAAAAAAAAACTAGGAGAGTAAAGATAAATATTCATTATATAAACTTTAAAAACATAATCGTGTGTTATCGTTTTGTTTTCAAAATATAAAAGTTAAAAATTTTTTTTTTCAAAATTACATTATTTTGTATATGTGAACAGTGAGTTTGTCTATGTGTTACGTACGAGTGTTTATGAATTTCTTCTATAATAAAATCAAACCGCTTTTTTGTCCTGATTATATATAGTTTTTGAGACATTTGAAAGAACCAATAGTTTTAATTAACTTTCGACAACCTGTATCTCGAAAACGAAGCTTGAAAACATTTAAGTTCATATAAACTTTTTTTCTTATCTTGTATAATATAAGTGTCATTAATATTGATCCAAACCTTATTTGTGATCCAACAGCTACATTGAACTCACAATTTAAATACACGCAATTGATATTTCAAAAAAAAAAACGTCTTGTTAGTATGAAAATGATGTAAATCAGTGAAGAGGAAAAAAAAATTTTACTCCAAATAAATGTCACTGTGTCACTTGGAATAAATTGGTTGTTACTTTATATAAATGTATAATATGCAAGTGTTTATACCACCAAACTAACTGTAGTAGTAGACAAACAGACAACAACGGTTGGTCGGGACAAGACAACCGAAACGAATAACGAATTTGTTATCAAAAATATACACAGAGTTGGTTTAAGGACGTTCATGCATGAGGCTTGATAGTAGATACAATTTTTTTAATTTTTTTTAGTGAATTGAATAGTTCAATTATCCTCGATCAAAAATTTAAAACCTGTTGACGATCATTTCAAAGAATAATTATCGATTAAAAATCAAACTTTTAACACAGCGTCTCATGGAGAACATAATTTTTGTGTACTTAAAATTATAGTAACTAAATTATTAAAGTAGAAACCATAATACATAATGAATATACTTTGAAATTTGCAGTTTATATAATTGCATTAAAAAAAAGCGTTACGCAGGAGTTGCGTGTCACAATTTAAGTCTGATCAAAATGAAATGTCGTATCTGATATCATTTTAGTATTTTCAAGGCCAATTTTATTAATAAATGGCATACGTCAAGGGAAAAGGGGGGCATAAAGATAGAAGAAAACACAAAATATAAAATATCTCTCTTAATATTAGAATAATCGAAAAATGTATAACGAGTAAAGTTGTAGAAAATCAAGTTTGCTACAATTCATTACCTTATCATTTTTCCAACCTCTAATGTATACAGAGATATTTAGAATTTTAACTTTCAGTCTTGTAACTGTAAATATTTCTGTAAATATTAATGTAACAGAAAAATGATCAGACACAAAGTTACAGTAAAACTTAGTACCTACAACTTAACTCCTGATAAATTTTTTCGATTTTTCAAATATAAGAGATATATACAAAATTTTGTGTTTCCCCCTACCTCGAAACCCCTCTTTCCCCTTGTTCGATTTTACCCATTAACATACTTGACCTTTAGAACACCAAAAGCGCCTCAAATATCAAATTTTATTCCAATCGGAATAAAACTGTGACCGCTAGAGAGTCCACAGACACATAAAAGTACATATATAAAAATATGTATATATATATAAATAAATAAATATATATATATATATATATATATATATATATGTATAAATTTTAGCGATAGGGATTTTTAACATCTAATAGGTAGGATTGATTGATGGACATTTGAAGAAATTTTTACGAAATTCCAACATTGGAGCAAAAACAATAGCTGTATTTTCGTTGGAGAAAATTAGCTAAAAATGGTTATGACGAACGTTTGAATTAATTATTTAATAAAATTAAAACTGTTTTGTTAGGTTTGTTTTTTCCACCATATTTTGAAAACTGGCGACTGCGCACAGTAAAAAAATATACACATATACACTGTCAAATCAAGTCAAATCAATTTCTAATTTACATTTACCGATATTTTACTAATTTCTAATTTACATTTAACGATATTATACTTCTAAAATATTTAGGACAAATAAAGAAAGGTTATAAATCGTTGGAAGATTATTGATATACTGTTTTTAAATCCTAAATAAATTTTATTAAAAATGGTTCTCAATTTGAACACATGAACGTCCTTAAATGCTACGTAGAAGATGAAATGAGAGTATTCGTTGTATAATATAGTTCAGTAGTCATCCACCATCGAACGAACGCCACATCAAGCCGTTATGGTGAGATTGTGTTTGTTGTCTCAAAAACTATACTCAGCCAACAACATATCAGGCACATTGCCAATTCAGGACAATGACTTTCATAACTATGTTGTTATAGAGTGTTATTATTATTATTATATTGAATTTGTGATTTTATTACAATAACTTGATTGTTATATCAAATATAAAATGGATTATATTATACATTGTGTTTACATAAAAAGAGATTGACTTACAAGACACTTTGATTGTAATAATCATAGAGTGCCGCCATATTATAGTGATCAAATTAGTCCTAGTGATCAAATTACCTAGACAGATGTATTAAAATATAGTTCAACACAATCATTTTAACTAGAGTTACGTGCATTTGTAAAGAACCCTCGAATATCGTCACAGTTTGAGTGGATCAGTCTATTTTCAAAATGAAGGGGAGGAAACATATATTCAATATTAAGTATGAAATATATGATTAAAATATGGTTTAAATAAGTTGCCCTTCTACTTTTAAATAAGTTCCCCTTACGCGCATATAAAGTCCAATACAAATGAATTTGATTCTACATTCAACTATCGATTATTCTGGCTGAAGGGAGGGGTACGCGGTTACCGACAGTTGGAAAGCACGGTTGAACAGTTCGATCAATTTTTATTTGGTTTTTTACCAAAACTAGGTATATATGAATGGGATTTCCCATCGGCAACATCTAAGAACCCATCTGACATTTCTCAAATAGAAGAGGCCTAAACACCAACTTCCACTTAAAAAGTGACGGAATTTCCCATGCAAACGTTCGTCACTTATTTTACTTCTTTAGGGGATGAGTTTCCCTAAAATCGATGATACAGATTTTTATTTATAAAAAAGCCTAAACATCAACTTCCACGTTTCAAACGTCAAAATGACGCAATTCCCATGCAAACTTTCGCGCCTTATTTTACTCCCTTAGGGGGTGAATTTCCAAATACGCTGATATAACTGACTTTTATTTATAAACAGAAGCCTAAACACCAATTTCCATATTTGTAAATTCAAAAATGACGAACTTCTATACAAATATTCATCCACTATTTAACCGCCTTACGGGATAAATTTTCGAAAAAAGTGCTCACCTACGTTTATAAGGAGCTTCTGTGCTAAATTTTGTGCTTCTAGACTCACCGGCTTAGGCTAAACACCAATTTCCATATTTGTAAATTCAAAAATGACGAACTTCTATACAAATATTCATCCACTATTTAACCGCCTTAGGGGATAAATTTTCGAAAAAAGTGCTCACCGGCTTAGGCTGTGCGCTGTATGTTAGTCAGTGTGTCGATTTTTATTAAGTACATGCGGATTATCAATTCTTTTATTACAATCTTTTATTTCACTTGCAATGTATGTAGGTATGAATGTATGTATGTTCGGGTCAAATCTTGCAAGCTGAATTAGAACCACTTTCTCTTATCCTATGGAGTTGAATTTTTACATGTTGATTCGATTCCGATGACAATGCATTTTTATGGTAAGCATGACAAGAATCGACAAGAGAAAAGGAGGGTTTAGAGGGAGAGGGAAACATAAAATTTGGTATATCTCCCTTAATATTGAAAAAATCGAAAAACAAATAAAAAATTAAAGTTGTAGAAAATTAGTTTTACTATAAGAAGCTTGTTTTAAAAAATTTTTTTTTAAGAGAGACTTATTTTAAAGATGTGATAAGCTTTTTAACATTTTAAAACCACTTAATAATTTTCGAATTTAATTTTGTAGTGTAACATGTTGTATTCGAATCCGTTGATATTCAGATTAGGTAGATAATTCAGGTAAGATACACAGTACCTAAGTAATAAACAGTTTTAATAATTTAACGGGTAACATTTCTACAATACTTGAGATTTGAGTTTATTTTATATACATGGTGTTTCGGAACTAAACAGCATTTTTCATGTGTTCTCCAGCACAAAGTAAACAATGTGGTGCTGAACACCACATTTCTGATATAGCGCCGTGGCAAGGGATATTTTCGGTTCATGACGGTGCCCCTGCTCACTTTCATCATATTTTCGGACCAATAACCACTTCTTCCGTTAAAATAAGAGTTTAAAAGCCTCGTATAAAATCCATTATTTACATTAGAATCAGAGTTAGTGAAATTTAACAAAACCCAGTCATGTTTATCAATATATACATTGAATAAATAAAGTTTGCGAGCCCATAAAAATGATATCATTGACAATGTGGCTGATAATTCTAATATTCGTATTTTATCAGAAACATGGAGTAATAATAATGAAAAAATTCCCCCAAAATTGTGAAAAATAAAATATAAGAATAAAAGAAATCGTAAATTTTGTAAAATTTGTGTATTTAATTTGTCTGTCTTGCACATCCTGTAAAAATGAACCTAAAATAGAATAGATACTTATCTTTTATAACGTTATGAATAGAATTGGTTCGACTAAAAGTAAGTGTAGATTGTGATTCAATCTCTATAGAGTTTCTAAAAATTATTAAATATAGTTTTTGAAAGCATGCTGCTGGTTTTTCTATGAACAAAGAATAAAAATAAAATCTAACAGCAATGAAAAACCAATTCTATTATGTTACTCTATCAAAGTGTATTTGCAATGTGGGTATATAAAAAGATTTTCATACAAAAAATTATTTTTATAGTACTTCCGTTAAAAATATGATAAACATTATTAGTCACAACAAGAATACCTTAGGGCTTAGGTCATAGGTGGGCCGGGTTTGACTTTACAAGCTCTGAGTAAAAATTGTAACTTTAACATTTTTCTATTCAAAAACTAAAAACAGGATCAACTTCAAATTTTGGCAGGATATTTATTATTATTGAGATAATAAGCTGTCAAATTTTGAAGAACCTGTTTTTAAATTGAATTTTCTTCACAACAACCTTGAAGTGTTGTGTAATTAATTTCACACTAAATTGTAAAATTATAATTAACATTTATGATTATGAAATAGCATTTAATATAATTGATAGAACAAATAATTTATATAAAATTGATGATCTCGCTTTATAGACACCTAAGATCTCTTAGGGTTCTGTATCTACGGGATATCGAAACGGAGCTTCATATGATGTACCTACCTAACCGATTTATAAAACCGTTAAAAAATATTATGTGGGTGACCTCTGTTATAGACAGTGGAATCTCAAAAATGGTGGAAAACCCCCATTATTTATATTATATTACGTACGCTAATACGTACTTACCTTAAACGAACTTGAATAATAATAGCTTAAACGAACCGCATTTTAAAGAGTAGAGTATTAAGCATTCAAAGGTTAAGTAATCGTTTAAGAGGGCTGCAATTGTGTAAGCGCCCAAAACTAAGACACTCTGTATAAGTTACTTATACTTTACGAAGCAACTGCGAAGATAGTAAAAGTGATGTCAAATAATGTGCTGTACGAAATAATCTATAGGATATATAAACCAAAGTTTACATAAGAATCCTTAAGGACGTTCCAGCACTGTGTTATGCAATCAGTACAACAAACCGGTTTGAATTTATTATAGCACAAATACATAAACACACATATACAAAACATAAACAAAAACACTGTTCACATATACAAAATAATGTTATGTTGAAGAAAATAAATAAATTTAAACTTTTATATTTCGAAAACAAAACGGTAACACGCGATTTTAAAAAAAATTCATATAATAAATATTTATCTTTCCTCTCCTAGTTTTTTTTATTAAATTATGTCGAGTATTTTGTCTAATACAACAGATAATAGTTGGGCGGGCATGAAGTTTTACATGCTTCTAGTGAGAGAGAGTGAGAGAGAATGATAACTTTGATATTAATTATCTCACGTTCAAAACTTACTAGAAAACATTATTTTTAGCGTGTAGAAAAAAATGAGGAAAATCTGTCGAAAACTGGTAGTAAGCTGGAACATCCTTAAATTCACACTCGTTATACTGTACAAACAGTTTTTTTATAAAAATTAAATTTTTTATGTTATTTATTTTATTTTTGTTGTAGTATACAATGAATGGATGTTTTTGTTTCTATGAATTAAATATTAGATTTATATAGATTTCGGAATAATAACAACAATTCTATATGTACACAAATTAATGGGTTTATTTCGTTTCGAGTGTGTTGTTTTTTATTTGATGGTAATATCAATACACTCTGAAGAAGAAGTATACTCTGTTTGTATATCTATGGAATACAGAGAAGAATTTTTATGTTCGATTGACCTAATTTTTAAGTTGTTTTCAGAATGAGAGTATGAAACAAGTGGTTTGTTGTGTTTGGGAAAATTGTATTCATGAAAATTGTAATAGAATTTTTATTTTATTTTATTTTAATGTGAATAGTATAAAGGTTGTTTCGAGTGGATGTATACTTTTTTATACCCAGTATTATGTAAATATACAGGGTATATTAAGTTTAGTTCCGACTTTGTAACGCTTGAAAATATTGATCACAGAAAAAAATGTTTGCGATAGGTGTTAATAAAATTACCTAATTAGTTCATTTCCGCATGTCCGTCTGTCTATCCTTCGGTTTGTCTGTGAACCAGATAACTCAAGAACGAAAGAGATAACTGTTTGGGAAATGGGCAAAACTGCCTATCTTTGAAACCGTAAGATATATAATAAAAAATTTAATAACAAAAAATTTTCTCCTTTTTAAAATAAACAACTTTTGTTGGCAAAATTTTTCCATAAACTCAATAGTTTTCTCATAATTTGTTCACAAAAGTTCCTCGGAAAGCAAAAAATATTTCCATCTTTAATACCATAAGAGATTTTTTTTTTAAATTGTGGGACAATTAAAAAATTGTTAATAATTCAAACATTGATATACAACTCAATATATACTGGGTATTCAAACAATTATCTCAGTTAGCTGTTACATTTCTTGTTTTTATATTAATTTTTATGCACTTTGTAAAAAATTCAATCCGGATGTAAATTAAATAATTATTTTTCATTATATTATTTACTTAAAATTGTATCTTTAAAAATTAAACCACCTTTTATAATCACCAGAACAGGAGAGTGTACAAGAGTGATAATACTTAGTTCGCCCCATCGGGTTTTTCATGACTTGTTAAAATTTCAAGTTAAAGGCGAGTTTGGGCTTTATATACGATAACTTTTGAAGATTTATGAATACTTAAAAAAATGATAAAAATCGACTATATAGAACTAGAAGATATTTGAATATTTGAGCTTGGTATAAGTAAAAACAATCTAAATCCAACCCCCATTATTTATATTATATTACAATTATTATATCCAACCTTTTAATACAAAACTTTAATGAATAACTAATCAGAACAACCCCCAAGCAATGTGAATTTCAAACCCAAAGAAAAAAAAAAACTAGGTTTCTTCAAAATATTTTAGAAAGCTTTTTCAGTTAAAGGAACTTCTTAAGCGAGGCTAGTGAACTAGAATGACCTCGACAAAATATCAAAAAGACACAAAAATAAAACATAAATATATTTATAAAATCTAGTATATAAACAGAAAGTCTGCTATTTTTGTATTACGTGTATTGCTATCTTTGTATTTATTATTGTTTATATATTTGCACGAATTTGTCTCGATTGATTTAAAACAGAATAGATAGATGGTGGTATACACTGATATATATGTTTAAAAGTAGTACTTTATCAAAATTTACACTACATATAAAAATCAAGGACAATTAGATTTCACACACAGATCCCGAAAACCAATTCAAACTTGAATCATTTAAACGAACACAAAAAACAAATAAAAAGCAATTCAAGATGTGTAGGTGTGTGTGTGAGTGTGTGTAATGTTTCGACAATGTAAATGAATACTAAAAGAAGTTTTTAGAATAATAGAGTACCTATTATTTATATAAAATGTATGAAATTACTTCCTCTTTCTTTATCTAAAGTGTACCACTCGTATCGACATAGTACAATACCATTTTATTCCATTTCTATCTCTTATGTGTTTATTATTTCATATTCTAGTGAAACAATGACACTAAACAATATCCTGAATTAAAGATGACATTCCAAGAGCAAGCACGAGAATTGTGGAATACATTTATTTTATTTCGAGTTTTACATAAAAACTATCATTTTTATAAAACTTTGATAGTTTTACATATTAAATTGCCAGTTTGCAATACTAACCAAAATATTTTCCAGAAGAGATCGAATAAAATTTACCATGTAGCCTTTTACGAATTAAAAAAAATTCGTAACGCAAAGTAGTTGCGTCACTAAGTGAGCTTTAGAGTAGCTACACGTACATAAATAAACATAATTTCCATGCATTTGTATAGATAGATTGTAGAGACTGGCAATCAATTATAAAATTTTGAAATGATAGGTCTACTTTTGGCGCCATTTTTACTCCATCAGAACGAATTAAAAAGTATAAAAAATATTACTCCGTATTTGTTTGTAGTTTTTTTTTTCGAAAATTCGCTAAAAGATACCAAGAGAGCAATTTCATTTTTCTTACCAAGACATGTTTCTTTTTATTCGTAGGACACGTTTCTACTCTATTATATTAACAGCTCTATGGAAAAAAAAAGATTGTCTTAGAGGTGCACAGACACTTTGAATACACCAATACAGCAAAAATTAAAGTACAAAAACCGAGAAAAAAGGAATTCTATTGTAAATAAAACAAGAATATACATATAATACTATTTTAAAGTGAGACAGAGCTATGCAATTTAAAATATTATTTATTTTAATGTTATGTAAATTTTAAAATATATGGAAAACATTCGTCAACTTATTGTAGAAAATAATTTGTGAATTACAAAAAAATTTACATAAAACTACCAAGTATTTGTTTTATTTTTAGTCACGCCACCAGTCTACCCTCTAGGGAATTAGTCCGGTCACGTTGTGTACTTTAAGCAGTGAAAAATTGAAGATAACCTGTATAGACTAGTAAAGTATTTATAGGCGGACGACCTAAAATACTTTGGGTCGAGTAAGTTATGGTTCTGTCAAAACTCGTAAACATATGGATATACATGTAAAAAGTCAACTTTAATTTTAACTATAAAGAAATAATGATTGTAGAAGTGTGTATACTATACCAAAAATTCGTCAAGAATCATTGACATCAATCTCTGCATAAACATGAAAACTAGTACATAATTTTGTACATTTAGAAATTTTTTTTTCCAAAAATTTCTAATTATACTTCTAGAAACTGCTCATCAATTTTATCACTGGCATTGTATGTAATTAATTCTTTATAATTAAAATTGAAGTTGACTATTTATCCGTATGTTGAGTTTTGACAGAACCATAACTTAAAACAAAAAATACGAGATGGCGCAATACTTTACTAGCGTATTCGAATAACAAACTTTTATAAATGTCAATGTTAACTTCGATGAAAAATCGATCGAAGCATGAATAAAAATTTTTTATAAATTATAGAAATAAATGTTTCCGATCGATAAAAAATATAAGTGGAATACCACATCTGAATGGGCTAATAAATATTACGTATTGTGTTTAAAAAAAGTAAGTATAACATATATTTTAATAGAAATAAAAAACATTTTAGATTTATTTTTAGCTATCAATTGGCAGTCAAGAGTTAAAATTAGCATAATTAAAAATTTTTTTTTGAACCTTTACCTGAAATGGTATTGATGTATAAGCATTTTTAATTTCTAAATTCTCAATTATTTTATGAACCCTTAGGTTAAATATTTGTAATTATCAAAATGTCTTTTAATAATTTTTAAGGTGATAAACGTATTTAGTCGACGATCGTGTCTTATGACAGAAGAAAATTTACCATCGGAGAGGCTTACGTTTAAACGTTGATTTAATAATTTATGGAAAGAAACAAAAACATCATTTTCCTTAATGTTAACCTCAAATACGCTTTAATAATCTTTGACTTATTATAGAACAAAAAAAGAAAAATGTATGTTTATTTTTGTTTACCAAACCGATTAAAATCTACTTATGTGTACGTTCAATCGGAAAATATGTTTGTGAAAATACTAAAGATATTACAGAAAACAGAACAAAAAAAATTAAGAACAAAAAGGAGCTTATATTTAAAGAATAAAAAAATATATGGCACTTAAGGAAGATCCAGCATGAAATCACTTTTCGAAAGATTTTGCTCATTTTTTTTCACAGGCTAGAAATAACTTTTTCTAATAAATCCCGAAGTTTCAGATTCTTTGACTGTTAAGAACGCGAGATAATTAATAACTAAGTAATCATTCTCTCTCATTAGAAGCATGTAAAACTTCATTCCCGTTCAACTATTATCTGTTATATTGAAAAAAAAAACTCGAAAAAAAAACTAGGACAGTGAAGATAAATATTTCTTAAATAACTTTTTTTTAAAATGCGTTTTACCGTTTTGTTTTCGAAATATGATAATTAAAAATTTGTATTTTTCTTTCAAAATTACAATAATTTGTATATAATAAATAATATGTACACTCGCGTTCAATAAAATTGAACAGACCTGAAATGTTAATTTTCTTACATTTCATAAAACTTCTCACTTTTGTGACTCTCTGTATAATTATTCATGTATAAACAAAGATAAGTAGTATATATTTTAAGTGTGAAAAAAGAAATGGAAGTATAGTAAAAAACATTTAGTACAAGAATAATGAAAATTGTGAGAGAACTGTGCAATTTTATTGAACGGGAATGTAAGTGGGTATTTGAATTTGTTGTATAATAAAAGCAAACCGTTTTTTTGTCCTGATTATACAATACAATGCTGGGCCTACCTTATCACGAAGTAAAATATCGAGAAAAATAAACAAAACCAGATTTATATGTATGTGTTCATGTAATAACTTTAAAGAAAAAGAAACACAAGATGTATTCTTTTAAATATACGGTAAAAAGTATAAAAAACGAAACGCTAAATTTACATAATTTGATATGCTTGACTATAAAACTTTACGAAAACGCACATCATAAGATGTGTATATGAATGAGGTATTGATTTTCATTGATTTTTCATGTATTTTATTTATGTGCTTCATAAAAATAAGTCATCAATTTTTTTTATTTTTACATTTTTATTTCCACATTAAACCACGGTATATTTTATTAAAAAACGAAAAAAAAAACGATATTAAACGATATAAAAAACAGACATTTCAAACTGTCAAAATTTAGATTATTCTATTGTTCTTTCGTTGCACACAAAATTCAGCCATGTTTTTTTTTTAAAATTTTACATTTACGCCGAAATTATTAACTTTTACCAAAAGACATAAAATATTGTGAGATATCAAGTAAGCAATAAGTTACATATCTTCCCCGAAATATAATCATCATATTTGAGACTGACGGATCAACGCACAGCCTAAACCGCTGATCGTAGAGAGTACCTGCAACTTGGAGGGTGCGTTCTTTGTATGACGTAGGCATCCGATAAGAAATTCTACCCCTAAGGGGGTAAAAAACGGGGGAAAAGTTTGTATGGGACAACGTGATTTAGTAATAGTTATTTATATAATACAATTAAATGGTTGAGGAATGGAGGCTTTTTTCAAATGTAATTTCAAAAACCTAGGTTTCTCTTTAATTATTTTTGAAAATCTGTACAACAAATATTATACAAAGTGTGTTTGCGAAAAATCTTTTTAGGTTTTTGAGATATTTTTAAAATCACAATTTTCAGTATTATATCAGAAAAATGAACATAAAATTATATAACATTTACATTTTATCGATTTCTATGCTGTAATTTTTTCAAATACAAAAGTTCAAAACACATATGTGAAAATAATATATAATATAGAAACACAATGAAAAACCTTGTTGAAATAATACCCACCTTCAAGTACTTAACATATAACATACTACAATACGCACAGACGCATGTGAAACAAAGAGAAATTTACTAATATATTTTACAATTTAAATTTCTTTACTCAGAGTACAAACAAAAACACACTGTTGTTAATAAAATGTTTTAAAATCACTGAATTAAATAACTAATCATAATCCCCCAATTTGGAAATTTATGTTTTTGACATTAGATTACATAATTCTTGTCTATATAATTAAATAACATAAATACATAGAACATTTAAACAATAGTATAATTTTTAGAACATTTATTATTTACATAACATAAAATAAATTTTAACACTTGAACATATGAATTAAACAAGTATTTGAATAAATGTTCTAAAAATTATACCATTGTTTTGAAGTAACTCAGAAATACGCCAGTCAGTAGAGAATCAAAACAGGAGGGTATGTCGCAGAAAGTGGTGTACCTAAATGGTATACCAATATAAATACCTCGGAAAAATTATAACGATCCAAAAACATTCAGACGAAATCAAAGCGAGAATTGCCAATGCGTGGAAAAGTTTTGGTTTTTAAAACAAATATTCAAGGGCTGCATTCCAATAAGTTTAAAGAGAAAGGTGATGGATGCCTGTGAGCTACCAGTTCTACCGTACGCCTCCCAGAGTTCACATAAAACTCCGCTGATGACAACGTTGTACTAGAACGAAACGATATAAGAAACAGAACAAAAATAAAAGATGTGACAAATTAAAAAGTGGCAATGGGCTGGTCATGTGACGAGAATGGGAGGTGGGCGTTGGACTTTCAAGACTACTGTATGGACATCGGTATAATTGTAAAAGGCGAAGAGGACGCCAGATTAAACGATGAAGGGATGAGATTATGGAATTTTCAGGTGATCAATGGATGCGTGAGGTCGAAGATAGAGAAAATTGAAAACTTTTAGGGGAGGCCTTTTTGCTACACCAGTGGGCTGGAGCCCTTGATACCCCGGTTATACCCCGGGTGATACCCCGTTACGTACACTTATTCACGTAAAACACACGGCCGTGTCCACAATACAGTCACATTCTTTTTTTCACCCATAACTCCTAAATGGTGCATCCTAGCTAGTTAAAGAACGTTAAATCTTCGTGGATTGAGTATCACAACTTTATAACTAGGTCAAGCAGTATGATCAAAAACTATGGTCAAAAAACGACAATTTTTTCCAACTTTGTCAAAAACTGAGATTAGTACTATATATGAGTCTGTAGCTTAGAACTGTGTATTCGTAAGTAGTAGTAATTAGTACTACTAATTAAGAGAAATATGTAAGTGCTAACATTTCAAATGATCCGCACGTGTCAATGTTTTGTTCCATGTTGTTACTTTTTTTTAAACGATGTTCTATGAAACGAATTCGGGAATTTTATTACTAAACAAAATAGATTAAATAAACAAAAAAAAAAATTATTCATTCACCGAAAAATCATAAAGTTAGAGAGACATTAATTAAAAAATACATTTCAAAATAGAATAATGATTTTTGATATTGTATGATAAGCTATAATACAAACATATATTTCAATATATTTTGATCGTATATATTTTCATTGAACTAGAAATACAATATGTCACACAATATTTCAATATTTCTAATTCTAAATACATACATTAACGATACTAAATATATATTTTATGACAAATATATAGAACTTCGTGCTGTCGAATAATAATACTATTATATTGTTACAATTATAATTAAATTTAAACTATACTTAACACGATCATTTTAAAGATATTAGGGAGGTATGTCAAAATGCTACAAAACGAACGAAAATTTAATATAATGTTCCTCAATGCTTAAGCTATTGTGAAAATGTTAAAACAATTTACTAAGCTGTTTCAGAGTTATTGCAATTAAAAAAAAAAATCTGTTAGAGTTGAATTTTTTTGTTTTGATTATTATATGCGCGTAAGGGGAACTTATTTAAAAGTAGAAGGGCAACTTATTTAAACCATATTTTAATCATATGTTTAATACTTAGTATTAAATATATGTTTCCTCTCATTCATTTTGAAAATAGACTGATCCACTCAAACTGTGACGATATTCGAGGCTTCTTTACAAATTAATATGGGCAAAATGGGCAAAATCGGACCATGTTTGGGAAAAATGGACAAAAATGCCTATCTTTGATACCGTAAGAATTAGAACAAAAATTTAAAGACACAAAATGTTCTTTTTTTAAAAATAAACGACCTTTGTTGGAAACTTTTTTTCATAAATTCAGTATATACCGGGAATTTAAGCAAATAACTCAGTTAGTTGTCATTTTCCCGTTTTTTTTTCTTAAATTGAGTTCCTAGCCAGTTCCTAGCAGAACACATTGATAGCTCGGCCACACGGACTGGTGCTTTTAACCTAACTATGTTCATAAATGTATTGTATAAAACAAGCTTTAGAACAATAATAGGTTCATATAAATATTACAATTAAAATGTAGGTATATAGTAGTATATCCTATTTATACATAAAGTGATGTAATACAACAATAATAATAATAATATACAAATAATATTTATAACTAAAATCATTATTATATTTTCCATAACATTATAAAATACTAAACATTATATTGAAATTTAACCAACATTAAATAAAATTGAATACTTTAGTATCCATACCATGTTGTATGAATGTATGTTAGTATAACAACGTTTTGTATTAACAACAAATAAATTCCAATATTATTGTTGGATAATAATCATAAAAGTAACCCCTAGAAACCAACTATCATTTATTTATTATTGTACAAGTTGTGTGTTGAATAATAGGGAATATGCATGAAAATTTTTTTGCGCTTGAATTGAAGCATGTTTACTTGACAAATATCAAGGTAAAATTACTTTTTAAATAACTTTAAAAATAAGCGAGATATGAATAATTGAAATTCCCGATTAGACAAAGAGGGTGATAGCCCTCTTGATATGTTATGTGACGTCATATTACACTTTCACCATTTAAAATACACATAAAACTCTGTTTTTAGTATTTTTGCAAGAGACAGATAATAATTTTTAAAAGCTTATAGCTTCCTTGATATTTGTCGGATTTTAATTTTTTTTTAAATATATTACAGTATTAACAGTATTTTTATATTCTGAAAATAAATGTGAAAAAAAATTTTCATGCAGATTCCCTATTAGATACATATATGATAAATAAATTTTGTTTTGTGTTGGATTCCGCCAATGAAATAAGGATTCAATCTCGGAATAGAAAGTAAGCTAACATTCTTTGACATTAAGGTATTTCCAAACTATTATTAGGTTGTCAAGAACTTCACGAAATTCGCAATATTAGTAAAATGAATCCTCAGAAATCAGATGATTTTTTTGAGAATTTATGTTCATGGCGTTTTTGAGAAAATCGTTACGTAATTTAGAGAAATTTAACATGCATGTTCATAAACATGGTGAAAAAAAATGCACGATTCTGACTGTTTTTACTTCGAACTCAATATAGTCACGGTTGTTCTGAAATTCGACACATACTTTCCTCAATTCCTTAGAAATATTTTTCCTGAAAACTTTGGGAGAATGGCCATCGGGTTGTTAAGTTTTTGATAGAATATGCGAAAAAAAGTGCATTTTTTTCATGTCCGCAGCAGAAGGTTATTTTTTATGGTTCAGTTGGTATCCTGAGTACCGGCGCGCTGTTTGAAAGTCGTTTGAAATTATATACTACTATATGTATGATGTTTTATTGTGGAATCTCCCTGATTCGATATAATTTTCTATATACTTCTTTTTGCGCGGGTACCCGATCAGCTGATGTAGTTTGGAAATACCTTAAGTACTTGATATGAACAATTCCTTCCACTTCACTCACATCCTCACATCCTTAGGTATCACAATGGACCTTACGGTCGACGTGTAGCCCATCCAGGGTAGCCTCAACAATCTATCTATATAGCCTTTAGTGATGCAGTGAAGTTACTAATAACGTTGTTAATAGCTAGAATCGTGGAAGATTCTTTCGAAGTGTAACCTCAAGTTATCTACTTGATATATTTCATAACAATATTGCCTAATATCCCCCCTTCAGAAATCATTGATTACATTCTTGTAAATATGGTTTTACTATTGCATATAACCCATATAAATTTGTACGATATATAATAACTTCACGACCGCAATAGTTGAACCATAAAACCACAAAAATCTTCCCTCCGTTAATAATACTACTTATTCTACGTTGAAGACGATATATTATATTTTGATAAAAGGGTTAAACTATGATCCTATTCTAGTATTGTCTAAACTTTAATCCATAGACTGAATAATTTAAAATTTATTTATTTAAAGTCATCTAAATAAACCTGCAGGCTGTGTTTATGGAAATTAATGTTATTGCCTTCGTTTAGACCAAAAAATTTGATCTCAAATCTCAAATCAAATCTCAAAATATATAATTTGTAAAATAATAAAACATTTCACAAAATGGTCACAAATGAAAAAAGTAGGCAATTAAAAAACAGATTATTTAATAAACTATTAAAAAACAGATTATCTATGAATAAACTATGAGAAACCAACCCATTTCTATATGAAACTAGTCATTACATTTTAGTTACCTACTCCGGTTTAAATTTACATGAAAGACTAAATCACCATTGATAGTAATAAGTCTCTCTGTAAACTATTACAATCATGTGACGCAGGGTTGGCCAACTTTTTTGTGTATAAGATCTATTTTTATACCTGGTATATGTTTTATATACAAGGTATATTAAGTTTAGTCCCGACTTTGTAACGCTTGAAAAAATTGATCGCAGACATGAATGTTTGGCAAAGGTGTTCATAAAATGGCCTAATTCGGCCATTTTCGCATGTCCGTCCGTCTGTGAACACGATAATTCCAAAACGAAAAGAGATAATGAGCTGAAATTTTGTATTTGTGTTCTAGAGCAAAAAAGTAAGTTCGTGAATGAGCATAATTGGACCATGTCTGGGCAAAATGGACAAAACTGCCCATCTTTGAAATCATAAATGATGCAAAGACAAAAAATGTTCCTTTTTTAAAAATAAACTTTTGTTATCAACTTTTTTACATAAATTCAGAATATACCGGGTATTTAAGCAATTAACTCAGTTAGTTGTTATTTTCACTTGTTTATCTTAAAATTGCGATCGACTTGTATATACTATTTGTTAAGGTACATATGAGTATGGCTAATAATTTGATTTTAAGATTTCGCTTTCGTGATTTTTTTTGGGTCAGTACGATTTTTAGATTTATTTTTTGCTAATAGCTCGCGGGAGTGCACCTCGTGCTGAAACTTTGGGTCAAAATTAATTCAAATTAGCTACAAATTATGGGAGAGGCGAAACTCGCCGGACTGAACTAGAAGGGAGAGCACAATGGACCTTAAGGTCGAAGTACAATGCTTTTTGGACCCCAAGATGAATCTATCTATCTAGCTACAAATTCGGCAAATTTTGAATTTATTTTATTGCCTTAACATGAATGGGCAATATTTTTATATCTATAACCTATTTGCATATCTATAACCAAGAAATCTTAATTAGGTGTATTCCAACAAAGATATTAATAATGCGTCTTCAGTACGGGAAGTATGAAAATGCCGATTCACACAGGTATGTAGATCCGAAACAAGAATAAATATATACGTTATATTCGGATATTTTTCTGACATATTTTAAAAAATCTTGTTCAAATTTTCTGGTTTGTACGATTAAATCAGTTATAAAATTATAATTTCATTTTTGAATGCTTTTTGCTCCGTATGATAAAGATTAATATTTGCAATATTTTGGCTATTGCGTTTCAAATTTAAATCGTTTTGAAAAGAGACATAAATTCCACAAAATTAGCTTGGCGATCCAAAATTAGCTTGGCGATCGACTTGTTGGCCATCCCTGATATAAGGTATATAAAGACTCAACATAGCGCGTAATATGAAATTAATTGAATTTCCGTCCTTTTCAATTTCCATATGAAAAACATTTAGTTAATATTTATTTTAATAACACATAGTCAGGCAACCACCAACCACTTCTATTTGGCAAGGACACGAATATTTTACAAATATTAGGATTCATAACAAAATGCTGAAATTAAAATCAACTGTTGTTAATTAACTATATAAAGGTCGATATAGGTATAGGTATTCTTATCTTTAGAAATATATTTTTAGAATATTTCATGTAGAATAACACAATATACACACATTGACGGGATAGAAATTCTATAATGTTTTATGGTTTTATATAATCAATTGAATTTATTCAGGAATATTATTTGGAGCTATATTGAAATAATTTTAATTTAGTATATGATTCAATGATTTCAATCAACAGTACTCCGATGATGTGTATTCATTAGGACATTTAACAAATATTTAACCAATGTTTAGAAAAACTTCGGCCAAGAGCATGTCGGATCATACGCCGTATCGGATTCCGTAAGCAGTACGGATATACACGAATCAAGATGTTTCAATGAACCCCACATAACGGTGTTATTACGGCTCTATTAAAGCATAAAATTTTGTTAAAGTTATGAAAAAGTGTTCGCGACATGTTCCCAATACCTATAAAACAAATTTACCTCCATTGTATTTCGGGAAGGTACCATAAAAAACTTTATTATGATTTTATTTTATAACTTTCTAAATTTTGTAGATGTTACTCCAAAATTTTAATAAATTTTTTCTACGAGTAAAAAAAAGGTTATGGCATATGGAAAGACATGATGAAACTCTAAAATTAGATAGATTGTCTACAGAACCCCAGAAAAGTATTTTTTCGTTAGTACTCTTTTCTGGGGGTATATATAGCCAGCCCAAGTGGATGTGCAGTCAAACACGCTCTGCTTGGAATTAGAAGGTTGCTGTTTTGATTCCCAACGGTGGCAGTTTGTCAATTAAAAATAATGGGGCGGTTAATTAACTTAACTATCGGCGTATAAACAAGAACGAAGTAACCGGTAAGAAATAACGAAGTAAACGGAGAACGAAGTAACTGTGCTTGTAAAGCTTTTTTGGAGTTTTCCTTCACGAAATCCAGATAAATATCGACATAGATAGATAGATTGTATCGGCTACCCTGGACGGGGTACACTTCGACCATAAGGTCCATTGTGATGCCTAAGGATGTGAGGATGTGAGTGGAGTGGAAGGAATTTTTGTATGTAGACTAGAAATTGGCAGGATGTGCGGCTGCTGCCGACTCTAATAGGAACTAGGCCGATATTCATCTGAAGTTCGTGAAGGCAACTGCAGAAAACCTTCTCAAGCATAGCCGGTTACTTCGTTCTTATCATTTTTTTTATAGTAATTTACAAACTGCCGTAGTCGGGATTCGAACTCATAACCTCCCTTTCCCCAAGTAGACATAACACCTTAGACCGCTCGACTACTTGGCTGGTTAAATATCGACATATTTCCTGCCAAAGTCGGCTGCAGCTAAACATCCTACCAATTCCTAGTCTGCAAAAAAATTCCTTGTTCTACTCTCACAGAATTTATTTATGGTTAAAAATTAATGATGTGGGTGGTGGTCCTTATTACAGACCTTAGAATCTCATAAATGGAGGTAAGACCCCATTATTATTATTCTGATTATTCATTTGTATTTTTTTTTCATTTTGTTTTATGATTTTTGCAGAATATGGAACACAATTTTGGCAACAACCTGTGTTTCGTTGAAATATGGTGTGAGTCACAAATTTCATAGGATAAAATTATTTGTTATAGATTCAAGGAGACGTTAAATATTATATACAAATAACAAATAAACCAGCAGCAGGTAGAGTGATAGGACCTTTTTCATTATTACTATATAAATAAATATATCAAATTGATATTGAAATCCTTTGTATGCTGAAACCTTTTGTAAATGAAAATATAATTATTATTGATAGATTTATACAGATATCATATATTCCATATAGTGATGAACATAACAATATTACGTAAATATTATAAAAATATATAACTCATATATGTACATAAAGTGTTTCTATATTATAGGTAATGTTAGAAGCATATTAAATACAAATTTTTATAGGTGCATAAATGATTTTCGAATTTTAGCCTCCTAAAGCCATAAAAAAGATTTTATCTCTTTTTATGCATAAATGGAAAAATTTTACAATAGAAGAAGTTGTAGAAAATTAATTTTATCTTAAACTCTAATATTTACAAGACAAAATAGTCGCCCAGGTAACTTTATTTCATACTTATTATAAATAATTCCTTTCCTAATTTTTAGCTATTGAGATTAGACCTTACGCAAAAATTTCTTCAAACGTCCATCGATCCAAGTATACGAATCGAATATCGAAAATCACCTTAAAAATTTTATATATATATAAATATGGGCAATATGGACAAAATCGGAAAAGAGAAGGGGGAGGTGATTTAGAGGGAGTGGGGAATTAAAAGTTTGGTATATCTCTCTTAATATTGGAAAAACCAAAAAATGTCTAAGTTGTAAATTTATACTAAATTAATTTTACTACAATTTCGTTTCTAATCATTTTTTTTTTGTGAGTCTAAAATTTACAGAAATCTTATAAGGTAGATTTATATCGTGTGTGTTGGAAAACTTTTCCAATAGAGAATCAATGCTAAAAAATATTTATTACTGGCTGGCCGTGTGGTTACTGTATGTAATCAGTCAGTACACATCTAATGAGAGTCATCTCATACATACAAACATCTGGATAGTCTATAGATATACTGTATGCATATGGTTGTTTGTTTGTCATTTAAGAGTGGGGATTTTGTAATGCACATACTACAATTAAGAATTCAATGAACATATTTAATCCACTCTCATTATATATGTACTGACTGACTTCACATAGTAACCACATGAACAGCCAGTAATAAATAATATTTAATATTGATTCTCTATTGGAAAAGCTTTCCAACACACACAGTATATTCACAGAAATATTAACGATTTTAGATTGAAAATTGAAAAGTTTTAGAAAAAATGATCAGATCAAGAATTGTAGTCAAGTTTATTTTCTGCAACATTACTATTTATTCTTGTTTCGATTTTTCTAATATTAAGAGAGATATTCTCTATTTTGTGTTTTCGTTTATCTTCAATCCCCCCATTTCCGATTAAGATTCTACCAATTAATTGGCGTTTCAAATACCAAAACTATATGAGATACGAAATTTTATTCTAAATTTGATGATATTGAAGAAAGTCGCCATTAATTAATAAGATTAAAGTAAATTAAGATAATTTAAGATAATCTCAATGGACCCATAAGGTCGAATGCAATATTTTTATATATCTATCTATCTAAATTAAGATATATCTCTAAAGAAGAAGTGATGTATTTATTGTGAGGAAATTCACTGAAGTTGACGCAGCTCCTACGTAACGAATGTTTTTTATTTTAGACTAGCAAGAAAATATGTTTGAACCAATGGTTATTTATATGTATGAGATAAACATTTTTGTATTCAAAGATTTTCTCTATTTCATCAAACCGTTCAGTTTCAATCAATTCCGAAAATTCTGACTCATAGTGGTGATTAAAATACAATTTTTTTTGACATCTTTTTTTCTTAAAGCCACATTCTTTAAATGACAATTTCTGAACGAATATTTATGATATGACAGACAAGAAAGATAAGATAAACACAAAATATCTTGTCAAATTTCCCTCTTCCATGAAAACCTATCATCAATGAGGTTTTTTTAACGTGAAATGTCAATTAAATTCAATATAATCAAAGAAGTTAAAAAACAGTATAACTGAGGCAACCCTTACAATAGAAAAACTACCCCATATCAAATAATGTATACATTTTAAAGAGAAAAAAAATCACTGATGATGTGATGAATATTTTAATTAAAACGACAATGTTAAAAATTTTAATTAAGACTTAGCCAAGCCAAATGATGGCAAGAAAAAAGACATACACACAAAAAAAAAATAGTAAAAAATGTAATTGAAATTGTGTAGACGAATTGCTAATTATCTGTGACTTACAGAACGGGAGAAATTCGTACAGAGTAAACGGAGGCATAATGGAGAGATACATAAACTGGGCACTATGAGTATAATTTATCTGAGAAAAAAAACAACTGTAAGTCTTCTGTAGTCATCAAAATATGGTAATACTTTGTATAAACTAGACTTTAGCGATGTTTTTCTGTAAGAGTCAGAAGTTGCAAGAAAAATATTTTCTTCATCTTCTCTTTAAGAAATGAATACAGATTTGAATACTAATGGATGAATAACTATTAATTTTGGGCGTTTATACTTGACAATGAGTTTCTATACTTGAATAAGTTTCTATTCAAAAAACATTTTTAAAAACAAGCTTTTTAGAGTAAAACTAATTTTCTACAACTTTACTTCTTATGTGTTTTTCGATTTTTTCAATATTAAGAGAGATATACCAAATTTTGTGTTTTCCCCTCACTCTAAACCCCCGTTTGCCCTTGTCTATTCATGCTTACCATAAAAATGTATTGTCATCGGAACTGAACCGACATGTAAAAATTCAACTCCGTAGGATAAGAGGGAGTGGTTTAAATCGGCTTGCAAGATTTGACACGAACATAGATACATACATACATACATACATACATACATACATACATACATAGATACATACATACATTGCAAGTTAAATAAAAGCTTGTAAAATACGGGTGTATTGAAGAGAATGAATTTCCCGTCTAATGTATCATCTCATGAAGTTATTGAACATAATTTTCTAAGACTTACTTAAAATGAAACATTTAGCATTTTAATAGTTTCATTATATAATTATTGGAAGGTTCGTTGAGTAGCAGAAACTATACCTACTGCTTTCGCCGAAGAAATTTTTGAAACGAACTTCAGAGAGATTGTAATGCTTATACCCGTGTTTAGATAAAACGCAGTAAAATGTAAAAAGTGAAAACAGAGAGAAATGAAATCTAAAATTTTAATATTTCTATACTAAATGAATAATATTATTCTCCATAATAATTATTGAACGACTAAATAATATGTTACACGAATTCAAGAAAAGTCATTGAGGTGTGATTTTAGATCAAAATTAATAAAAATGCCTCAAATAAAAAATCGTCTGTCTTCTAATTGTTGTAAATCGAAAAGGTGTAACATGTGATTTACTGCTTTTATACTCTGAAACACATGCATTACTGCTTTTCTAATAATATTTTTTCTCAGTTAATATAGTTAAAAATATGATCATAACAGGTAATAAAGAGTAAAAAAGCAATAGATATATTTTTCAGTGGATAAAAGCAGTAGGTAAAATTTGAAAACTACTGCTTTTTTACTTTGAAAAATGAATTTACTGCTTTTATATTTTTGGAAATGTAACCAATTTGAAATATTTGACAAACTTAAAAATTATAATCATGTTGGCATAACATTCTTAACGATTCATTTTATGATTGGAGAAAATTAATTCATTTTTTATAATGTAGAGAATCTTCGTAAAAATCGAATAGCAGAATCGATTTGCCGGAAGCAATTCTTCTCTTTACGAACATGATTTATGGACAGCCCCGTATTGAATATTGCCTCATAAAGTTGAATGCCCAGTTTATATAGTCTCGCGACGTCATGTGCTTTTCGCATCCACTTTCTAGATATAAAATTCACTTCATTTAATAAGAGAAGAATATAAGCGACAACACATCGTTTGTCATTTTAAGGTTTTGTGTTTTATTGGATGAGATAATGATGGCGATAGAAATGTTCTAGATGTGTCTCTCTGCCTGGTTTTATACTCGATGCACACGATACCATAAATTTCCTTACTTCCTTCTGTTTCAATATATATATATATATATATATATATATATATATATATATATATATATATATATATATATATATATATATATATATATATATATCTTTACTTCTATAGTCTATATATTTCATTCATCATCATATATTTATTATTTTATAGAGGGTTTGTTAACTAATGGAAGTAAATTAACATAGCTAGTTTTCCACATATCATTATTTGTGTATACTTAAGCGTCACAATACAATACTTATGTCAAATTCCATTAAGAATACTTAAAACATAGCATGAGAGAACTGGCGAGAACAATTTTTTAAATAAAATATTGATATGAAAAAATTAACTATTCAACAAGAAAGCTAGCTAGTTTTTATAATTCGAGATAATTCATTGAATAATTTTCCCAATCATTACGAAAAATATGAAGATAATACGAAAAATATGAAGAGAAATAATTTTCAATATTAAAGCTACGTAGACTAAGCGAATTGTCTAAGAGAAAATAATTGTAATGAAATTAATTCTTATGTCAGGATATATTAATTTGCAGGAAAACTGTCTTACTCTTGAACGGAAGTAGCCCTTGAATATATTCCTTATCGTGAAAAAGTACTCACCTGAAACAAAAAAAACAAAAAACAAATTAATTAAAATCATTAAAATAAGGATTCAAAATTTAGTTTCTTTAACTAATAATAGGAAAGAAGTAAAAATAACGTGTTTAGTCGAAATCGTCAAATTCTTTAATTAATCAGAATTATTAACAAAGAAATTTAATAATACAATTTTTTACCTTCAAATTTATTGACGAATATTTTTTTAAGGTAATTTGGACCCATGGACAACGAAAATTTAGTCAAGTTTAATGTTAGACTCTTGTTGTTTTAAGATATAGCATGTCGATTCCATGACTCAAGGTTCGAACCCGTATATTGCTTATTATTTTTAAAACCGTATAATAAATAATCAAATTGTTAAGTGAATTTTCATAATTTGTAGATCAAAATAACCTAGAAATACTATTTTAAACAGAATCGTAGATAACATTTTTTTTTCGATTTTTAAAGAAAATTGAATCATTTTTTACCATCAAATTCAATGATGAATTCACCCCTAGTACATTTTACTTTGTGTATAAAAGATTTCTATTCTCAATATTTGTCGAGATCTCTATACATGTCGTATTCATAGAAGTGTATATGTATGAGTGTTCGAAGAGATTCGATAACAAGCTTTGAGTGCAGTCTCCTCATACAGACAGTAACAATTAAATTGTATTAAATAATATACTGAAGTATTGAGAAATTCTACACACACAATATTTGAAAATGTTACTGAAGTTAATCATAGGTTGATTAGAATACATATTGGTTATATCGGGGTCTTTATTTGTTCAATGTCATTATTATAAATCTATAAGATGGCCGACGAATGTTTGTAGAACCAAACATATCACAAAACTGTAAAAGCTTTTAAAACGAGGTACAGATGATGTGTCTTATACAAGATACCAAACTTGAACTTAAACAATTTTTCTCGAAGGAGTACATAGGGAAACCACGATATATTCTAATACGACTTAGAAATATATACATTGTAAAAATAAAATAGTGGACCCAATTACGCCAGGTAGTTGGCTGATACTACAGGCATTATTACTAGCACCACTTACGCTAAACTTCTAAACATTGAAGTAATGAACATGATATTGTTGAATCCAAATACGCGACGTTGTTGAGATTGTAGAACGAATTGCGAGTTATCAAAACAATTAAATTTTGGTATATTGTTTGTTTATGCTTAAATAAAACATAAATAGTTTCAAAATAATATGAAACTATTAGTAAGCGGTATAAAATAATACCAAAAATTGTTGTCGCTTATGATATGATCCAATTTGGTAGATAAAAGAAAAAATGAAGTTATGATCTAATTGTATGTATACACAGTGAGGGTAAGTGAGAACATCATGTATTCAAAGTTAATACTGAAACTGAACTCCGTAGACCGAGAAAGTATGATAAGATGTGATTAATTCAGGTTGCAGCCCAAAGTGCTAGGCAATTTGTTCGTAATTAGGTCTTGACGAACAATTCTTTTCTTCTTAGTTAATTTTTAAAACTCAGTTTAACATTTTAATGCATCGTTAAACCCAACTTTTTTCAATCGTATATCTCGAGAACTATTAGTCCTACGTGTATTTTGTAAAGAACCTTTATTATCCAGAATTAATTATGAATAACTTTTCAATAACTTTTTGTTACGGATTTTTTACTATGTTTTCATATCGCCATAACAAAGATAATTCCGTTGGAAAGTTTAAACTTACATTTTGTAAGAGGTAAAAGTACTATTTGACTGGGTCACTTACATGTTACGGAAAATTGCTGTCTACAATGTCCTAACCAGTGATTCATTAAACATCATCTCATTGACATTCTGTATACGCAAATTTGTCTAATATTTTATACGGAAATAATATCATCCAATGTCTGTCTCCCAAATCACGTGGCCATTGAATAGAAACAATTGATCAGATTCGATCAACCCAATCTATATATTATAGTTATATTGTTCGTTTTAGTATATTGTTTCCTTACATCCGTTGTATTTGATTGTATGTAGGAACAATTGTCTCGTTTTGTTTGTCTCTTGGCTACCCCGACAAAATCATACATAAACTTTTGTGTTGAACTTCGATACAAAAGATACACAAATACAATTTCCCGTCTCAATTGTATGTCCTCTTTAAAAAGAAAATGTGAATGGAATGGTGAAATCGGGTGTCAGGCTTTTTTATATGCTGTGTCATCTAACTTTTTTATATTGAAAAACAATGTTTTCCATTTCTAATAAGTTTCCTGTATGATATAATAACAATGTAGGCACACACATTGTAGGCACACGCAAAAATGTCCTATTTGTATTTAGTCCGTAATCGTTGTTTGTAAATAATATTGTTTTAAGGAAATGTAAATATATCTATATTTATAAAAGATTTTCCAGAATTTTTTTCCTATCAGCCTTTTAGGCAAATTCTTTTTTCTTCAAATATATATGACGATATAAAAGAATAGATTTTATGTAAATAGTTTTAGGGTGTTTGATGTTAGATCCTTAAAGGATGTTCAGCATGAAAACACTTTTCGACAGATTTTGCTCATTTTTTCACAGGCTAAAAATAACGTTTTGTAATAAATCCCAAATTTTCAGAGATAATTAATAGCAAAGTAATCATTCTCTCTAACTCATTCTCATTAGAAGCATGTAAAACTTCATATCCGCCCAACTATTATCTGTTGTATTAAAAAAAATACTCGACAGAATTTAAAAAAAAACTATAATAGTACAGATAAATTTTTTTTTTAAATTGCATTTTACCGTTTGGTTTTTGAAATATAAAAGTTTAAAATTATGTTTTATTTCAAAATTACATTAATTTGTATATATGAATTCAATCTATGGGTTGTGTATGTGTGTATATGTATTTGTTCTATAATAAAATCAAACTGGTTGTTTGTCCTGATTATATAACAATGTGCTGGGACTACCTTAAAATTTTAACAAGTTCTGGAATATTTTACTAGTAGTAAATTTTGATCATAATATTTATTTTATCCTTATAGCATGGCAGGAAAGATAATGACAATATATATCTACCATTGGGACCCAGTCCACCTCTTGGAAGGCAAAGATTTTGTAAAAACAATAAAGCAATTAACAAAAATCACTCCGTAATATAAATTTTTCATTACAGACAGAAAAATCTGTTCACATCAAACGTGCCATTTTCACAACATTAAACAATCTCTGTCACAAACACGTTGGAGATTTTCCCATGATAGTATACATATCTTTTTAATTTAACCCTCAAGGTAATAACCCTACAATAAATCCGAAGGGATTAAAATTCTTTGATGTTATACAAAAAGAGGGGTTTGTTTTAAATAAGTAATTAATGTAATTTAACTCCGAAAATAATAGTTAAGATTTTCATATGTAATGTTATAAACACTATAGGTACTAGGTCTTAAAAAATCTTAAAATGTAAAATAAGCGTGAAATTTTATTAAGTTAATTAATTCTTTAATGAAAAAAAAAAGAGGAAAATTACATAAACCAAATTAAAATCTTATTATACACGGTGAAAAGTGTATAGTAAACATTACTATCTCACGAGGAGTGACGTTTAGTAACTATTACTATGCCACATAATTCTCAGATCACAAATATAAAAGCATTGAAATATTTCTATGCTAAATGGTGATACTTCTATTACATATGACGTTTTTGAGTGGAATGAGTACTATGTGGCCTAATACTAGGGTGCATTGATAAGTCTTTAGAATAACGACATCTATAAACATTATTAAAATAATCAAAGAGAACTCTAAGTTTCTTTGAAATTACATTTCAAATTTTGCCCCAATTCCTAGAACAATTATTTGCGTGTCTCACCAAATTAGCAACAAGCAACATATCTCGGAATCCATATCCTAGAGACAGTTACGATTAGCTAATTCATACTGATGATGACTACAATGTAGTCGAAATACGTATTTATAAAATACAAGTAAATGTTCTAGGAATTGGGGCAAAATTTGAAATGTAACGACATCTATGTATTACTAATAATACCTTCTTTTGTATCTTGTGAAATATATTCCATTAAACGAAAGCTGTCAAATTTTTATGATATTTGATTGAATAGTTTCTTAGTAAGAGTCGTTTTTGTAAAGACACTTTTGATTTTTATAAAATATGGAAACAAATGAATATGTTGCAGTGATTAAATACAAGAGAAATCATCGATGAAATGAAAACAGTGTTTAGTGAACCTGCACCTTCAAATTCAATCGTTTATAATTGGATTAATTAATTTAAACGTGACCGAACAATCGCAGATGAGGTTGAACGTTCAAGATGGCCCAAAAAAGCGTAACAACATCAGAAACAGCCGAAAAAGTCTATGAAATCATTATTTACCGTCGTAAAAAGTTTCGCGAAATTGCTGACATCAACTAAATTTTTGCAACGATTCATAACGGTTGATGAAACATGGATCCATCACTATTAGCCAGAATCAAAACAACAGTCAAAGCAATGGGTAGGAACTATTTCAAGGGCTCCAAAGAAAGCTAAAGTTGTTGTATGGTCATTGTCTTTCGGGATTCACAGGGTATAATATTGATCGGCTATCTTGAGAATATTATCGTCAAATACAGATTTAGCAAATACAGGATAATAGCCTAAAAATGCGTACTAATAACGGCGAAGTTGCCTTATCTCAAAGTATTACAGTTGATTATGTGCCGAATCTATTGGATTTTCAAAAATACTAACAACAATTGTCCTTAACTGTTTTTTTCGAAAATCGAATGCATTTGACACAAGTCATACGACAATCAACTATACAACGTCATTTTAAAATAAACCATTTGTTTCATAACAAATATAGAACACTAATATGCATCTTGAAAGACATAAAAAACAATCAACGGAGGAAAATGCATCAACTAATTATCAAACAACATAAAATAAACACAATTATTTTCAACATGACTGCACATAAATTATATTATCATCGCTACAAAAACGAAAAAACAACTGTAAAATTTCATTAGCTTTTGTAGTAAGTAATATGTATACAAACGAGAGTTCATAATTAACATCATCATCATGAAATATTGTATAACCTAAAATGTAATTGAACGAGAAATATCATCATCATAAATAAATATCAACTAATTAAAACATTTTTACCTACGTCGGATATTTTTACAATTATACACAAAAGTTAGTTGATATAAAAAATAAACAACAAAGGTTGGCTCTACTGTATTCTTTACTTGCTTTCAATATGTGAACTCTTCATCAAACAAATAATAATAAAGGCATCCATGCCCCAGACATTGTACACTCCCGTTCATAAAAATTGAACTATTTGAAACATTCTAAGTGTTACTGCATGTAATATTATACATATATTTAGTAATATATATGCTTAGAATGTGACTTACTGGTTCACTTTTTATGAACGGGAGTGTACATATATATATTTCGATCTCTGTCTCTATAATGAACAATGCAGCAATGCAGTATTCAGTGGAGTAGATATTTTGAGGGATTGTAGAATACCCCATTTAACTAAGTTAAACATTGGAAGTACTGCAATAGCAGGTAATTCATTCGAAGTGTACCAAATAAAACTGTCCAAAAAAAAATTACTGTCATACGAGTGTGAACGCAGACAAAGACCTGGGACAAAGACCTAGACTTGAGGTATATTTGATTATTAAGGCGTTTATCATTATGTAAGGCACCTTACATATAAGATGTTAAACGCCTTAATAATCAAATACTGATATGAAAAAATTAACTCGTCAACCAGGAATCGAACCTCGGGCCTCTGGATATCTACGTAACCGAAATGGAATTTGTACAATCGCTTAAGTATACACAAATAAATATATATGAGCCTTAATAATCCTATGAGCCAATACAAATTTCGCGATGTCTTATTTAAGATGTCTCTCTCAATGTTACCGAATTTCGTTTCGTAAGAAAATTCAACCCTTGGCGTTGTATCGATGATACAAACGAAATGAAATGTGGTATGCAATGCGCTTTCGATATTTTAAAGTAAATTTTTAAGCAAAGAGAAAGTGAGACTAGAAGGAAGAAGATGAACACACAAAATTTGGAATATCTCCCTTAATATTAATAAAATGGAGAAATTGTTATTAATTATTCTTACTAATTTTTGTTTTCCCGTTGGAACCCCTTTTTCAACATTAAATAAAACGTATTAACAACAGAGGTAAAGTTTTGAGAGTCAACATTTTTTTTTTGTAAATTCTCTCCTCTTTAAGAATCTGTTTATAAAATTGCTCTAGCAACAATAGTTTTTGAGTAATTTTCAAAAAAGTAGACCCCTTTTCTTTGGAATCTTTATATAACTTTTGTAATTGTTTATGTGCGGGTTTGAAATTTTTGCACATACATCATAACGAGTTCAACGAGCTATCTCATGTATTTTAATTCGCAGTAGCAAGAATTAACACGTTTTTTAACTTGTTGACTAGGCTAATATACACAAAGAACAGCATACACTAAAATAAATAGTATTAATAAACTAAAATAGTTCAATTACAAAGCTTCTGTGAGTAGTTGCTCATAGTTCAATATTGATTGAATATAGTTTGAATCCAGCACTAAACAAACGTACCACATAAAGAACATATTTTAGTAAAATAGTAGTACATATAGTAGCACACATTTAATATATTTTCAGTAAAAATTGATTTCAATTTCAAAATATCGAAATCAGAAGAAATTATAGTTAAATGCACTTATATGCACTATCTTTTCTGAAAGTTTCATCACCTAACTCGATGGGACCCTTTTTTAACCCGACTTCAAAAAGGAGGATGGTTCTCAATTCGTCTGTATTTTTTTTTTTAATGTGTGTCACCTCATAACTCCGTCATTTATGAACCGATTTTGAATTTTTTTTTTGTTTTAAAGGGTTTGGTTTCCCATTGGTCCCATTGTCACCAAATCGCATTCTGATGAGCGGATCTCCGGGAAATCGAGGAAAAATTCTCATTTTATATGTGATAACCGATTTCTGCGAAATTTTTTTTTGAAAGGGTATACTCATTCATAATGGGAAAATAAGAAAAATTTTTTAAAAACCGAGTTCAAAAAAATTTTTTACAAAAAAAAAAGAATCGACCACAAAAAAAAAATGTTTACAAAAAAAAAAACAAAATGCTTGTAAAAAAAACTGAAAATCTGTTATAAAAAATGCACTAAAAATTAAAAAAAAGAAAAGAAAAAAACGGATAAAAAAAAAGTGTTAAAAGAAATTCACTAAAAATTAGTTGGTCGTTTAGTAGGTCTAGCCATATTTAGACAAATAAAATAAGTTATAGCACTAAAGTCACTAAAAAGCGAGAAATAAAACCTTTTTTGACAAAATGGAAACCCGACTTCTAAAATCAAATATTCTATAACAAAAGATGCACTAAAAAGTAAAAAAATAATTGCATATTCTTGTGTCAATTTTAGTTCACCTAAGCAAAAATTTTTAAATATATATGTACAATTATTGTTATTTTTAGAGGCGGTGTCAGCATAGAGAAATTCACATTACTTTTGGACACCGACTCCAAAAATAACAATAATTGTACATATATATTTAAAAATTTTTGCTTAGGTGAACTAAAATTGGCACAAGAATATGCAACTATCTTTTTACTTTTTAGTGCATTTTTTGTTATAGAATATTTGATTTTTGAAGTCGGGTTTCCATTTTGTTAAAATAGCTTTTATTACAATCCCTGCTTGGACTATAATGTTAAGAAATCAAATTTGTGGAGTTTAATTTACTCAACAAACCACTACAGAACAATTTACGAGGATATTTTAAACTATGAAAAAAGTATAAAATTATTATATAATTTTTAATAAAAAGCATACAACCAACAACCATATCTCTATTAAATAGTACAGAAGAAGAACCAAAGAGACAATAACAATCAAAAAACTTTATCGAAGCTTCAGATGAGAGAAGAAAACATACCGTAGAAAAAAAAACTTTTTATAGAAAACGATAACATTTTCTAAATGATGGTATAAAAAACCTAGATACATAGATACATATCCATCCACCATTTATGATATACGCTTTTTATACATACTTCAATTTCCTAGACTTAGAAAAGCGATGAAGAGAATTAAAAAAAAAAAGTAACTTTCTCCATATATTTATTTTTCACTTTTATACATAGAATATACCTCTATATACGTAGAATATTGTGGTATTGTTTTCGATGTTAAAAATCGATTTTCAGATTGAATCTTTACGTTTTGAGGGCCCCCGATACCATAAAACCCATTTTTGGCCATTTGCTGGGTCTATGTGCAAGTATGTATATATGTGCTTGCGAACAATATATCTCAAAAACGGTGACTGCAGTAGGTACGCACTAACGTGTGAAACTAACGTGAGTGGACCTAATGGCCTAATATCCTAACGTAAGTTTAATAGTGTCGTCTTACGTGACTAAACTGGAAACGTGCTTAATTATCCTGATAATTAATAATATCCCTAATATCCTTACATTAAAGGATGAAAAATCCAGTTTTGATTGAAATCCATAAATCTGAAATGGCCCTTTACTATCTAGAGGACCGTAGTGCGAAAGGCCGAGTTTAAGGGACACATTCGGATTGTTGTTTTTTGGTAATTTTCTCACAAAATGTACGACAAAAAAAGTGTAAAAATTTAAATTACAAAACTACTACAGACAAACATATATAAAACAGCTTTTGTATCAAGTTTATTTTTGTAAACAAAATAAATCAAGCTCAATAAAAGTTCAATTTTCAATTTTGGTAGTAAAAAAAACCACTTCAAGTGGCCGTGCTGTCAACAACACTCTGCTTGGAACAGGAAGGTTTCGAATTCGATTCATTCACAGTTAGTCAATTTAAAGAAAATTTAAAAAATGGAGTGGTTAATTGACTAAATTGTCAGTCTATGGGCATTAACGTTTTCTGTAGTTTTCCTTCATGAACGCCAGATGAATATCGACATAGATTCTATCAAATTCGTCTGCAGCCGTATTCCTTGCCCTTTAAGGTGGTCGGTAAAAAAAGACCTAGAAAGGCCTACTTGTCAGGCTTCGACACCCCTCCCCCCTGCTCCAATGAATACCATTAAGTAAGCATATTCAACATCTACTCTAATTCTATTCTATTCAACATATACTCTAATGTTGAATTCAATGATATATGTTTAAACCAGTGATTCTCAACCATTTTTTTTTGTCACGGCACACTTTTAACGATTTCAAAATTTGACAGCACACAAAGAAAAAGATAAGTTTAAAAATTTTTGACTTACCTATAATACACTGTGCAAAATAGTTTATGATAATAATTTTGAATATAAAATAAAATAATATGTACTACAAAAACAACAGTACGTTTATTCGTAAAGGGATTCATTAAAAGTTTAAGAATACTTTTAATTAGAAGTTTGAGTTTGATGTTTTTTCATAATTTCAATTATATTTGGTCGTAAAAATGACAATACTACTCTCATATCGTCTTCTACATTTAACAGTGTCGATCTTTTTTTCGTTTTTATATTGGTTAATACTTTACTATATACATTTCTAAAATTTGGCGACACACTTTAAGAATTTGGCGGTACACAAAAGTGCCGCGGCACAGTGATTGAGAATCACTGGTTTAAACCATTTGTTAAATTCTGTATATAGAGGCCGTGTGAATATTTCAGTTAAGAATTTTTTACAGTGTATTGCAGTTACATACAATGCGCGAACATAAAAAGTACATAGCAGATATTGTACTTTTTGAAATGGTATATTTCGGGATGTACCTACACACATTAAAAAAAAATCAAGTTTATTCAACTTTTATAAGCCATATCTTCTTCTTCTTCCGTGTATAGAATTTTTTCACAAATTTGTTGTGGTTTTTATATATCGGGTGTCCAAAAAGTTTGGACACGGCATAATAAATCGTTTAAGGTGGTTCTAACAAAAAATTTTCGGTAACCCATAGTAATTTTTCCCGATGAATCGAATGCGTGAATCAGATTTCGGGTCCGATGGACCCATAAGGGCGAAGCAGGGTCTAACTTTGAAATTTTAAATGGAAAACCACATTTTTTATTGAATATTCGTAATCTACGGAAAAAATACGTATCTTATGTAGGAAAACTTTTTCTTAAAAGTAGTTTGTTCTCTTGCTAGAGGCCGTTTTAAATTTATTATTTACGACTAATATAACAAAATTTATAATTATTTATAATTATAATTAAATAAAGTTTATTATAAATCGAAATTCACTATTCAATAAATTCTATTATTTTTCATTCATTCGTAGACTTTCCCAAAAAATTCTCCGAAAAAAACGCCCTCTAGCGAAAGAACAAAGCACTTTCAAGGTAAAGTTTTCCAACATAAGATACGTATTTTTTTCCGTAGTTTACGAATACTCAATAAAAAATATTAAAATTTCAAAGTTAGACCCTTCTTCGCCCTTATAGGTCCATCCGACCTCAAACCTGATTAGCGCATTCGATTCCTCGGGAAAAATTACTAGGGGTTACCGTTTGTGAATTTGTAGTTAGAACCACCTTATACGATTTATTATGTCGTGTCCATACTTTTTGGCACCTTGTGTATAACATACATATTATACAGGTAAGTAAAGAGATATGTTCGAAATATCGATATTTTCCACTTTTCTATTACATATTCTATTCTATGTGTATGTAATAATATTCCCGTATTTTTTTTTTTTAATACCCTAAGAGAACACAACATTTTGTAAAGTTTAATCTTATTTGAGAATATTTCCTAAAAAGTATTATGTTTTTGAAACAGGTGTATAAGAGGTAAGTAGACGGAATGGGATGGGTATAACCTATTTTGTGTATGCATATAAACTGATATAACAGCGTTTTTTAACCCGACTTCAAAAAGGAGGCTGGTTCTCAATTCGTCTGTATTAAAAAAAAATTTTTTTTTTATGTTTGTTACTTCAGAACTCCATCATTTATTAATCGATTTTGAATTTTTTTTTTGTTTTAAAGAGTTTGATTTCCGATTGGTCCTATTGTCACCAAATCGCATTCTGATGAAAGGATCCCCTGGAAATCGAGGAAAACCCTTATTTTATATGTGATAACCGATTTTTGCGAATTTTTTTTTTTTTTTTGAAAGGATATACTCATTCATAATGGGAAAATAAGAAAATTTTTTTAAAAACCAACTTAAAAAAAATTTTTTACAAAAAAACACCGACGGTGTAGAGGCGGTGTCCAAATTTTATGTGAATTTCTCTATGCTGACACCGACTCCAAAAATAACAATAATTGTACATATATATTTAAAAATTTTTTGCTTAGGTGAACTAAAATTGGCACAAGAATATGTAATTATTTTTTCACTTTTTAGTGCATTTTTTGTTATAGAATATTTGATTTTTGAAGTCGGGTTTCCATTTTGTCAAAATAGGTTTTATTTTCGTTTGCATTCTCTAGAGAGATTTTCAACGTATACGAAATCATAGATTGGCGCAGTATAACGTTGTATTATTTAAAGTTCGAACTTTGGGATGATTCAATCAGAGCGAGTTTAGCTGGTCGTGTATTCTGCAATAGATCGTGGACATCACATATAGTGCAATACATACGTCGCCAGCATACTCTGTGTATCCATCAACAAACTTTGTATATTCACTTTTAGATCAGATAAAATTGACAAGATTACATGAAGTTTATAAATTATCTTTTTATAGCGGTATATATAATATATACCAGGATAAATTAAGTTTAGTCCCAACTTTATATAACGGTTGAAAATGTTGATCGAAAAAAATTTTGGTATAGGTGTTCATAAAATGACCTAATCAGTTCATTTCCGTATATCCGTCTATCCAAAAACGAAAAGATATAACGTTTTGAAATTTTATGTGTGCGTTCTAAAGCTTATTAAGATCAAGTTCGTGAATGGCAAATTCGGACCATGCTTTCACCCGCCTCGTGTTAAAATATCCATCTTTGAAACGGTAAGAGATATAAAGAAAGTTTAAACCGGGTATATACCGGGTGTTTCACCAATTAACATAGTTAGTTGTTATTTAATTCTTTTTATCATGGTTTTTAGCCTTAAATATATCAGAATATCTTGGTATATTCCCAATAATCCCAACGATAATTTTTGAAAGTTATTTAAAAGATTTAGTTTTGTCGTAGGGAGAAAATCTTTCCGTAGCAAGAATTTTTGCCACAAACTATACCATATCTAGAGTGAGATTTGGAACGAAGTTAAAAAACATTTATTTTTTAGTAAAATTTCTTTAGCGATCGATACTGATATATGAGATTTATCATGTTTATAAAAAGATAAAATATTTTTTTAAATTACTTTAAAAAGTTGTCACTTATTTTATTACTTTAAAAATTCAATTACAAATATTAGTTACAGAGTACAGAGTGTCCTCCATGCATATATATGGTTTGTCAATGTTTAAAAAATTGTATTTTTTTTAAATATTAAATATAGAATAAAAATGGGATGATATAGACAAAATTAAAGATAAATCAATCAAATAGCCTTTTACAATTTCATTCACGAAAGATACATGTGAAACGTACAGTTATCTATACGGTTTTTGAGTCTCTAAGAGTCAAAAACTAGATAATATACTTTTAGCACTTTTGGGACTAAAATGACAACTTTACTCCCTCCAAATAGGTACTTAAGTAGTAGTTTTTCTCCCATGGGAGCAAAAGTAGATTTTTTTCCCATGGAAGAAAAAAGTAAATTTAATGCGTATCCTAGCAACAAAATCAAAATAACATTTTCCAAATGACAAAGTCCCGAACACTAGGAAGAGGTGATGCGAAAAGTTCGGTAGCCATATTTCAAGATTTACGAATATAAATACATCGAATCAAAAAAACTACATAATTTATTCACGTATAGCCAACAATAAATATCATGTCAGGCATACTCAGTTTAGTTAGACAAATGATTTGATACAGCAACTGCAAAAAACTTCTAAGATATGTGCAGCGCATATATTCTCCTACAAATGGATATGACTAAATGTATTTATATCCGCTTATAATGAATGTTAGCTGTGTTTGGTAGAATTTTTATATCTACAATAGTGTTGGACTGAACAACTCGGAATTGATTCATTTCATTGAATTTTCTACTTTTTAAACATCAGACGAAAATAGAGGTGTTATATGTTTGGAGTCGATGTGTGTCTGCCTGTCTGTCTGCGCCATCGTTTCTCTCAAACGCGTCCACCGATTTGGATGCGGAAAAGTGTCATTTTTGCCTTATTTATTTTTTACGGTTTCAAAGATATATATTCCCCCCCTCCTTGGCGGGAAGAAGTTGGATCCGATTTTACACATTCACAAACTTAACCTTACTTTTTAGCTCTAGAACACACATAATTTTAGCCTGTTGTCTGTTTCCGTATTTGAGCTATCGTACTCACGGAGACAGACAGACAGACGGACGGACGGACAGTGAACTAATTAGAATTTATAGTAATAATACATACAGTAACACTAAGACTGTTTCAACTGGTTCAATTTCAATTTTTTTTGTACTAGCTGAAAAAGATGGCGTTGCCCTGGCTTCAAAAATTCTTATAGAAAATTTAAGATTAATAATTATATTTTTCTAAATTTTGACATTTTAAAACCTCAATATTTTAAATTTATTGGCAAATCATTGATTTTCAAAATTTTGTTAATTCAGGTATTTCTACAGAAACTTGAAAGTATATTAAAGATTTAACCGTCAAAAAATGGCTATAACTTTGGAATGGTTTGGAATTTTGATAATTTTTCTGTAGAGTCGTAAGAAAAATTTACCTAGGGGCTTCTCTTATCGTTATTTTGCTATCTCCTAATAGTTTTCACTAACCTATTCGGATAAATATACACACAACATATTTCCCTTTTATATACTGAGTGAAAAGAGTTAAAGGAGTTAGTCATTTTAATGAATATAATAAAATGAATCTGAATAAAAATTATTCAGTCCAACACAAATTCATAAGCCAAATATAAATGCATACACTCACCAAAATGCATTTAATAAATAAAAATTTATTCGTAGAGCTACTACGTTGCATACATGATAAGAATGAATATTTATTCAAACATTTTATAAAATACTATAAGAGAGAGGTTGTATATTAAGTGAGTGTCTACGTATAGATATAGCTCCTCGAGAGTTCTTCTAAATCATTTCGTAACTCATATGGTATCTATAAAACTTTGTATCAACATACAAATTCTATGTTTCAACCATAGAAAGTACCATTTATTCTTCTTAATATGAATCTTAGGTATCGTAGAAAATATTTACTGATGGGTTCTTAAAATAGTACCACTTGTTAGCGAATCTCTAACAATAATTCATTCTATCAATTAATCTAGTAAATTTCTTTACTGTTTACACTTAAACAGATTTTTGGTGTCTGGACACTATCCAGATACAAATGTATAAAAATGTACGGAACTTGTGTCCGAGCTGTCCACACACAAAAGAACTTATTGCTGCTTATATCGTAATTAAACAACGACGTAAACGCTATATATATTACTATATAATATGTATATGGAATTTATTGAGTGTATGAAAAAATGTCGAACCTATCTTATTCAATGTTGGCTCAAAGGAATCTTGTAAAAGTACACTCCCGCTCAATAAAGTTGAATAGATCTGAATCGAATCAGTCACTCACAATCTTGTAGTAAATGTTTTTTACTATACTCACATTTCTTTTTTCACACTTAAAATATATACTACTTATCTTTGTTTATAAATGAATCATTATACAAGCAGTTGCAAAAACTGAGAAGTTTTATGAAATGGAAGAAAATTAACATTTCAGGTCTGTTCAATTTTAATGAACGGGAGTCTGGAGTGTACATTTCAGAATAACGAATTATTATATATGCTGATGAATTGCTTGCTAAATACATAAAAGAAAAACAATAATTCAGTTTTATCAAAAGCAAAAATCCAATTTCATACACGAACAAGTACAAGAATTTGATACACGAACAAGTTTGACTTTGCGCATAGAACGGTTTTTTTTGAAAAAAAACTCCTATCTATACAGGTCATTAACTATTTCAGAAGTTACCTGAAGATATTAAATGTGAAATCAAATTTAATCAATTTAAGATCAATCAATTTAATTGAGGAAGTATTTAATTCAAATTGCACCCTATGATATATCTATAATACTGTAGTTTAAGTAAATGTAAATAATGACGTTTTGTATACCTGTTACTGGTCTTAAACTAATAAAATTATTATTATTATTATTTGAAAAGCGGGAGAGACACTTGGACACAGCCGCTGATTCGACACTAATTACAGAGTCGCAATAAATGTCACAATTAGAGACACCCGTGTGCACACATAGACACTCGCTGTATACACTTAGTGTAAGGTTGTCTAGTGTCGTAGTCTCAACGAACCTTAATAATACAATAATACTTCATTCTATCAATCAATCAATTACTGCCGTGAGATAATTAATAAATCGGTAAATCATGACGGATAGGTAATTCATGAAATTAAAATTTTCATGACAGCTATAATTTACTTCTAACCAACATTCTTTGAATAATAAATTCAAGGTGATAATAATTGTCTTATATAATATATAGTCAAAAGGAAAATTTCGATATTATTTTCAATAATGATGAAGACCTTCAAAATTAATCACCTCTTAAAATATATGAGCATTTACTTCAAAAGTCCAAGCTCATTAGCACATAATTAATTAAATCTAGGAAACGTCATCGAAACAACTTATCGTAGCATAATTGTGTGTGTATTTAATTTCTCTTATTAATAACATATTTTAGACCATTTTACAAATTGGATATAAATTTATTTTCCCGGTATACTCAAAATTTTAATGTCTTCGTCAAGTAACGATCCAACCAATATGTACACGTTTATAATGAAATATTGAAATGAAAAAATCATCTTATCTACCACGTATCGAACCTGGGACCTCTGGATTTCTGGCCAAGTGTGTAACCGTTATACCACGGATGATACTGATGATGAGCCAACTTGTTCATATCACGTTAATTTGCAGTCGACATTTACTTATTATTATTTGTGCATACTTAAGCGTCACAATAGAATACTAATTTCAATTTCCAATAAGGTTACGAAGACATAGGATGAAAGAACTAGCGTATACTACTTTTTTTCATTTCAATATTTAATTAAATTTCAATGACATGTTTGTCTATATAGTATACAGTAATTCTTTCATAGTGTCTTACGTAACCTTTATGGAAATTGACATTAGTATTGTATTGTGATGCTTAAGGTAGTACAAGCATACCGTTTTGTTTTTGAAATATAATAATTTAAAATTTTTTTCTCTTTCAAAATTACATTAATTTTAAGTATCTATGTGAGTATATATGTGTATATGTATTTGTTCTATAATAAAAGCAAACCGATTTTTTGTCCTGATTATATAAGTCACTGCTGGATCTACCTTAAGTATACACAAACAATAATAATATACACTACGTAAATTAAAATAGACCCAATAGCAACATTATGTAGTGCATCTAACACTGTCTATGCACAGTATACCATGATATGGTGTTACACTCACACGTCGAACGACGGACAATAACGACGACGTATACATGCACGAGTAAGATGCAACTATATATAAATGATTGTAGTTAGAGAGTGATAAGTATAATATAATAGTTATTTATGTTATAATACAATACTGATTGTTTAAGTGTGTGACAAAGTAAACCATATCATAGTACATTACATATAGACAGCGATAGATATACTATATAGTATTCCAGATTGGGTGTATTTTAAAAAACAAGCTGTATACACGTTTGATTGTAACCACACTGTTAACCATTTCGAATGATACACATATGTCTAAAAGTTGAAAAATGCACTTACAAAATCACTTTTAAAACTCGACAGTTTTCATCATAAATAATTTCTGTGTATAGAGGATATATATGCTATTTTCTTTATCTTTTTCTTCATACAACTAAATTATTATATTTTAGAATAGAAAATGTAAAACATGAATATGAAATATTTGCCAATAAATAGGGTAATAAAACGGAAATAAGTTTTTTTTTTAAAGTTTAAAAGAAAAAATCCCATTTTTTGTATTATTAATCGAAAAAGTTTTTGTATTTTTATAAATAAACATTAACATATAATATATACAAGGGTATAACAAGTTTAGTCCTGACTTTGTAACGGTTGAAAATATTTACAGCTGAAAAAATTGATGATATAGGTGTTCATAAAATGACCTTAATTAGTTCATTTCCGCATGGTCGCCCGTCTGTCCGTGGACATGATAACACAAAATCGAAAAAAAAAACAGGCTGAAATTTTGTGGATGTGTTAAAGAGAAATATCTATCATTAAAACCGTACGAGATGGAAAAAATGCAAAGATAAAGAATGTTATTCTTTTTTAAATAAACAACTTTTGTATGAAGCAGTTTTTCATAAACTCAGTATATACCGTATATTTAAGGAATTAACTCAATTAGTTGTTATTTTCACATGTTTGAAACTATATTAAGTTTGGTGCTTTAAAATGTAGTAACAAAATTTATTAGAGCAAGTGAAATGATTAAGCGCTTAGAAAAATTATATTTTGAAAACTTAATTGCTGACAACTCCAATAAAGTTAACTATAGGAGATAAAGGGCCCGCGTGTACTATTCGATACTTTTTCAACTTAGTTAATTAAACTTTGGGTAACAGTCAATAAAAACCACAGAAGAAAATTATTAGAAGAAAAGAACAAATTTTATACTCCGTTACAAGGGATTATCTTCTCTTTTGGAGTTTTACGATCTTATATAATCAATTCGAGCTATACAACACACTCGAGTCAAGTTTAAATTAAAAAAACATCCAACGACTTTAATATTTTTACTCTACTTATAAACAACACATAATAATAATTTTAATATTAAAGTAGTATATATTATCCCATGCTCGTAAAATATAAATGACTATTTTATCGTTCTGATTACCCGAGGTTTTTTCGTAAAACATAAAACAAATGTGCAATTTTAATGCAGCTACGGGTATTTAATATTCACTTTTTCCATTATTTACTACGAAAACGTTGCAACATTCTTTTTCTATCTACCAATCTTATCTACTTAATAAAACTCTTAATAAAACATTTACTGATTGACAGGCAACGTGCATGACAGATAGATATATCTTGGGGTATAAAAAATATTGCACTTCGACCTTATGATAATGACCCATTGTGCTCCCCCTTCTACTTCACTCTCACGAGATTCGCTTCTCCCGTATCTTGGCATTGCCCAGGAGCTTGATGATCAGGTCTTCCTGAAGATTCTTATATTCGGGGTGAGATGCACCGAATATCTTGTATCTGCTGTAACCGAGAGATTTACAGTTAAAGATAATGTGGCCGGAGGACTCCTCATCCTCACTGCACAGTCTGCACAAAATGGATCCATTATGGAGTCCCATTGTGTGCAGATTGTGTTTAACATTCCTCCACTTGTTGATGGCCTGTACTCCATTCGTTGGCAACGTACAAGCCGGTGGATCTAGGAGCATGCAATTTCGCTAATGTTGTCCTCTTGTGGGAGCAACTAACACATTTTTAGATCTTTATCTTTAGATCACCACTTTTAACAATTGCGTAGCGGCAAAGCTTTTAGAGAACAAAAGCGCAATGCTGAACAGTTAAACCACGATACTTACGTATAAGTTCACTCTCTATGCAATTTGTAAGTTAATTATGACGTAGCATGTAAAATCTTTAAAAATTTCGAAGTCTATCTCTGTGAGTTTGGAACTAATATATTTTCAGCTATAGAAAATGCCAAAAATTTCAAGCTTCTCATATATTTTCATTCTTTACACCAGATTTCATTGAAAATAAAAATTTTTATCCTGGTTCTTTGTTCCAGTCAAATACCATTAATTAAAATAATCGCTAATTATACGCATTACCATTTTTACTATTGTTTTCTACAATAAATTTCTAAATCAAAGAAAGTGCAAACTTTAGTCATTTCAAGTTTAATGTCTTTTTTAAACCGAAATAGCGACGACTGTAAACATTCTTGAATTAACGACAACTTAGAAACAAAATTGTATAAATAAAACAATTAAAAATTTACATAATATCAAGAGAGTAAAATCTATTAAAAGATCTACCTACGTCAATTATAAATAACTTAACAGGTAGCAAAAATAAAAATATTTAAATAAAAAAAAAAAAAAAACATGGCATAATTATAAAAATAAATGAAAACATTTATTTAACTTGACTTAATAAAAATATATTAACAAACATAAAATAAATAAACCTCCTTGATTACTTTGCTCCTTGTATTTGGCAAACAAATCCGCTATAAATTATCTGGTCTAAAGTATAATATGTCACATATTTAAATGAAAATTATTGAAAATTTATTTTTATTTATTTTTTTTATATCTCTTTTCTGAATGCCACTCCGGCAATAATCCACCCCTCACAATATATAAATCAAATTATTATGATATTTGTTGTGGTGCTTCGTATATAATAAATATATCATTTTGGAAAATGAGGAAGTGATCTGATATATATTTTCCCTATTGCATTAGTGAGTGAAAATCTGTATATGTGTATTATATATAGAAATGAATATTATTTTTTATAATGACATTTATGTATACATGGATAACCCTCGATCTGCAAACGATTAATATGCCTTAGGTAATGAATGCATTTAATAAACGTTTAAATTAATGTGCTTCTTCAAAATTATTTATGGTAATCAATTTCTCGCTAAAACTTTCACTCATTTGTAAAGTTAATGAACGAACCACTAATGCAAAATACAAATCTGAATATAATTTTTTTTTACATAATATTTTAGTATATTATTATTTTTGTATACTTAAAGATGTTCCAGCATGAAACCACTTTTCGACAGATTTTGCTCATTTTTTTTCACAGGCTAAAAATAACGTTTTCTAATAGATCCTGAAGTTTCAGAATTTTGACCGTTTCGAACGCAAGATAATTAATATCAAAGTAATCATTCTCTCTCATTAGAAGCATGTAAAACTTCAATTAAAAAAAACTAGAAAACTAGAATAGTAAAGATAAATATTTGTTAAATAAGTTTAAAAAAAAGAAATCGCATTTTACCGTTTTGTTTTCGAAATATAAAAGTTTAAAATTATTATTTTCAAAATATCATTATTTTGTATATATAAACAGAGAATTTGTCTATGTGTTGCGTATGTGTGTAAATGCATTTGTTCTATAATAAAATCAAACCGGTTTTTTGTCCTGATTATATAACACAATGCTGGAACGTCCTTAATCATCACAATACTATACTAATGTCAATTTCCATTAAGATAACGAAGAGATAGTATGAAAGAACTAGACAAACATATTATTTTACTTTTTATTAAATATTGATATGAAAAAATAATTCATCCGCCAGGTATCGAACCTTGGACTTCTGGATTTCTGACCCAGAATGCTATTGTTACACCACGGATGACATTAATGGTCATTGAGTCAATTTTATACATATCTGGATTTTTATCCCGTCTTTCAAACTCTAGTTTTAGCGGAAAAAGTGACGCTGGTTCTTTTCTACCATGATAAAATGTAGAATCATTGGTTTTAGATACAATATATAACTTTTCTATTGTAGTTTTTTCACTACTATATCATTTTATTAAACTTTTATGTCTTAATAGTAGTTTTGACCTAATTGAATATTATTTTAATAAATTATTTAAAAAGAATTATAACTTCTTACGTGTGTACATGAGTAAAAGATTTTTTTTTATTCACGTATCTTTTAAATAAAATAATGTCTACATGGGTAATGTATAACTTTTAATTTCAAATTACAATTCTAAGAATAGTCAACAGTCTACACCAACAATAAAAAAGTGAACATTATTTTTTTCATTTTTCAAGTGAATATATAATTTAAATCGTTTGTGTGAAAATATGTACACCTAACATTCTAAATAAAAGTCATGCCACCATTGGAATCGATGTTTCAATTTCTATGCGTCATTAGTTTTTTCTATTATAAATACGTATTTCGACTACAATGTAGTCATCATCAGTATGAATTAGCTAGTCGTAATTTACTCTTTGACAATTAGAAATAGGTAGAAAGTCGAGATCAATAGACAAAAATAAAAATAAATAGAAAATTAACTAAATTAAAATATACTAGATTTAAAATAAAATAAATTTTAAATTATATTGAAATTACTCTTGTTAAAATTTCCTTCATTCACATTTATTCATGTTAACTTTACTCTTATTAAAATTACTCTTATATTGTCTCAGGATATGTTACTCGTTGCTAATTTGGTGAAATTGTCACCAAATTATCGACGAGTAACATATCCTGACATAGTGTACGAACTGATTAGTGTACTGACTAGAATCTGACTTTAAATCTCCATTATATTGACCTGGCTAGACTCAAACGACATAACAGTCACCCACATCACTGGGAGTTGTCGGGCCTCCAAGCGGCTACCCGACTGTTGTCTGTCGATTAAACGATTACAACACGATGTCAGCCTAATGTGAAACATCTCATTACTTTCAAAAACCCTTGTGTCGTTCACACGATTGTCGCGTTGGTATGGAATAGATGATAACGCTTACTATAACGAAAGAAAAACAGTTTCACTTCAAAAATCCAGTCCTGATTTAAAAATGAAAGACATATGTAAGTCTTACTTACATACACTTGTTGTTAAATGCATACATATATTATCTCACACATTTATTTAAGTGTAGATGGAGTAACTGCAGCATATAATACACCACACATATACCTATATATAGAACAAGAAAATATACTACGATAGTTTAAGCTTTATAAAATGCTTTCAGACATGCTTCTTGCAATTTAGAAAAGTGCACAATACGTTTTACTCAATGTTCTTATAATAAACATTGAATACATCAATGTATGCATGGATGCATGGATGCATGCATGCATGTTTGTTGTGTATTTGTTATACACTAGAGCGTTGTGTTGTGGTGTGTAGTGTTGTGTTTAGTTAGTGTGAGTCAAATGGATGGTTGGTTTGTTGGTTACTAATATATTTATTTGTTTTAACAAAAACTCAACTATTTTAAGAAAATTTTACACTAAAATGAATTATTTTAGTTTTTGCATCTACAAAGACAGATAGATATATTGTAGACGCGGGCTACACTTCGACCATAAGGTTCATTGTGATGCCTAAGGATCTATAGACTAGGAATTGGTAAGATATGCGGCTGCAGCCGACTATATTAGGAACTATGCCGATATTCATCGGGAGTTCGTGAAGGAAACTGCAGAAAACCTTCTCAAGCATAGCCGGTTATTTCGTTCTTGTCCATACGCCGACAGTTTAGTCAATTAACCGTCCCCCTTTTTTTCTTTTAACTGACAAACTGCCGAAGTCGTGATTCGTACCCATAACCTCCCAGTTTCCAGGTAGGCATACTGCGTAGACATAACGCCTTAGACCACTCACTTGAACTGGCAATCTATCCATAATTAAAATCATTGCATAACTACCATAGCCCTAAAGCCTAAGAAACTACAGATCAACGACTAAACATTTTCCGAATCCTTTGATACTTTAAATGCTAGTATATTTATTCGATGTATACTCTAGCCCAACTAATGCAAATTTTTGCATGTGAATTTAGAAGAGAATCCCAAATAATTGATTTTACTTTTTGGCTACGGAACGCAAAAACAATATTTATATATTATTAATAAAAACAATTCTTTACATAATATGTGAAATACAGAATTGTTACAAACATTCTCAATTTAGATTAGTTTCCTTTGTTATTCACTCGGGTATAAGTGCGCTCAAAAAGAACAACAACAAAAAAAACAATTTTTCGAATTATAGAAGAAAATTTATGCTGATAGGTATATATACACAACATCTACAATAAATATTTCAAATATAAAACTTCTTACTCAAAAATAATGTATATTGGTACTTCAAATAATATCCACGTATGTTTTCCTCTAAGGAATTCTTTTTATATTTGTAGGTATCTATTTTTGCTGGTTACACAACCAACCATACTCGTATATTGGATGTTCTCAAAATAAAACGTTTTGAATTATTATCCAGCAAAGTGTCACATAAATGTAAGAACATTTATAAACGGTACGCACAGCGTTTTGTATTTTTATACTTTGTAGATATTTAAGGATATTAAAACTTTAGTCCCAAATATGTAACGGTTGTTAAATCTTTTTAGGTAGATCTTTTATGTTCTTCCTCTTGAGGAGAGGCGAGAAGTTGATTTACACTCTAGCGAGCCGGGAACGAGATTGGATAGAAAAAGTTAACAGTGTCTTTTTTGACAAAAAAAATGTATTTTGAGAATTTATTTTTAGCTTCAGTAAAAAAATTTCAATTTTCTATAAATCTAATCTTTAGGTTCGTGTCGTGAATTTCAATTCCATTAGTATAATAAACATTCAGTTAATACATTAAATAATATGACCTACTTTTCAGTATTCAGGACCAAAGATGTGTGTGTGCGTTCACATCTAATCCTTTATTATATATTTACCACAAAGAAGGTAACCAACACCAAGGAACATACAATTCATAGCCAACACGTATTGCGTTTTTATATGTACTTTATATTTGATAATACGGTTCTCCAGACATGAATTCGCACTAATTTTTCTTTTTTTGTATTTAAAAAAATGTACTTTTTTGTGTCTGAAAAGGTTCGTCATGTCTAAATATCCATAAAAAATCAAGAAAAGAATGAACATATCATTTGTCAATTGTTAAAATATTAATTCGATACCGTTTTGTTTAGAAAAATAACTCTCGGGGGATTATTTTAAAATAACAATTGTTGGCACTCTGTAAAAAAACATTATTACATCTTCTCACATATTATATGTTCATTCGACGCGGTGTTATGACATATTGATCTTCTCTTGTACAATTTAAAATAATGATATATATAGGGTGGAGCATAAGTAACGTTATAATTTAATTAGTGAGTGAATTTTTTGTTTACGTATTTTTTTTTTCAGAATTAACTCTGAAAAACTTGGAAAATTTATAATGGAAAGACTCAGCACAGAACAAAGAACCAAAGTTGTTCAATTTTATTTTGAAAGTCAGCATTCGATTATTCAGACACAAAGATCATATCAAAATTTCTTTCATGTTCCGACAATTTACTGATTGGTTCAGCGTTTTCGGCAACATGGGGTTGTCTGTGATCTTCCGCGTGCAGTTCGAATTGATGTGAACATTGCTCGGGTGCAAGCAAGTGTTGAGGAAAACTCTGAAACTTCCACCAGGCGACGTTCTCAGCAGTTGGTGATGTCTAGACGGTCTTTGCAAAGAATTTTACATACGTTACATCTTTTACCAAATTAGATTCACTTGGTTCACGAGTTAAAACCAAATTATGCACACATACGCGTTCATTATGCACACATACACCACCCTTTTAAACTTAGATGTTTCTTATTTTTTTAATAATAATGCATATCGCTCCCAGTTAATAGTCAACTCCAACAGGTCTAGTTAATAGAGTTCTGCTTACCATCTTGACGGAAAAATGTAACTGACTTTAAAATTGTATTTTCTGTTTTCCCATTCTAGTAGCGGATCGAAAGATTATCTTCTACCATTTTAATGGCCTAAGGTATTTGTATAGCATCATATATGTAGCACACAAATACAAAGCAAGGGTATCTCTTCTTGATATGTTACTGATAAACTTTAGGTTTATAGAGATTTATATCGGCTGTTAGCTACAGCATTGTTGAACTTGTAAATTTCGAGCTTTATGCAAACAACTCTTCACAATGTTCAACTGAATTAGTAAACATCAAAAGCTTTCGTGTATGTAATTAAGAGATATTTGCTATTGATATGGGTCTTCAGAAACACATTTTCTGACCATGGATATAAAATTTATTCGAAATAAATTCGACGAAGAAAGCTTTGAACAAAACTGTACAGGAAAATGTATTAGTGAAGATTCATATCTAGAAGATTGCTTCTAGTATGAAGTTAGCAATAGATATGATCACGAGTCATAACTTTTGTGATGGCTACTTATATAACGTTGCCTATAATCTTCGTAGATATACAATATCTTCGGAACTAATAAACCATGCGACACTAGTTAAAAGATTGCTACACTTTAGGAAAATATTTAAATTTATTTTTATTCATGATACAAACCAAGTGTTAACAATTTTCTTCATATTAGAGTTCATTTTATGTAAGTAATAAAAAAAGATAATTTCTCTTTTGGGTAAGGGTGGAGGGAGGTTGATAAATTCAAGAAGAGTAACAACGAAAACTAAATTGATATCAAATTGCACGTAAAACCATTTAAATCTGAATAATTTTGAATCAAAAACTACTTCACACAATCCAAGGTATAATTACAACACTCCTAAAATTTATTAAGATAATAAAATTTGATTTGAAAGTGTTGGATAGAATTTTCCTTTTGAAATGAATCACATTAAATAGTGGCTATATGATGATAATATTACTAAGGACAGTTATATCTAGGTATAGGGTGTAACAAAATAGGATATCAAACATTCAAGACCCTAGTTTGATTTACTATATACTATTTTTCATTTATAGGTAGTAGGTACGACAGTACTCGTCAAAATATAAAGTACGATTCGTATGAGAAAAATTCGATAATGCTATGTTTGAAAATTACGATCTTTTTCGTGTAAAGGCACATCATCATCATCAAGTTTTGAGTCAGGCTGGACAAACATGATGCGAAAACATATCCTATCCTTACATAGTATAAAATAAAGTCCCCCAGCCGCGTCTGTCTGTTCACGATAAACTCAAAAACTACTGCACCGAATTTCATGCTGTTTTCACCCATGGATAGAGTGGTTCTCGAGAAAGGTTTTAGTATATAATTTGTCAAGTTTTTGTAAAAATTTGGTCCTTAAATATTATAAAAATGATTCCTGCGGAAATGATATAATAATAGCTTTTGATTTTCATTGATAGATGGCAGTGAAACTACAGTCCTATACATTAGTTCATTAAACTTACAATAGATGGCAAGATATCAGTGGTGTATATATGTGGTGTATATAAGTGGTGTAGAAAATATTATGTTACTTGGTTATAAGGGCGTCAAAAAATTTTTGCGGGCGAAGCCGCGACGGGTAGCTAGTGTACAATAATATAGACTTATAATATATACGTATACTTATCATTGCCTATATACAATAGCAATGAATATTTATAGACAATAATTTAATTCCCATTTAAAATACGAACGCCGATGATTGCCGACTGTTAAATAACCGATTGTTACAAAAAAATGTGACAGTCTAAACTGAAATTTCATTTCACTCCCCATATACAATCATTATTGTATAGTCTCCCTATAGATGTTTTCACATAAACAAACAAATGAAATGATTTATTTTAATAATTAGATATCATTAATTCTTGCTATTGACTCTTAGTTTCATAGACCATAAACAAGGACACATAACTCCATGTAAACAAATAATTGGCAAAAATAAGATGTCAGTAGTGTTCCTTCGGCATCAGAAACAGAACAGAGAGTATAAGGCGCGAGTTTTAATTGAAAAACATTACGCATTTATAGTATTATAAAAATTATTTCCAGCCAAAGTATTTTTCCAATAAAATATTTTTTTAAATAAATGATAAGTAATTTCAATTTTTCAATAAGGATTTAGTTGAAGTGATAGTTAAAATTCGCAAAATAATTACATAAAAATAAAAAAGAAAACATCAAATAATTAAATAGTAACCTGAAATGTTGGAATTGTAAAAATGAAAGAAATTATTGAATCAGATATTAAATTAAACTTTTATTTATTAATAATAATGCTGAAAATTAATATTTAATATAATGTCATACAATTTAATTAATTTTGGAATATTTATACTAGCTTTTGGTACTTTAAAAAGTCTTGGTTTTTTAAACCCAATTGATCCTGTTGCTTAGTGTCACAAGCACTACAACTTTTACAATTTTCCCGTATTACTTATATCTCCTTTATATAGCCTCCATGCTTAGTTTGCTCAATGTTTAGAGTGCGGCCATTGCGATATATATGAACACTAAGCATGTTACTTTTGTTACACTTTGTATGTTATATTGCATTCGTAAAAGCATACAGTATACTTGTACACTATCATCATGGCTCTATGCACATTATATTTGCATTCTTCGATGAACATTCAAGTATTTGTCTTATTGCTGCTGCTGCTATAAAGTTACATTTTATCCTCTAAGTTTACTCTGATTTTATTTCTTCCACTTTGTGTGATTCCACGTTGTTCGTGTGGTAGCGTATCTTCTGTTACAAACTATTTTATGATACCAAAGTGAGTGCTCATGTTTAATAATTGAGAATTGGAAACGTCAAAAGTATCAAATAAAGTTATTTGAAAATTATGGATAACTGGTTCCTCTAATCGAGAATTAGATGTCTTATTACAATATGTTTTTTGATGTGAAACATTTATTGCGGCGGGTTAGACCATTTGTTACCTGGCAACGGCCCGGCGACGTATTCTCACCACGCGTCAATAAGTTGTTCCTAGGTGATATTACAGATTACAAATCAGTTTAAAAAAGATGCTGATAGATGGCAGTACATATACAGGTTCAAAAACTCATTCATAGGTGGCAATGCATATTTTCTATATAAAATAGTAGAATTAAGCCGTCTCAATTTTTAAGAAATTATTAAATTTTTAATTGTTTAGTATTAAATCAATATGTATTTTTTAAACAACTTTTATTTTCGATTCGTGCGTTTTGTTAAAATGAATATTTAACAGGATTGCAATATCATTGGCACAATTTAACAAGCACAATTACTAATTAATAATGGAATGCTAAGAACGTTAATAATTATAGTATCACACATATTATGCATAAATGGAGACAAATTAATATGATACTTCAGAGAGAAAAATATGTAACATCATCAAAATATGTAAACATATTATAACAAAACTATTTAAAATAGAATAGTCAGCATTTTATGAATAAAAGTGTGTATGTAACCTTACTATGTACATCATCGTACGATAACATTCAACAAAAATTGAATGCACTAAAAATGAACTTAATAAATAAATGATTATTATTTTAATGACCTTTATTTTGCATGCATATTAAATTAACATGTTAACCAGCCAACGATAACATCTATGGAACCAGTCCAGTGATCGAGCGGTCTAAGGCTATGAGTTCGAATCCCGACATCGGCAGTTTGTCAATTATTAAGAAAAAAAAGGGGCGGTTAATTGACTAAACTGTCGGCGTATAAACAAGAACGAAGTAACCGGCAATGCTTGAGAAGGTTTTCTGCAATTTCCTTCACGAACTCCAGATGAATATCCGCATAGATCCTATCATTGTCGGCTGCAGCCTCATATCCTACCAATTCCTAGCCTAAACACAAAAATTCCTTCCACTCCACTCACATCCTCACATCCTTAGGCATCACAATCTAACATCTATCGAAGTCGATAATTTGGTACCATAGATAGCCTTCGATAGATAGATAAATCTTGGGATAGGAAAAATATTGTACTTCGACTGTATAACCCATTGTGCTCCTTCATCTACTTTAGTCTGACGGGATTAGCTTCTCCCATATCTTGGCAATAGCCAGGAGGTTGCTTATCAAATTTTCTTGAAGGCTCATATATTCTGTTGTAACCGATAGATTCGTAGTTAAAGATGGTGGGGCTCTAAAAAATCTAATAAACAAGAGGTTGACAACGTCCTGTAAAGCAGAGGTGGGCAAGAGTTGACTCGGCCAAGCTCTGAGTGAGAGGTAGGGAAGAGAGATAGAGTTAATACAGGGTAACCTCCTACCAATTATTAATATTTTCTTTTTTTAATTAAAACATTTTCTGAAAAAAATATAATAATACCAAATCTTTTTTATGGTCACTATTATACAAAGTAAATAATACAAGCAATCATTCAATACATACTCTGGAATTTTGGGCTGGTAATTAGGGTCATAAAATGTACCTTTTTAGTATATATCATATTTGTGTATGAATAAAATAAAAATATATAAAAAATATATATAAATCTTTTGAACCTTTAAGTTTACCGCTGGACCATTGTAATAAAAGAGGGAAATTTTTGCAAAGGATAATTTAAATAGAATTATAGTTTTGGAAATTCCAAATAATTTGTCTAAATATTTTACTATTCATATCCGAGAACTAATAAAGAATTATTTACCTGATTTAATTATTTTTTCTTCGTATGGAGTATGCTCAGTATAGTGTCATGGGAATTTGATGAATTAAGTTAAATTTTACATAAAGTGGGAATTTGAGTTCTTCGAGTTAGTCTACTTTGAATTGAAAAAGGGAAAAGTACTATTTGTAGCAGTGGAAATTATTTTTCGCATAATTTGTTTTTCAAAAAAAATAAAAGTAATAAATTATTGGGCAATAATCGGTAGGGACAACCTGTATTGAAACATCGTTCCGTCTTGCTTCAAAACATACCTTCTTTACTTACTCTCACCCAGCTTATGGAGAGCCCGTAAGGCTCAGACGAGCTGTCTGCGCCCACCTCTGCTGTAAAGGCACATTATCATCACACTAAAGAGTTAGAGTTTCTGATCACAAATCAATTTATTATCATTATTGAGTCAGCTTTTAGTTATTAAGACTGTACATAATATTATATCCACTCATCTAATATTTAATAAAATATAATATAAAACTTTGCATATAATCAACCATGTGTATAGAAACCTGCACTAGTTACATTTGAAAGTAAAGAGTTTGTTAGTTAGCAACCACATTATTGTGCGTAAATTATTTAAATATAGGGATAAAATTTTATGCACATGAAACATATCTACTTGAAATGACAATGTAGAATGTCATAAACAAAATGTTTGCAACAATATTATACTATGTCAGGTGACAGGGTTATTCAACTTAATTGACAAAAAACTTATTTTTTTGGGGGTTTTATTTTTCTTTTAATTTGTGTGGATTGTTGTTTTATGTTATACCGTTAATAGAATACTACCATTTATTTTCAAATATTCCACATCCAAATAATAAGGGATATTCAAAAAAATAATTTTCAATTGTTAGAAATAATGGCTAAACTTAAGAAGACAATAATGAATATATTTAACCTACTCTAATTAGATGTTTATGTAGTACTGACGACTTTAGACAGCAGCCAGCATTATGTACACAACACATCCCATATACCACAGAGTACCCCCACTATTTTTATATCTTTATTAAGCATTGTGTATAGTTATTATAGTAAATAATATTTAACATTGATTCCCTATAGGAAAAGCTGTCCAACACACACGGTATATACAGAAAGACAGGCTATCAAACTTTTTTTGCATCAACTTGAAATTTGCGCAATTAAGCTTCGAATATTAATGTAGCCTTTCAATAGTAAAAAATGGGATTTTCATTAAAGAAATACGCTGTATAACATCGTTTCACTGTTAATGGTTTGCATAACCATCAAGGACACAAAACCATCAAGGGACAAAATTCTGAGAGAACTAAAACAAATTATAGCTCACGATATCCTCTACCAGAATATATATAATCAACTTAAAATCAAATCCAAACAATTTTTCTAAACTTTCATATTCAATAAAACTAAAACTAAAATAACCAAAAGATACTAAAAACTTCTACAAGAAAAAAATGACACTTTGCTTGTCTCTGTCGATTATTCAACTATAAAGATTTTCACCCCTATTCTAGAAACTATTAACGTATTTCATTTTTTGCATACCAATTTATACATAAATGCTATCCATAAATCAGTCATGTTGTATTATATTCATTGTTATGTCACAGGAAAGTAAGGAAAACTAGATAACTTTGTATGGCCCCCCTCTTCGCTCCATAGATTTTTTTTATACGTAATTTTTGAAGTGAATCTGTTTTAGTTTACATGAGTGTTTTATGAAACTATTTTATTTCTTTTCATCGTTGGGATGATGTCTTTAATTCATAGAAAGAAGAAAGGCGCAGTTCAGTCCCATGCGTAAATTTTTCGTGAAACCATCCTTCACATATATGACTGTCATGACTGCACATGATCCGTAGACTTTTGGAATGGCGCTGGCCGCTGTTAGGCCTCCAAGTAGTGTACTCTGCAAAATGCGTTTCTACTCTGCACCAATTTATAACTAAGCTAATGTGTAACCATTCATGCGCATGCGTCTGCACTAGTACAATGACGTCATAGACGTCAAATTATTTATCTTTTTTTTCAATAGTTTTTCAATCAATAGGGGATTTAAAACTTCGCGAAAAACTTAATAACTTTTTTTTTGTTACAAAAATAATTGTTTTCTTGGTTCTCCACAAGTTAAACACATTTATCCAACAAATTTAACGAAATAATCACATAAGTATTGTACAACACTTTCAATTGACATTTAAAATAAATTTTCATGAAATGGTAAATGTATGAGAAATACTGCAACTGTTAGTTTGTTTCATCCAATTAAACCAAGTGAAAAGTTTAACAAATGTGGATGGTTTGTATAATTGTTTGGTTTCAATTTTCTCTAATGAAAAATAATTGACAATCACTTTACTAAAACACAATAAACTCTCTGTGTGTCATCTCTCTATAAACAGGGTACCAAATGTTTTCATTCGTTTTAAAACATCAATAAAACCTCTGTATATAAGAGCTTTATATATCTACTTAACAAAAAAAAACTACCAAATAAATCTCTCATCAAAATAACTAGAGTAAATGCAATATGGTCCATAAAAATGTTCTCTGGCAAATATATAATATTATCTTTTTATTCAATCCAAGCAATATTTTCCTCTTTATGTAATTCTATTAATAAACAGTAAATTCATATTTTTCGAATTATTACAAAATAAATGCAAATTGATACACAATCGATGTTGCCAAATTTTATAGTTTTCATAAGCTAATGTAATTTAAAAATGGTCGCCAGTGAATGCGATTTCATTACTACTTACAATTGCGGCACAGAGTAAGAAATGTACAATGTAACATAAAAATCATCCCTAACAGAAGTGAGGGTTTCGAATCATTTCATTGAAAGAGCAGGGCTTGGTACACATATTACGCTTAAGGATGTAAGGATGTTCGAATGCAAATGTAGAATGTTTCTTACTTAATGCTTAAGCTACTGTGAAAATTTACAAAGCCATTTAAATTTAAAAAAGCTGCAATTTCATATGTTTTTATCGGGTTTTGTTCACTCAATAAATTAAATTCGTTTCAATTACCATTAAAAAAGCTGCTAAGCGTCCCAAATTTCCAAGCCCTTGTAACTATATAGTAACAATTTTATTAACATTCACTAAACGGTTGTTGAGAAAATAATTATAAATAGAAATTTAAAACTCTGTCTTTGTCACTTAGGTACACATATATATGGTATAGAAAGAAAAAGGATATGTTTTTATTGATTTCAATTAAAGGTACATTCTCTGTAAAAAGACAGATAACAATTTTTTCATGTTATTTCTTATTTAAAGCACTTGTGTCTCAAATTCTCCCTTCCTAAGATTCTTAAAGCCATGGTAAAAATAATTAAGTGTTGAAATACAAAATTTCGTTAGTGTCTAGATACAGACTACGTGTTCTTCATACGAGTATTATTAGAAGTAATTTTTTTAAATATGGCATTGGATAATCAAGATAATTTTTTACAACTTTACTCAATGTTAATAAGAATCAACGCATTATAGTAGGGCATGGTTCCACCTCTTTGTAACAAAAACTTTTAAGCAGTGGAATATTTTTATGACCCATTTGGTAAAATCTGAGTTACCTTTGAAGAAGAAAACTTTATACTTTAACAATGTTTTTATATTTCGCTAACTTAATTATAAAGTTGGTATAACATCAAAGTTTTTTTTTACGGTTGATATTACACAGCTTATATCTTGTGTGTGGTTGGATGATTTCGGTTTTATTCATTTTTTTTAATAACATTCTTCATAAAATTTATTTTATAATTAAATAATAACTAGATTTTAAAAAAAATATCCTATAACATGTTTTTTTTTTTTCAAATTTATATTTAAATTGATTGATGTTTTTACAGGTAACATCAATAATAGAAAGCCATTACCATAGGAAAATGATATTTATTTGATACCCAGGAAAAAATTAATTGACTAATATCCAAATGCTTTTAAAAATGTTTTATCATGAAAACTTAATTTTTGTCTACATCTTCTCGTGCTTCTATAAATAAAAGTATATTTAATTGTTCTAGGAAAATAACCTATTTTCTTAGAAATCTCAGGCATTAAAATCTAAAGTTAGGCGTTCAAGAAGTTGAATGTTTTAGCCTTCGAAATATCGCAGTTTTTTCTCATGAAACTGATAAATAAAATTTCCTGAATAAATGTATAAACTAAAATTAGAAATTAGAACCCGCTACTATCTTGCGATATCAAAGTAATGTGTTTATGACGAAAATTCATTTCGTTATGTATGAAAGATGGCTTTGAAGTGAAACTTCTTTATCAACGTATCTGTTTGCAATTTTTTGTTACAATAAAGGGGAAATGACTCAATAGAGGGAAAATAAGAGACATACCCTTGATTGCGATAAAAGAAGGAACTACATTTTACAATTGTATCAGGAGAACATAATTACGTGTAATTATTGTTTCCTATATCATATAAAAAATGGGCTTTTCAAAAATCGTATAATTTCTTGATAGTTTTCAACTTATTGAACGTTCTAGTGATGCACAATGTCCATATCATTGTAAAAATGAACCTTTGTACTTATTTTTATACTTTTACAAATTTTTATAAGAAAACATAAATTTTCGAGTAAAACTTCTTTAGCGAGGTATCTGTTTGAAGTTTTACGTGACATAAAGGGGAAATGATTCAACAGCTGAGAAATACGAGGAACCTAAAGTGAGAGAAACGAAGGGGAAATGAATTATTTATGTATACAGTGTAATACATAACATCATTTTTAACAATTATAACCATTTGTAAATAATAAAAGTAGAGTTTCACTTCCCCCGGCTCACACGTTTTTTTATTAATATTTAGAACTTAAAAACTATTTTTTGTCAAGAACCTAATATTCCGTGGCAAATAAAACGATGGTCTGTTTATACAGCATGAAAAACAAACTATTATATAAATATTCAATTAAAAATTTGTATCACCAACGAGGATTTGCTACGGTCGACTCTCTTACAAAACCGTTTTCTTACTCAAATAAACATTACATAAAATGAAATATTTTTGTTACTTTTTTATTGTTTGCATTTTTCAGCCAACCACAAATTCTACATTCATGACATACCATTCATAGTCTTAGCCTATACAGTTATTGTCTCATCGTCCGCAGACTATTCAATTCCCCCAATATATATAGAGATGTATTTATACACTGTCACCGCACAGTACAACGGAATCACATTCCTTTGCAACTGTTTAGTAATGTTAACAGGAATGTAATTTCCTCAGATCGTAATTGCCGGCGACATATTAATAATTAACAATTAATTTACACGAGGGATTATTACTCATATAGTATACAACAACACATAACGATACGCACGCGCATGGCTAGTCTTATCATTTATATAGTGCAAAATAATAGGCCATTAAAAGATTTCCAACTATCTGATTAAATGATGACAACACAATAATATGTAAAATTAGAGCAATATGATATGGAAGATATCTGTTTGAAAAGAAATGAGGGAAATGTAAAACTATATGGAAGTAGAAAGCGAAGAAATATGCAACAATATAGTTTCAGCTCTTAATAAAATGGTAAATGAAAAGAACTAGTGATGGCCACAGCCTCTATGATCAACGATCGTATAGAAATAAGGATTCAGTGACTTTTTACGTACAAGTTAGCATAGGTTGCAGTGGTTGTCCGGGTGGAACACACTTAGGCAATGTGGCCCATTGTGACACCTGAGAAAGGGGACCGTTCCACAAGGAGTCACTACTCCTTGAACCATTTGAAGCTGTTTAGAAGAGATTTGACGTTCGGAGAAGTAGTCAAAGATTGACTGACCAAAGTGTGCCAGCGATCTCATAGCAAGAGATGGACTAGGAATTGGCAGGATATGCGGCTGCAGCCGACTATGATAGGAACTATGCCGATATTCATCTGGAGTTCGTGAAGGAAACTGCAGAAAACCTTCTCAAGCATAGCCGGTTACTTCGTTCTTGTCCATACGCCGACAGTTTAGTCCATTAACCGCCCCTTTTTTTTCCCTATAATTGACAAACTGCCGATGTCGGGATTCGAACCCAAAACCTCCCAGTTTCCAAGTAGGCATACTGTGCAGACATAACGCCCTAGAACGCTCGGCCACTTGGACAAGTTAAACGTTGATATAGTCTGTAAAACATTGAATGGCCGAAGTATTTGGACTACTTACAGTTTTCAACATCCTTTCACTCTAACTAGAGAGTACCTTTAATATATTCAACAACGACACACAGTCTACCCTTAAAATTCCAACCCAGCCAACATAAATGAGATTTTAATGAAATATTCTTATAATATTCCTTTCCAAATTATTATTAAATATTTATTCTGCTCTAGATTTCCCATCCAATATTAAATTAGAAAATAATTAAAAGATAATAATTTTATGTAAAAGTTATTATTTAATGATCGTACACTTGTAAAGTTCGTGTACGTGCGTTTTATACGATATGTTTACGACACAAAGTCATGGTACGTTGAGAGAGAGAGTGGTTGCTGTGCTTGAGAAGAAGAATCATGAGGAAATTTTCTAAACGATTTATAATGTAAATTGAAATACTTAATATTCAATCAAGTTCGTTAGTGTAGGTAACAGTTTTTTTCTAATGAAGATTTAATTATTAAGGGTTTGTGTCTGGAATTCATTTTATTCAGATATTTTAACGTGGCCAACCTACGATAAAAAAAATTCGAAATTACCAGTTTTCCAGTATACTTTTTCGTTCGTTTCCTTGATTTTTTTAAAATTATATATGGGATAAGAACAATTCTTGTACAATGAGGTAAAAATAACAACTAATTGAGTTCATTACTTAAATACCTGGTAAATACTGAACTTATGAAAAAAAGTTTCAAACAAAAGTTGTATATTTATTAAAAAGGCACATTTTTTGTCTTTAAATTTTTTTTCTTTCTCTTAAGGTTTCAAAGATAGGGACTTTTTCCCAATAAGTTCAAACATGGTCCAATATTGCCCGTATCTTTTTTGTTTTGATAGTTGACCTTACTTTTTAGCTCAAGAACAGATACACAAAATTTCAGCTCGCTATCTCCTTTCGTTTTTACGGACGAACAAGCGTAAATAGACTAATTCGGTCATTTTACGGACACCTATAGAAATTTTTTTTTCTTGGATCAATATTTTCTTTCAAACGTTACCAAGTAGGGACTAAATTTTATATACCATTGTATATATAATATATACCGAGTATAAAATACAAAGTAAACCTTTCGGAAGTATTTTATATTAAATTAGTCGGAATAAAATTCCCTGATACTTTTTTAATTTCCCTAGTATGAAATTTCCGGTTAATTAGAAATGATAATTCCCGATTCTTATTTTAAAAGATTCCCGATTAACGAGTACCCGAATAACGAGTTAAACTTTTTGTAATTGCTTCAACTTTACCAGTTTAAACTAGCTGTGATACGAAAGTGAAGTGAGACCACGCTAAAGATTAAAATTACCTAGCATAAAAGTTAGCCAACATGGTTTGATCGATTTAAAACAATTTTTTTTTCTATGTATAAAGAAAAGAGTCATGAATTAATTTCACAAACGAAATGCATGCAAGTTACCAAATATAAATTTTCAAAGGGAATTCAATGTTTTTATTTTTTTTATTGAATAAAAATAAAATAAGAACGAATTATTGATCCATGACAAAACGAATACATAGAATATGAATGTATGGTGGTTGGTATGTACCTTTTTGTACACACGAAGTACCTCTATAGATTTCTCACAGGTGAAACTGAAGGAGAGAGGAAATTGTACCTATGTTACAAAGTCAAACATTAAATATTCAATGAAATATATGTATATATATATATATATATATATATATATATATATATATATATATATATATATATATATATATATATATATAGGGTGAGACAGAAGGAACGGACCAAACTCCCGTAGTGAATTATACACGTGAAGTTAATGCAAAAAACCTCATATGTTCTTTACCGAATTTCATTTGTTTTCAAGTTATAGCGTAGATAGATAGTTAGATTGTAGCGGCCGCCATGGACGGGCTATACTTCGACTATAAGGTCCATTGTGATGCCTAAGAATATGAGGATGTGAGTGGAGTGGAAGGAATTTTTGTGTATAGACTAGGAATTGGTAACATATGCGGCTGCAGCCGACTACGATAGGAACTATGCCGATATTCATCTAGAGTTCAGGAAGGAAACTACAGAAAACCTTCACAAGCATAGCCGGTTACTTCGTTCTTGTCCATACGCCGACAGTTCAGTCAATTAACCACCCGTTTTTTATTCTTCATAATTGTCAAACTACCGATGTCGAGATTCGAACCCATAACCTCCCAATTCCAAGTAGACATAACGCCTCAGACATGCGCCTTAGAACGCTCGGCCACTTGGACTATCTTGCGTTCTACAGTATCCAAAATTGGTGATTTAAAACTTGTAATCAGAATGCTATGTTCGAGACTTACAAAACAATTGATAACTTTGTTGTTCTGATAATGTGTCATAGCATTGTGCCAGTTATTTACCTCCGTTAAGCAAGCAGAGCAAAGTACCGAAAATCAATTTCATTTTCAAATTCATTTTCGGGACTTTATAACCGATGCTCTGCTGTCTTGATATTAAGCTAGCAGAGCACTTTTAATTTTCATATTCCGCCGAAATGAAAAAATCACAAAAATTTTAATTGCAGCACATAATTAGCACATAATTCAAGTACGTAGTAAATTCATTTTCGGTACTTTGCTCTGCTAGCTTAACGGAGGTCAGTTGTTTAACGTTTATGAAAAAAATAAAATGAAAATGGCATATGAATATATGTGTTTTTTCGCATTATTTTCACGTATATAATGCACTCCTGGAATTTGGTCCGTTCCTACCAACTCACTCTGTACATGTATATATATATATTGGCATGTATCCATGTTATCATGTATGCATGTGTATTACTACATATATGGTATACAAAAAGAAAAAAAGAGGATAAAAAAAATTACATTAAAGTACAAGAAAAGAAAAATAAATATACTCACATAATCTACCGAATGAATGTGACAACCTTTTCTTGAGTTTTTGAACACGTGACAGGGCACCGCTTTTCTTTTCTCGCATGGTGACTACCGGAAGGCCAGGGGTTGCCGTCACGCCTGTAACATACAAAAAAAACAAACATAAATATTATATACAAAATTGGAAATAATTGAATTGATATTTTCTTTAAAATATTTTATAGAGTTAGAAAATATGTCTTAGCTCTTTATACACTCCCGTTCATAAAAATTGAACCAGTTGAAACATTGATATATGTGATATTATACATATATTTAGTAATATACGCTTAGAATGTCATTTACTGGTTCAATTTTTATGAACGGGAGTGTACAAGAGAATCTTTACATGTATCTAGTATCTAATTTTGTAAGTTACAATGTTTTTTGTGGTTATAAGTTGAACTTCCCAATTGTTGCGCCTAAATTTTTGCTGATTGACTTGAAAAATAAAAATGGTAGCTAAAATTATTTAAATAATGAATAATTGTTGGCCATAATGAACAACAAAAATAATCTTACCAAATCTCAAGAAATTGAAATTTTTGCACATACATTCAAAAAAAATTACCCATTCGTTTGAATTAAGGAGATTCTTTAAGTATCATAAACCCATAACTCCTAGTGCTACAACGTAATAACATGAGTGACAAATTCGAGTCTCTAATTCGATCGTAGCGGGTTTGATCGAGGGACAAAGACCTCTAAATATCTGGACAGAGTATTATTATGGGTATAAACGTGAAATAACGGACCCAACGCGTCGCTGTATAACCACCTCAACTAGCCAAAGTACTAAAAATCTAAGTTTGTAATGAAAACACATGTGGCAGCCACACATACACTAACACACATTCTTATCACATATATTGATGCCGCGTATGCGCGCTGAAGCAAAAATTAGTACTTTGGCCCGTTGAGGAGCGGTTCATTTTGGGTTAATAACGTACCATGGGATAATCTGCCCAGTTATATACAGTGGCGTGGGAGCTTTATCATGCACGCCCCCTATGCGAACACAGGGAAGATCATAGAGAGAACTGTGAGCAGTGAGCATAATTGGGAATGTTAGTTAACTTCTAAGCTGGTTGATCTTGAAATAATTATTATAAACAGTTAAAAGGGGTAAAAATGTATTCACAAAGATATTTTTAAAAAGTTACCAGAGATGTATTTTGATATTTTTAAAAGGAAATACAAAAATTAACAAAGACCTTTAGAAATTTAGCATTGAATTTTACCACTTTTAAACATCATCTGATAAAACTATTTTCTTGAAATAATAAATTGACAATTATACTTTTGATAAATCATTGTTATAAAAACGTTCGTTGACCATAAGGGTCCGGCACACATGGTATAATATTAGTAGCGTGCGAACCCTTTTATGCCGTTTTGATGCCGTCTCTAATGTAAGACTAAATTATTGCAATGAAAAGTAAATTCATGTCCATATAAAGGATTATTTTGGGTCTTTAGTGTGTAACAGTTAGAAACGGTTTTTCCATCTGAAGTAACTTTGAGTTAATCGATCTAAACCTACATCTCCTCCCATTACAAATCTATTGATGTGAAACCGTAAAAGAATAAAGAAAAATTTAAATGTTTTTGTATTGAGTATTAATAAGAAATAATATTTTTCTGCAAATATCCAAAAGATAAGCTATTTAATTAAGTAATGTCAATTTTCAAAAAATCACCTCTAATCAATCTTGAAAAATATGACAAGCATATTTAACAAAAAAAAAAAAAAATCGCTAATTGATTATAAGTAATGGAAAACTTTAAATAAAAATGAAAGTACTTATGAAACGCTTTTAATAATACGATTACATATCGACATTTATTAACAATTAATAAATGAATGATGATAAATGAATCATAAGAAATATATAAATACTTTTACTTGTTTACCGATAATAATACAAATATATTCAATCAAATATATATGTTAAGAAAGAATAATCAATAAATATATTCAAGATGGCATCAATGAAAGTATACAAGACAATTTAATTTTTTTATATAATTTATACTTTCACAAATAAATAAGTTATCGTGACGATTTCAGATAAAACAATTCAAACAATCGTTTTGAAGAGTGTTCTGGTTTTTAATTAAAAAATTCTTAACATTTTCTTATTTTTTAATTATCATTGAATCTTTGTTGTTTTCAAGGTGGTTCAATTATCCACCCACGCTTAAAAATAAAGAAAGTATAGTTGATAATCGACAGGAGTTTTTTTCCAACATGTAAAAATCATTTTCAAAAGGAGTTGGAACCTAATGCCATATCTCTTCTCTTATCGAAAATCAAATTAATATTATAAGCGACAATTAATCTTAAGGATGTTCCAGCATACCACCACTTTTTTTACAGGCTAAAAATAACGTTTTCTAATAAATCCCGAAGTTTCAGAATTTTGACCGATTAGAACGCCAGATAATTAATATCACAGTTATCATTCTCTCTTATTCTCTCTCATTAGACGCATGTAAAACTTCATGCCCACCCAACTATCTATTGTATTAGAAAAAATAATCGACAGAATTTTAAAAAAAAACTAGGACAGTATTTCTTAATGTTTCTTATATAAATTTTTTTTTTAAATCGTATGTTACCGTTTTGTTTTCGAAATATAATAATTTAAAATATTATTTTTGTCCAATTATAACACATTCCGTTTATGGTAAATATTGGTCTGAGACCGTTTTGCGCCAATCTCTCTCAAGTTGCATCAAGTAAAGAGTGGTAATTGTTACTGTTGACTTAAGCAATAATAATATATAGTCTATTTTCAAAAGCATTTCTAATAGGGAATCAATGTTAAATAAAGAATAAAAATATTTACTATAAAAAGGATACATACACATACTTACAAACATCTGGCTGCTTGTAGAATGATGTTTGTTTGGTGTCATTTAAGAGTGGGGAATTGAGTGATGCCCACTTTATTTATAATTTTATTATTCATTATGTATGCACACACACACGACAGAGTACCCCCACTATTTTTATTTCTTTATGAAGCATTGTATAGTTATTATAGTAAATAATATTTTAACATTGATTTAATATTAGCACAGCATTCCAAAACCGACGGAATAGGTATATGCACAGAGTAACGTTGCCAGATCACCGTACCAGAAATATTTGATAGTATGTGTAAATATCTGTGTGCCGATAATATGTGTAAGTATGTGTACACAGTGCTGGAACGTCCTTAATACTAATTAAGGTTGCGAATTTTTAGACATTGAAGCCCAAATTAATGTTATTGCATGTCACACATCTTATCATTATTCTACCGTTTTGTTTTGTAGGGAGAATTCAGAGAAGAGACGGGAAGTCAAAGAAATCAATAAATGTAAAAATATATCTATTAATGAAATTTCATATTTTTGAAATTCAACATTTAATAAGTGAGAACGTATCTTAGAATACAACAAAAAAATACAGACGACTTGAGAACCATCCGCCTTTTTGAAGTCGGGTTAAAAAAAAGAGTGTGTGTACTTATGTACGCACGTAAGAAGTAATACTTCTTTTTAAACAATTTATTCAACTGATATAAAATAAGTGAAAAACTACTATACAAAAATTATATGTTGTATCTGAAACTAATGATTCTACAAATTATCATTGAAGAACAGAACCAATGCCACTTCTTCCGTTCAAATTAGAGTTTGAAAGACTGGCATTAAATCCATTATTTACATTGGAATCAGAGTTAGTAAAATTTATGAAGACCAGGCCAGATTTATCAATATACACATTTAATATACAAAGTTTATGAATCCATAAAAATGATCATTGATAAATAATGTGGCTCGTAATTCTCATTTATTCTAATTCTTCTTTTATCAAAAACATGGAGTAATAATGATAAAAACATTCCTGTACCTAATTTCAACTGTATAGTTAAATTGAAATGCTCTATAATGTATAATATTGTCTTGTATTTCAATATGCAAAAATCATAGCACACACAAAATTATTACTATACGTTAAGCTCGAACTGATTTTGATGTGTGCGAATTTTGCCAAGTAACATTTAGGATATACAAGTTTGGTGACTAAAACCATAGAGATAATATATTTAGAGTAGGCAAGCCGAGTCAAAAGTTGTTCCTCAAATAGAAAGAGAAAGAAGTAAACAACTTTTGTTTGAAACATTTGTTCCATACACTTAATAAAATTAGGTTAAATATGAGCCAAACCGTAAGAGCTGTGTAAAGTATGATTTATGATTCAGAAAGACCGCTCTGAAATGAATACCAAAGAAAGCATCTACAAAACCGATACAGCATATAATTATTAATAAATAATTTTATTCCCAACCCTAAAACAATCACAGCTCCGTCCTTAGGTAATAAATTTCTCTTTTTTAAATTGAAAATACATGAATATAAAAAAAATTCTTTGTTTTCTGGAATACAATTTTTTTTTTATAGTATGGAATTTAATAAATCAATTTAAACAATATATACATATCTTTTTTTTTTCATGTTTCCTTAAGAAACACATACCCATAAATCTTTTTTAAAATTTTATCCGTTATATAAATAATTTCCGGTGTACTACTAACGATGTCGGATCTCGCCTTTGTAGTAATACAACAAATTTTATCATACGATTTTTTGTGTGTTCAATTGTAGAAAAAAATACCTAGTGTTCACTGAGGCTAAAGAAAATAAATAGCAAAAAAAATTTTCCTTTTGAAATTAAAAAACAATTGAATTGATCAGGAAGTTTTACATGAAGTACAAATTAATTAACACACTTGATTGGTTTTTTTTAGTGATACAAGTTATGTAATACAGCCACAGATAATAATTAACACTAAATATAATAAACATCTGTAGCTAATTGATAATTAAAAATATTCAACTAAATTTGGAAGATATTATTACATAAATAAATGGTTTTTACATTAACCTTCGAAACATATGTTTTAAAATTAAATTTTTTACCCAATAATGCAACCGGCTGTTATTTGTTATATAAAAAAATATGGAATTCTATTTGTCCATACGAACGAACTATACATATCATTTTCAAAAGCATTTCTAATAGAGAATCAATGTATAATAAATAAATAAAATATTAACTATAAAACTATACAGTACACCTATACAATACACATACATACAAACATCTGGATAGTGTATAGGTATACAGTATGCGTATGGTTGTTTGTTTGTCATTTAAGAGTGGGGATTGGTGATGCACATACTAAAGTTAAGAATTCAATGAACATATATAACCCACTCTTATTACATATGTACTCACTGACTTCACACAGTAACCACACGGCCAGTCAGTAATAATTAATATTTAACATTGATTCTCTATTGGAAAAGCTTTCCAACACACACGGTACAAACTAGACTACAACAATTCAATAAAGAAATTAATAATACATTGACATCAAGATAGTGAGAGATCATATGCATTCCACTACCATTTAATCTCAGATAGCTTAGTGGCAGAGCGATGCTCTAGAATGCCTGAGTTCGTGGGTTCGATTCCCATCGTAGATGTGAAGCATTTGAAGCCAACGAATGGTATAAATCTTCAGAAGTATTACTAAAATGTCAAATTAAGTAAACGCTAGCCACTTTTGTTGGTATAATATAACCGAAAGGAAACCATACTAACAATGGATAAACGAACGCTAGTTTACAAACAATTAAAAAATATGTAAATCAACAAATAAATAATAAATTGACATCAAGATAGTGAAAGATCATATATATTCCACTACCATAACATCTCAGGTAGCTCAAAGGCAGAGCGCTGGTCTAGTATGCCAGAGGTCGTGGGTTTGATTCCTATCCTAGATGTGTATGACATTTTATATCAAGCATCAGGAAATTAAATTCGAAAAAAAAAATCAAGGCACAAGGGGAATCAATTGATGAATAGTATTCATAAAACAACGTTTGAAATGAAGCGAAATTATCCCAAAAAACCCGAAAGATTTCTATTGTTCTACTTTTCAAGACTAGTGGTAAAACCCTTAAACATGAACTTTAAACGTTTTAGCCGGATCTTTTTTCATATGCCGTGTTCGCGGCCAACCTTCAGAACAATGGTTTTTGGTATTTTTGGCATCCTTTAACTAAAACAACGGTTCGATAGAACTCAAACTTTGAGAATCGATCACCTCTTTATAAATTGTTCATACTGATATGAAAAAAGCCAACTCATCCACCAGGTATCGAACCCTGGACCTCTGGACCCAGATATATCTAATTTGGTGATTAAAACCAACAGAACCACAAACAAAGGGAGGAAATAAAAATAAGCTCCAGACAAAAGAGCTTGAAATTAAATTTCAGATTTTACCCCAATTCCTAGAACAATTATTTGTATTTTATAAATAAGTATTTCGACTACAAAGTAGTCATCATCAGTATAAATTAATCATCATTTGGTGTCACACACACCAAATTAGCAACGACGTAATATTTCTTTGACTCCATATCCCGGAGATAGTTACGATTAGCTAATTCATACTGATGATGACTACTTTGTAGTCGAAATACGTATTTATAAAATACAAATAATTGTCCTAGAAATTGGGGCAAAATCTGTAATTTAATTTTTTTTAAATCTAGAGTTCTCTTTGATTATCTTAATAAATCTTAGCGTTTATAAAATCATTTGTAATCAATTTCAAAATTATTCATTTTCAGTTCAACTCTTAAGCAAAAATGTATCTAAAAAATTTAGATTTGAAATATTTGTACGTTTCTGAGTGTACACAAATAAAAAATAAAAATAATATGCAGACATATATAAACACACACACAAATATTTTACAAAATTACATTTTGTTTTTGTTCTGATGATGATATTCTTAAAGTGTCGTTTATATATCTCGCATTCTCTTACTTCTTTCTTTCTTCGACTCCGGTTCTCCTTCAGCAACCTATTTATAATATTTTATTTAGAGATGAATTTTTAAAATAATAACAACAAAAAAAAACTGTATATAAAAAAAGTTCGCATACTTTATGTTTTGTTACTAACAAAACACAACACACACAACAATAATGACAACAAAAACAGAGCTTAACAAATCTTAGGTGATACAGTGTAAGAAGATTTTATTTGGATATAAACAATTTTAGTCAAATGAAGGATTCGAACACGATTTTAGGCTAGAGAAGAAGTAGTTTCAAATTAATAGGGAATATGCATGAAAATTTTTTTTCACTTGAATTGAAACATGTTTACTTGAAAAATATCAAGGTAAAATTACTTTTTAAATAACTTTAAAAATAAGCGAGATATGAATGATTGAAATTCCCGATTAAACAAAGAGGGTGATAGCCCTCTTGATATGTTATGTGACGTCATATTACACTTTCACCATTTAAAATACACGTAAAACTCCGTTTTTAGTATTTTTGCAAGAAAGAGACAGATAATAATCTTTAAAAGCTTATAGCTTGCTTGATATTTGTCGGATTTTAATTTCGTTTTTAAATATTATTACAGTATTAACAGTAATTTCATATTCTGAAAATAAATGTGAAAAAAAATTTGCATGCATATTTCCTATTGGACAGACGAGATCGACTCTCACTTTATATTGTTTGGAAAACATTTTCTTTTGTCGATAGACGGACACTTTGCAACTTGTAACTAAATAATAATTTTAAAAAATCTGATTATATTCCATTTGAAAGCCACTGTACGTACGTAAAAGTCTAAAGAACTGAACGTACTCTGAACTGACTGCAGTGGTTTTTAACTTTTATTTTATAAAACATGGAAACGTGTACAACAATAGAATAGTGTTTGCTTTTAGTAAATATTTTGTACTAGCATCTAAGACACGAAAAGAAACTGTAAAAAGATCATCAGAGCATACCTTTATATAAAAGAAAAGTAATTCTGATCACAAAAGATCCATTTTGTCAACAGGGGACAACGACGACGACTATACATAATATATATAACACACAATACGATAGAACACAAAACACTGCACTGAACATAAAACCATTTGTTTAAAACATTTCGTTTAAAAGAAAAACTTATTACATTCAAAACTATTTTTCAACACAATTTTATTTTTATTTATTTATTTTGTTCAAAGTAAAATAATAATAAAAAAAGTTTTTGTAATAAATCTCGTGTCGTTTAAAAAAAAAGTTTATAAATTAAAATTATTTGTTCACTCAAAACAATTTTATTTTGGAAAATTATTTTAGGCAGATATATATATATATATATATATATATATATATATATATATATATATATATGTATATAAATTGGATATTTTATTTTAGTTTAAAAATTTATTCACACAAGAGACCATATTATGTCATACAAAAATGTTATTTTATTGAAAACTTTCATTGTAGGATAATTTATATGTTCGGTACAAAAGTTTTTGGTTCTATGTTATTCAGGCTTTTACATTTAAGGAGCTTTACCATCGATTACCAGTCCAAGTGGCCGAGTGGTCTACAGCGTTATGTCTGCGCAGGGAGGTTACGCCTACTGGGAGGTTATGGATTTGCATCCCGATATCGACAGTTTGTCAATTATTAAATAAAAAAAAAAGGTGGTTAATTGACTAAAATGTCGGCGTACGGACAAGAACGAAGTAACCGGCAATCCGGCAATGCTTGAGAAGGTTTTCTGAAATATCCTTCACAAACTCCAGATGAATATCGGCATAGTTCCTACCATATTTGGCTGCAGCCGCATATCCTACCAATTCCTAGTCTATACACAAAAATTCCTTCCACTCCACTTACATCCTCACATCCTTAGGCATCACAATGGACCTTACGGTTGAAGTGTAGCCTGTCCAGGGCAGCCTCTTCAATCTATCTATCTATCTACCATCGATTGATGAGCCATCTATTAAAAACAGTCTGAAGTTACTTTAAAATTAAAAGTAATTAGTGATAATAATAATAGTATTTTGTATATTTTAGTATATTAGTGATTTTTACTTGCTTCATCATTTTAAAACCTGTATAATTTGTTTTTGAAACGTACGATTTTTATTCTATAACCGAAAAAAACGTTCCTTATGACTTTCAAAAAAAAAATCGTAAAGTTTTTTTCCACCTGGATATAAATTTTAGGATGAATATAATACTTTGATATAATTTTTTAAATTCAAAACAGGGCGAGGTGTAATGAAACAGCTTCATAAGATCCCTTGTATTAGAAAAGGATAGCCCTACACTTTATGCAAATTTTGGAATTTTTTTTCTGAAACTAAACGTGGAATTTTTCCAAAACTTCAGAAAATTGTATATTAATTATTTTTATGGGAAAAGCACCTTAATTTTTACAAAATGTATTCGATTTTCGAAAAAACAATTCCACAGTAAAAAAAAGAGACAAATTGAAAATGACCGTAGTTGATTTAACTACGCGGTGTAAGTGAAGGAAATTTGAAATAAATTTAAAAAAAGAATTACGAACAAACTCCCTACCACTTTGGGTTCTACTTTAAAATTTAATCACTGATTTCTCTACTATTTCTGTCTACAGTGATTGATAACTATTAAGGACGTTCCAGCACTGTGTTATGCAACCAGTACCACAAACCGGTTTGATTTTATTATACCACTAATACATAAACACACATATACAACACATAGAAAAAAACACTGTCCACATATACAAAATAATGTTATGTTGAAGAAAAGTAATAACACACGATTTTTTTTTAAATTCATATAATAAATATTTATCTTCACTCTCCTAGTTTTTTTTTAAATTCTGTCGTGTATTTTTTCTAATGCAACAGATAATAGTTGGCTGAGCATGAAGTTTTACATGCTTCTAATGAGAGAGAGTGAGAGAGAATGATAACTTTGATATTAATTACCTCGCGTTCTAAACGGTCAAAAATTTTGAAACTTCGGGATTTATTAGAAAACGTTATTTTTAGCCTGTAAACAAATAAGCAAAATCTGTGGTGGTATGCTGGAACATCCTTAATACCTTCATACAAGTAAGAAAAGTAAATTTTTAGGGTTATTTTATAGCGATTACTACTAGTTTAGTAATCGGTTATTTATATACATAAATAAAAAGTTTGTAAATATTATTAAAATCAATTAGTCTTATGATCTCATAATTTATTTAAATTGTTTATAAAAATTAAATTCCTGACCAATATAAATAAATAATAACAATAATATTTAAAATAATTAGTACTAATTTTTATAAATAAATACTTATTGCACTTAAATGGTGTTAATATTGATTATTTTATTTGTCATAAATAAATGAAGTGATAATAATAACTGTGATTCATTCAAATACTTTTTAGTTTATAATTATTAATATCTCTGGATATTATTATTAGTATTCTTTTATCAATTTACCTCATTATTAATGTTAAAAGTAATCGTTAAAAAAAAATTTTTTTTTTCGATTTGCAGTGAGCCCAACACGTTTTCGAAAAAATGCTTGACTTTTTTTGTCTGACCGTCTTACTTTAAGGTCATATTTAATTTCAAAATATGAAATCAAATTAGAAATATTGCGTTCTCGCATTAATAAAATAAAAATGTCAAAGGCCCTGAAAAAACATTGAATAATTGGTTTTATTTCGAAATATTAGATCAAATACTCGTAAAAACAACATGACCGTAAACTTTAATTTAATTTTAACTTTTCATTTTAATATAAACTAATTATAATAAAATATTTTTAAAATAAAACTATAGCTTCTGTATAAATAAATAAAAATATTAAAGCCAAAAGCGTCCATTTTATTAATTAATTATATTGTATAGAGTTATAGAAAAAGCATCATATATTTATTTAATTTTCTTGTATATGCGATGTCTGATATCGTCTGTTCATATTTTACACTCTATTTTATTAAAGTTAAGACGCGTGATTAGAGAATTTTTAGAAAAAAATTATACATCTTGGGAGAAGCACCTGAAATTGACCAAATTATTTTTTCTGTATTATGAGAAAATTACTATCTTTATGACAATCAGATATCTGAATTATATATTTATAATTAATATATTTTTATTAAACAATTAAAAATAATAATATATTTTGACGGATATTTTCAGACAGAAGAAGTGAATAATTGAAATAGACCCGTAAAAACCATATAATAGTCATGATCGTATTTTAGTGACTAAGATGCGTCTTCATGTAGAGAATATTATTGTATTTTTTAATCGTGAGGCAACTCCCTTAAATTGCAGAAAATCAAGAAAAAAACAATTTACTATTAATTTTTTTAAAACTGTTTTTCTTTAGGCCTACACTAGTCGGTAACGATTTGGTAAATATTAATTTAAAAAATATGTGGTAAGGTATAAGAAATTGAAATATTCCAAGTAGGTCAGCAGTTTAATCTCACAAGATACATCATTCATTTTCAAATAAGGATTATTAATATTATTGAAGACGATGTGGAGAATAATTTATAAGTGTACCTAACTATTGTGTCGAAAATATGTGAGTTGTTTTTCAACCGATTTCATTTAGTATATATTATATATTTTAACAGTTATTATATATTTTTAATGAAAATGACGTCATTTAATAGACTCACACAAACATATATATATATATATATATATATATATATATATATATATATATATATATATATATATATATTTATATATATATATATATATATATGAAGTTAATTAAAAATAAACTTTTTTAGTAAAATATGCGAGTGTACAATTACCGTAACAAATAAAACTTAATATAAAACTTGTTACATGTAAAATATTATACACTGCATAATTGATCAAAAATAAGAACCGTATTTTCTAAATAATTGCAATATTATCTTTGAAAATACCATTTTTTCCAAAAGGTTATAAAATGACTAATTATTAACCAAAATAGAAGTAATTAGATGATTATTATGTTTTTTTCTGAGCTAAATAGATTTTGTAAAAAAAATGGGTTCCTATTGTTAAAATACAAGCAGAACCACAAAAAAACCTTGAAGGCTTGATGGACATGCTCAAGATCAAAGTCTAGATCACCGAAAGATGTCTCCTTCGAAGAATGCAACTTTAATATGAGTTATTTTTATCAAAAACTGTTTCTTGAAGAAATATTCAGGTGCCCTGTATATAAGAGTATTAACAGTTTAGTCCTGTCAATTTGTAACAGTTGATATATTAAAATTTGGTATTGTAAATCATATGCAATACATAAAGACATATATCATTGAAACTTTGAAAATTTGTGCAATTCTAGTGACAATGTGGTATCATTCAGATAAACTTAGATAAACTAAATTCGTTTTAGATAAGAAACGTTTTTCAAACTTGAACTGTACTCATGTTATAATAAAGTTTATAAACAAAAAAAATGAATCATCATCTGTGTAATATTTATTATATTACTATGGTTATGATTATTATTATTATTAAAATTACTTTATTACAATGAACTTCTATGTACCAGTAGTTGGTTACCAACTAAAGCAATTCTCATTTTAAAACGTATATTACATTCAATGGCATGTTTGGCCGAACTAAGTCCTTAATAAACTTAGTAAGTTACTCAGCATAAATAAAATTCTGAGCGTCGGAACGCTGTATATTTCGGCCCGAACAAACTAACTATCGTATGTTAGTCATATCATACCATAACCTAATTCTGTATATTTATCTATATATAGAAATCAATGTGTTTATGTATGTTCCCTATGGACTACAAAACGGAATTTTCAGGGAATCTTCAGATTAGCGCAGCGGTTAATCCTGTGAAGTTTGATAGCGATCAGGAAAAGTTTTTTGTTTGTTTTTTTGGGCTGGCAGCTAGTACAGTATAAATCATGTGTTGAAAATATTTTGTGTTTTAGGAACTCTTAATATGGATGTAAATATTTGAAAATTATGTTCTCCTGGTGTTAATTCTACATCAAAATACTACTTACTACAAGAGCTGAGAGATAATAAGTAACATGGCGTCATAACAAAAGCTTAGTATCTAAAAAGTGCCCCAGCCGAAAAATTAGCTCAAAATTCTTAATAACTTACTAAGTTTACTCAGAGCTTAGGTCGGCCAAACACACCCAATGTATAATAAATACACAACAGCTTTTGCTAGCTACTATTTGTAATATACTCTTAAGGATGTTCGAGCACTTGAGCTTCAAAAAGATTAAGGCTTGATTTTTTTTACATGTAGTTGAAGTACATATAAATCAATTATACAAGTTTCAGAGGTGGGGGGGGGGAAGTTTCAGGGGATGCATTGCTCTTATGGAGAAACCAATATTTTCACACATATTTTGATAATTTTCACTTAGAATAAAATAAGACGAATAAAAAAGACTACGCAATAGAAAATACAAATATTAATAAGAGATTGATCCAATAAAATTCCGGTATGACGGGTCTAAACAAAACATATTTAAGAAAAAAACTGAGATTTGAACAACTGATAAATTTAATTTCTGTTTGAAAAAACTGGATAAATTTAATTTCTGTCGGCGATAGCTTAATTACCCGAAATCTCAGTTTATATTTTATTGCAGAAATATGTTATACTTACGACTAAAAATAACAAACTTTATTGGGGACTTTTATGAATGTACTATACAAGATTTTGAATAATTTTATAAATAGACTATATCTAGTGCTCGTACATCCTTAAGTGTATACCAAGCAACCTACTGGTAGCAGATCTAATAGTATCTAAATTTAGTTTTAGATTTTAGTAGCTTATGATGATATAATATAATTGTAACAGCCTAGGCTTTAATACAAACTAGAGCACTAGTAAAGAGAGGGTGAAAGAGTGGCAGTAACATAGCTGCTAAGGCAATCAACATAATTATATACACAGAGGTTATATGGTATATTATATTGTATAATATGCGGGTAGTTGAACTTTTGAGAGTTGTATTTTTAATAAATTATATATAAAGTCAATATGCCTGATCCACATTACAGTTTGATTTACTCTGTGTCTTGTTAGGAACCTAAAAGTAAAAATACGAAGAAACTATTATAAACAAGCCAGCAATTTTGTACTGTGGTGAATATTCCTTTTAGGGGCCATCCATAAACCATGTAACACATTTTTTATACGTTTTATTCCCCTCCCCCTTGCCATATAACGCCATGTAGACTTTTAATTGACCCTCCCCCCTATTATTGTATTGTGTTACGTAACTTTTATCTAATTAATTGATTAACCCGAATAACAAAAATATATTCAAGGAATTTTTTATTAAGTGAACTCTTTAAAAATATAAACTCTATTTTATTCAAGATTAAACTAAGAACAAAATAAATAATAATAAAATTTAAACTTCTGCAACGTCCGTCCATGTGGGAGTCAACCAATTATTTATTGACTCAATCACGACAATTGAAGAATTTGGTGTTGTATTAGTAGGGATCGACAAGCCAGTTATACCTTTTTGTTTGTGTTACGTGACATCTAGTCGCGTCTACCCTACCCCCACGTAACAGCACGTGACATAAGAGCATACCCCTCCCCCCTGTAAGAGGTGTTACGTGGTTTATGGATGGCCCCTTAGTTAGAAAAAATTTCTTAAAATTTCTACATACCTCATTCTAAAAATTTAAGTATTAATCTTACTGGATATTATTATTTCTGTTTACTTAAACATCACAATACAAAACTAATGTCAATTTCCATTAAGGTCACGAAGACACAGTAAGAAAGAACTACCGTACACTTTATAGACAAACACGTCAGAGAATTTTTTAATTAAATATTGATATGAAAAAATAAACTCATCTATCAGGTATCGAACCCTGGACCTCTGGATTTCTAACCCAGTGTGTTAGAAATCCACCATTACACCAATCTTTTCATATCATTGACAGTATTATTTCTAATTCATCTTTGAATAATCAAATGAAGTACGAATTTTTGATATAAATTTAATAAATATTTTAATTGAAGATTTCTCAATAAAATTACTTTTATAGGATAATCTAACTTTTAACTTTTTAAATCTATTTTTGAAATTGAAACTATCGACATTTATAATTGCAGTCGTTATATGAACATCCACACGAAGTATGTATCAGCCTTTACATTTGTTATATGTAAGATGCATTTTAACCGGCTTCAAAAGCAAAAAATGAAATTATATACATACTAATCACTCTGAGTGTATAAAACAAATGTTTCAAACAGAAGTTGTTTGTTTTTGGAATCGTTTAAAAAGTAAGTTTTGGGCACAGCTTCCACGCAGCGACATAGATGTAGAGAACAGAGAATTTATAAAGCCCATATGTAATCCGGTAAAAACCTTATCAATTTTGTTTGCATCATTGAGCATTGACACATCCTCTTTCAGTTTCTATTATTTGCGAAAGAGCTAATTTTGTATTTAGCAAAGAAAATCGACAGTTTATCCAGCATACAGCATCATCATCGCTTTACACAAAATAAATTATTTTTGTGAAGAAATGACCTTTTTCCTCATGATTCATCCAATTATCCAGATGTTATTTTTATCTAGTTTTATTTTTAGTTATATTTATTTTTATTTAGTTTTATCTAGTTTTATCACAATTCAACTTTTTTGAAATACTAATATTTTTTTTTTACAAAAATGAAATTATTTAAACGATTTAATCGTATCTGGATCATCGAAAATACAGCGGCCAGCGTCTACGAATCATGTACAGGACGTTTCGGTACGCACCCAAGTCGCTCGTTTCATCTTTTTTTTTTGAATACGATGCCATATGTTTGTTAAAAGGTTTTAATGATGAATAATACAAAAAACATTTATTATATGGGATAACACTTACAACTATGTATAATAATACTATTGTACAGTTCAAGTGGTTTTTATTTTATATTTAAATGAAGACATATTTGTTTAATTAAGGTCACAATTACCAGTTGTAGTTTTAAATGCGCATAATCAGTTGTTTTTTTTAAAGATATTAAAATACAACATTTAATTACTTTTATGTTATTTCCTAGAATTAAAAATTATTCTTATGTTTAAAAACAAAACACGATATACGTAAACTTTCCCAATGATCACCAGTATAATAATATAAGGAAATATTGTGTTCGTGAAAATTTCTTTACGGATACATCATACCACACGTATAAAAATGATATCAATTAGGTGAATGAATAAAATTAGTAAAAGAAATTTTATATTAGTCATCATTGAATCAACAATTAATTAATGTGAATTGTGTACCTTCCTTTAAAATTGTAAATAAGGGTGAAAAGTATTAGAAATCATGCAAATTTAATTTATGTGACTTATTGATAGATAATATCTATGATTTATGTTAGATGATTCATGTAAACTTTTCAAATTTTCACTTTTTTTTTTGGAGTTAATTTTTACATATTCTTACTCTATCAATTGCTTACATAAATAAAAAATATAAAAAAAATATATATTTCTTTTTCACATTTACAAAATATACTACTTAATTTTGTTTATAAATACAAAATCATTACGCAGGAGCTGCGTCAATTTAGCGAATTTCCTTAGAATACATCTCTTATCACAATTTAAGTCTGATCAAAATGTATCTGATATTATTTTAGTATTTTCAAGGCCAACTTTAACATAAGGATAGAAGAAAACACAAAATATAAAATATATCTCTTAATATTAGAATAATCGAAAAATGTATAAGGAGTAAAGTTGTAGAAAATTAAGTTTTCTACAATTCATTACAATCATTTTCCTCAAACTCTAATGTGAACAGAGATATTTAGAATTTAAACTTTCATTAATTGTAAATATTTCTGTAAATATTAATGTAACGAAAAAATGATAAGAAACAAAATTACAGTAAAACTTAGTACCTACAACTTAACTCTATACCAAATTTTGTGTTTCCCCCTCCTTCTAAACCCCCTTTCCCCTTGTCCGATTTTACCCATTACGAACTTGACCTTTAGAATACCAAAAGCGCTTCAAATACCAAATTTCATTCCAATCGGAATAAAACTGTGATCGCTAGAGTCCACAGACACATAAAAGTACACACACACACACACATATATATATATATATATATACATATTTATAATTTTTAACATCTAATAAGGCAGGATCGATGGACATTTGAAGAAATTTTTACGAAATTCCAACATTGGTGCAAAAACAATAGCTGCATTTCTGTCAATTTTGGAGGAAATTCGCTAGAAATATACAAGGTGTTACAAAAGTGAGGAGTTTAACACCAAACTGTATCCCCCGATTTTGTTTCAGTTTTCTGAATTACCTGCAGAAAACTTATGTTCACGTCAAAAAATTGCATGCAGAAAAAATTATTTTTATCATAGTTTCACTATGTTCTATATCTCTAATATTAACAGAAATAATTATGTCCTACGTGACGAATGAAACTCATTATATACAAATATTTAAGCATACGTAAAAAAATGTAATTTGCATTTTCGTAATTAAAAAAAGGTTTAATTAAAATTTAAGATATATGAATTTATGAAAAATTAATATTTTTCCAATAAATTAAAATATACTACACCCTGCTACAAGCAAATTAATTAATATCCTGCAGGTAATGTAACAGCAACCCAAAAGGGTGATACTAATTTGAACATATATGATGTTACCATCCATGCATGTATACGGATAAATGGACAATCGTAATGTAGGTATATAATGTACAGAATACAAGTAGTGTAACACCCCTGAGACATACAAATGTATATGTTTATTAACTATTATTATGTAGGCAACATCAGTTAATTAATTCATTGTGGATTAGGTAATTCAGTATGATAATTAAATTGGACATCTTTTAATAATTTGATCGGCAAATCCAGATCGAAAATATACTTCGGGAAGCAAGATTGTAATTTTAATTGTAAAATTCATTGTCATTTTCCACGAAAAAAATATCCGGTAGTTCAGACTTTTCTGGGTGGTTACAGCCTAAAACCTATCTTCTTACCAAAAATCAACTTTCCAGCACAACTGGAAGTACCCTAGAATATTATAAATAATATTAAAGAGAACTCTAGGATTTTTCGAAATAAAATTCGATTTTTGCCCCAATTTCCTAGATCAATACTTTTGTATTTTCTAAATACGTATTTCGACTACAAAGTAGTCATCATCAGTATTAGCTAATTATTATTATTATTAGTGCATTAGCTAATTTTAATTATTCTCCGAGGAGATTTTACTTGTTGCTAATTTGGTGACGGTCTGCACGCCGTGAGTGAGTCACCAAAATGTCGATTTTTAGATCTAAATATCTCAAAAACTGTAATGTTGAAATTTGGCACGTACCGCCAGATAGTGGGTCTCAGCCAAGTAGCTGCGCTGGTAAAGGCATTGTGTGTACTTGGAACTGGGAGGTTATGGGTTCGAATCCCGACATCGGCAGTTCGTCAATTATTTAAAAAAAAGGAGGGGGGTTAATTAACTAAACTGTCGGCGTATGGACAAGAACGAAGTAACCGGCTATGCTTGTGAAGGTGTTCTGCAGTTTCCTTCACAAACTCCAGATGAGTATCGGCATAGTTCCTATCAAAGTCGGCTACAGTCGGCTGTTGGTTCCAGAGATACAGAAGCCTAAAATCCGTCAATAACCCTTCCTGTAAAACATAATACGGTATGATTAAACTTGGCCGGACGCACTATCGTGCTGTGTGATACAAACACTGGCCTCTATAACCTTAACCCCGATTGAAGTGCTTCTCAACTACCCAAGAGACTACTTTTGGCTTTAGCGCGCTCGCGTGACATGTATGTGTGTTAATGTATGTGTGACTGGCACATGTATTTCCACTATACACATAAAGTTAATAGCAAGCACACTAAACCACAATTTAGTACCGTGGGTAGTTGAGGTGATTAGACAGCGCTTCAATTGTGTCCGTTATTTCATGTTTATACCCATAATCATACTCTGTCTAGTAATATGGAGGTCAGTGGATAAAAAAGACAATCATTATAATGAACTCAGATGGGTTATTGATCCGATTCTGAACCTGAGTAAAAATAAAGATTACATCATGATAAAAAACTTTATTTTTAATGTCTTTTAATCATGCTCTATATTATACGAAAGGTTGATGGTATTATTTCTATTAGAAATTAAGTTAAATACAAAAAATAAGAAATTATCTTATAAATTCGAATGTCTTTCCTATTTCAAGGGTAATAAAATTAGGAGTAACAATCATTGAGCTATAAGTTATTGAAATATAAATGCCTTATCCGATAAGACCTATTACGTTGATCGTTACGACAATTTGAAAAATTTAATCAAATTTTTCTCAATAAACCAAGAACTGATCGAATTTTTCCGTAATCATTCATTCATATGTTGAACGAAAATGAAACGTCGAAAAACATAATTATCAAAGATAACAAATTAAAGTCTCGTTTCTTGACAAAACAATTTTTATTCGGCGTAGTAAGTTATGTTTGTTTGGAAAAAGCTTCGTAAGTAACATAACTATTATTTATCACAAGTACTAGCTCGGCTTTTATAAAAGACTTCATAAAAAATAAACAGAATTTGATTTAAAATGACATCTATTGACTTTGAAGCTCATCATTCATTAATATGACATATTTTGCTGTAAAATAACAAATAAAACAAACTTAGTCACCCATTCATATAATTATCGTGTTAATAAATGTAATATTCTAGGAAAAAAATACACACAGAGTGGTTTGTAAAAATTAGTCATTGTCATTTTAAACCCACAATATAATTAGTCCAAGAGCTGACGACAAAAATCGGCAAAACTTTTGTAATGGCCTATAATTCAATATGATTTAGTATTGAGGGTGTACATGAGTCAGCACCCACTCGCAAGGTCAGGTAGTGGAACACCTGGCGGCGGCGCGCTTTGATGTACACTCCCGTTCAAAAAAATGAACAAGCCTGAACCGAATCAGTCTCTCACAATTTTGATTATTCTTGTAGTAGCAAATACAAAATTTTATTTAATTTTTACACGTAAGAGTAAGATATAACACTCAACATGTATTAACATTACATATATTCTTTAAATTCTCTTTTTTACACACTTAAAAAATATACTACTTAAACGTTGTTTATAAATAAAATTATACATTATACAGAGAATTACAAAAGTGAGGAGTTTTATGAAATGTAAGAAAATTAACATTTCAAGTCGGTTCATTTTTTTTGAACGGAAGTGTACGTATTAGCGTACGTAATATAATATAAATAATAGGAGTTTTCCACCATTTTTGAGATTTTTCCACCATGTAAAATTACAACATGCTCTACAAGTTTTGTAATAATTTGTAATAATTGAAAATTGACAGTAAACTAGTTTATAGTACAAAAAAACGTGAGAAAGTGATCAGACCAAATTGTTGTGGAATAACGATGTCGGTGCAAGAGTTTTGTAATGGCTGAAAATTCATTTACTACTAGATCATTATACCGTACGTTTAGTTTACATCTTCGCGTAGCAGATCTCCGACGAGTATAAGAGAGTACATATGTATACATTAAGCAATGTGTATGACCACTCGAACAGTTATGAATATTACTCACTGTTTGGAAAATATGTTTGTTTATCAAACCTATAAGACCTCCTTCTCATACACATTGCTTAATGTATACATATGTACTCTCTCTTACTCGTGGGAGATCTACTATGCGAAGATGTAAACTAAACGGTAGATATATAATTTAAGTCCACAGATTAATGGAACAGAGGTAATCAGCAGTCGCTCACAAATAAAAAGACCTTAAAAATTTTATAAGAGTAAAGATATATTAGTTTTAATAGCATTCAGAAATCCTATTTATATTAATGCATTGGAATACCAAAGATTAATTCCGTGATTATTTTCAAATGCATCCAGATTTGTTACGGTGCCAAACTTCCTGTTAATCAACCGGAATATCTGTATACGTAAACTTATTTATAACCACAGAGTAAAAAAAATATACAATAACATTGTTGGTTTTTGTATATTAAATGTTAAATTTTTGTATGTTTGCATGTGTTCACGTAGAGAGTCATATACCTACCTATACAAGAGTATTACAAAAACAGTATGGTGACATCATAATTTTAAATGTAAATGGCATTTAAAAAATATATAAATATTACAATAAAATCATGTGTACAAAGTTAGCAAAGATAGAACAGCAAACAAAGATTGAATAGACTCGATGAAGGCCGTTAAAAAACAAAACTATTTCGACATTTTTCCTCCTCGTCACACAGTCTGTACATAATGGATCTATTGTGGAGTCCTATTCTGTGTTGGTGATTTTGCAGGTGATAATGTCCGGTAACCTTACGAAGTTGTATCCTGTTCAGGTTCAGTGCATCAAGGGACATCCTCTTGGATGCATTCCGAAATATATGTATTTTCCGCCGTTTTATTGCGGTACATTTTCGGTATATATATTTTTTATTGCGGTATATATATATATATATATATATATATATATATATAGACTGTATTGGAATGCTTTTCCAATAGAGAATCAATGTTGAATATTATTTATTACTGGCAGGCCGTGTGATTACTGTGCGGAGTCAGTCAGTACACATGTAATGAGAGCCATCTCATATGCGTGTGGTAGTTTGTTTGTCATTTAAGAGTGTGTACTGACTCAATTAAGAGTTTGTACTCGTTACATGTGGACTGACTGACTCCGCACAGTAACCACACGGCCTGCCAGTAATAAATAATATAACATAAAATAATATAACTCTATTGGAAAAGCATTCCAACACAGTTTGTATATAAATCGAATGATTTATGGGAACATCAAGATTCAATTCAACTAAAAATATTTGAAAAATGAGCGCTGCCTTTGTGGTCCAAGTAGTATTACCTTAGACCCGGCACACACGTTACGGTATACCTGACAGGTAAACCGGAAAGGTATGCCTGTGCAGTCTAGCACCCATACGTTACGATAAACCGCGAGATTTGGATAAATCGAGAGATGGATGACTGACGCTCTCTACTCAAGAAACTAGACACAACTAACATAAAAACTGTATAGGCATGCCGGAGTAACTCATACACTTACGATTAGGTCTACATGCCTGCGCAACTAGTAAATATTGAATTTCGATTCTTCTTCGGTCGCCTGCGCAGGTCGCCACGTCTGTGCAGTTTGGTCTATGGCAGCTGGTACACACGCTCCGGTTTACCTGTACAGATAAACCTCGCCAGTATACCGGAACATGAGTGCCGGGTCTTATAGGCTACATTAATTCAAATATTTTGAGTGTTGCTAACTCTATACATCTTAGGTGTAATATTTACTATTCAGGTTTTTATTTTATTTTATGTTTTCCATTCATAAAATTAATTTTAATTTTTAATATATTTCGTAATTTTTGGAAAATAATTTATTATTTACTCGTTCATACTACCTATGTATGTAATTCGAGTATAATGTGGTGTTTAGTTTCATTTCAAATTAAAATATTATATTTTGATTAAATAATAAAATGTTTTTATACCTTCAATTTCTGGTTCTGTATATACAATTCAGTTCTAATATTGTTTTTTATACTCTTATGTTCACAAATGAAATTTTAGATTTCGAATGAAATTCGAATGCGAATTTAATGAGAAAAAACTGTTTTGTAGAAAGTTTTACAATTGATTTGCGTCGAATTCATTCTGCAATTCTCCAAAAAATTGTATTTAAAAAAATATTTTTATATCGAACATACAAGTGAAACATTATTTATATCTGTAGATATATTATATACAAGGATAGATGATGACTACTTTGCAGTCGAAATGCGTATTTATAACATAAAAATTATTGTTCTAGGAATTGGGGCAGCCTTTGATATTTAATTAAACAAGGATAGTATGTATAAGTTTAGCCCCGACTTTGTAACGGTTGGAAATATTGAACGTAGAAAAAAATCTTTGGTATAGGTGTTCATACAATGACCTAGTTAGTTCATTTGCGCATGTCCATCTGCCTGTCCTTAGACACGATAACTCAAAAACAAAAAGAGATTACGATCTAAAATTTTGTATGTGTTCTAGAACTAAAAATTAAGGTCAAATTCGTGAATGGGGGGAAACGGGGGGAATGGGAGGAAATATCCATCTTTGAAACGACAAAACCCACTGTACGTGAAGACAAAAGGTGCGGCCAATACTAGCGGCTAGAAATAGTAGCCAGTGAAATGGCCTAATAGTAAGCTTACATAGAAGTAATTCCATTACCTGGCATCCAGTGAATGTGGTGAGTGCAACACATTGCCAGAGGATGTGTGAGAACATGAGTCTCCCGCTCTACTGGTGGCCGGCCTTTTTAAAACACTTTTAATATTGACTGTCACTTACGTGGCCCAATTGCTGCTTCTTTGGCATCCGCTAAACTCAAACCTGCATGAGTTTAGTGACTCCCAGTAACCAACTGGACGTTGCCGCGGTACCCCTGCACACGGAGACAGAGGAATAAAATCCAGGCCACTCCTTTTACTTCGATCAGAAATTTTTTCATAAAAATACGTATACCATTTGTTCGAAATATTTGCCATGTAAACCGAATGGATTAAGAAATCGAATAAAAAATGCCTATTCAATTAAAAAATCGCTACACGGAGCGCCTATTATCTTTCTAATTAATTCAAATATCTGAAATTAAAAATTTTAGTAATTTTGGTCTCTTTCATTTTCCATTTCAACGCCAAATGTTTGTTTTTCACCAAGCCACGTACTATCTTAAAATATTTAAAACAGAATCAGTAATAAAACCAACAATCTGTATACAAGGCTGAACCAACCATTCACATGAATATTTGAAAAAGTGTGCAAAATAAATGACTATCATTTAAATGAAAAATAGTAGTCATAGTTTTTCATTTCAAAAATACATAGCATAGATATTATGTATATGTAGGCAGTATGAAAAGCGAAAAAGAAAAATGTAAAACAATTTAACACCCTCTACATCATTCAATATGACATGATGTGAAAAAATATGTTTATAAAAAGTATGTACACCCCCACCCGTAAAGGTCTTTGTTTACATGTAAAACACATATTTAGAGGCAGAAATATGAAATAATTAGATAAGATACACAATTCATTTTAATTATACACAGCAACAAAAAAAAATGTTATCCCTAAAATGGCGTTTTTGCCTTTCGGGTGTATTTGTTAATTTTGTATACACGGCCGCAAAAGTACGTGCTTATTTTTACAAATTTTATTAGTGTTTGTATATTATAAAGTTGTTCATAATAAATATACTAGCAACTTTTATTCAAAACATTTTCCCAAATACCGAATGAATGACGTAATAGTATTAGCGGATGGGGGCCGAAGCCTGGTAAGTAGGTCTTTTTTACTGACCCTTAAGAACCCCACCCCCTTAACTGTCTTCTGCCACATTTGGTTCGTTTTTTCAAGCCCCGTCCTCTTTGCGAATTGATGGAGCTTTACTTTAGTAGTATTACCTCATTTTCTCCTATTTCCCATATCCCATCATTCTGGCTCTGTAAGGATATTCTACCACCAGGTGAAAGGGCATATGATCCGCTCCGTTTCTACCTCGTCCGGGAAGATAACACTGTCCTCTAACCTCATAAAGGATGGATGCCTTTTGAATCTTCAGTGACCAATAAGTACCCGTACCATTACCGTCCAAGTGGTCGAGCGGTCTAAGGCGTTATGTCTACTTGTAACTGGGAGGTTGTGGGTGCGAATCCCGACTTCGGCAGTGTGTCAATTATTAAGAAAAAAAAAGGAGCGGTTAATTGACTAAACAGTCGGCGTATGGGCAAGAACGAAGTAACCGGTTAGGCTTGTGAAGGTTTTCTGCAGTTTTCTTCCTCTTTCCGGTTCTTGCCAAGAAGCCAGGTGGACCTCGCGGCAAAAAAATTTAAAACGAGCGCTTCTTTTGTGTCCCATCGTACTATAGAGTTGTAGTAAAATAGGGAGTTGCCACAACAGGTCTTATAGGTTTGTTTTCTTACTTAAAGTTAAACTGTTCTGTGTTGTATGTGTCGTACGATACGCATTCAGTTAGATGACGCTTGGAGAGTGGGGTTTTTTTAAGTGAACAGATCAGTTGTTATGATTTGTTCTGTTGTTCAGCACACAACAGTTTAACTTTAAGTAAGAAAACAACCCTATAAGACTTCCTTCTCCTACATATTGCTTAATGTATACATATGTACTCTCTCATACACGTGGGAGATCTGCTATGCGAAGATGTAAACTAAACAACCGGTATATGTTCTAGAGCCTATGACTATATAAATGATCATAATAATTTGTTACATAACAGGTGTGTTACATAACAGTTAAATAATATTAAACACTTTATACCAATTTGATGAGACACTAAATAATATATTTGTATGGTGTGCTATCTAATTTCATTTTAATAACACTCTTCATTGTATATTATAAAATATAATAAACATTAATTTAAATCATCAGAGATTAATATCATGACAACAAACAGACACATACCTATACAACACACCTGTTTGTTTTGTCTTGTCTCATTCATGTATGGTCTATCTATCTATCTGTCTGTCCGTCTGTCTATCGGAGTTTATTATTATTGTGTGACAAAAACACAAAACTAAAACAAAAATCATATTTTGTAAGCTTGGTTGTACACGTAACATGATACATGTAATTTATAAATTAACAATATAATGTAATTAGTTATGTGAAATTTGATGTATCAAAATTGTCCATGCCATTGTTATCATTGTCCGTGGCATTGTTGTCAATTAACATGGGCAAGGCACGGTTTTTTTTTTATATGCCTAAAAATAATAACACACACACAATAATCCCTTGATACAATATATCATCAAGTTTCCATCTCTTTCTATTAAGAACTAATATTTTATATTCGAATGTAGATGTCAGCACTTCTATATAAGTTTCCATCTCTTTCTATGAAGTAATAAAATTTTATATTTGTAATTAATAGCGAATGTCGATGTCAGCACTTATATCAGCTATGTGGATGTCAGGTCTGTCTATGTGTGTCACAAGTAAAGGAATATGATAAAGAAAAAACTATATGATAGTAAAGTTAGTGAGGTTAAGTTTCAAATTAATAATTATATTCACAAAAAAATTCCAAAAAAACTTTTACCAATATTAAGAGAGAAATCTAAGATTTCATCTTTCTTCCATCTTCCAAGCGCCCCTTGAGTAGGTTTCAATGGCTGTCTTGTTGGAACACACTTAGGCACATGAAGTCCATTGTGATACCTGAAAAGGCGAACCGTCTCACAGGGAGCCACTACTCCTTAAACCATTTGGAGAGGTCGTCAAAGAATGACCGACCCTAGTGTGTTAGTTTTCTCCTAGCAAGACAGTGCTGCACAGTGACAGAAAAGGTTGGTCATCGTTTCCTCTGCCTCCTTGTGACAGGTCTTACAACAGTCGTGAAGGCGCATGGGCCTTACCGATAGGCTCAGCAAGTTTGCCTCCCAGTCAGTGTCTCGTAATCGCTACTAATCAAGAGGAAGCACACCTTCCTCTTTACCGATTTTGCAAATTGATTAATTTTGTCCTTGAAATATACCGAAATATCGAAGTACGTACCGAAAACTATGGACTGCATATCGAAGTATACGACCCAGAAGCCACAATTTTAATCCGATTGCATTGGAATTTGTTACGCTTTCGGTTTTTGAAAGGTTACGTTCATAAATGGGTTAAGAAAAAGAAAAGCCTCATTTTTGACATCTAGTAGGATTGACAGGACATTTGAGATTTTGACACTAATTGAATTTTCCTATGAAAGAAAAATTCTGATATTCCAAATTGCTAATAGTTTAAAACAAACAATGTATTTCAGACAATGGACTTACCTACCAAGGAAATACTTTTAGAAATATGTTAAATACAATTTTGTAACAGTAAATTATCGTTTTTTTTAAATAAATAAATGTGAACTTAAACAATCAATGCACTTCGCAATGCATTTGTTACAGATAATAATTCACAAATTGTTGAAAGAATACGTCAATAAACAGTTCAACAAAACCACAAAATCAAAGTAAGTTTAGTTGTACACTAACTTTGTTTATAACAGTAAATTATGCACACTTGTTTATGAAAATTATGATATATGGAATTATAAACACTTAAAATGTGGTCTGTTTTACCCCATTAAATTATAAACAAGTGTTACAAAATTAAATCACTTTTAGAAGAAGAAGCTAGAACTCAATATAGTAACCAAAATTCGTTGATTTCTCAATATAGTACCGGAAATAGTGGACAAAAAAACAATATTTTCATGAAGGATCGATTTTATTCATCAAACTATGAATCAAGGATATGTTAAAACGAAATTGATAAATGTATTTCTAGATCGTATTTTATATGACCTTTTTCATGCTTCGATAAATGCTGTTATAGATGGGACGTGCAATTGTCTCATACATGAAATCATTGTCTCATACATGAGATCAAACCTATTTTGTTCTATGACATTCTAAAAATGATTGATCATTCTACAAAATTGCTCTCCAAAACCTCTCCCCAAATTTATTGACTCATTTCGATCAATGGCTATTCTCTCCCAGAGACCACTTCTAAACCTCTCCAGATCATATTTCTACCGTTTTATCTGACGCCCGCTTCTTCATTTTGACTTAAGTGGTGTCCACTTTGTAGGGTGTATTTTCCAGCGCGTATTTATTATAAGTAAAGGTACCTAAATTAGCAATAAATAAAAGCTTCTAGAATATTGTTTGGCTCACTCGAACAATAGGTTGGAATTCAAGAAAACAACATTTAAAACGACCAAGTACCTATAAGTTATTTCGAATATCCAAGAAATTACTTAATATGAAATACAAGCAGTTGCAGTTGCCGTAAAAATAACAAATTAACTTCCAGAACTTTTTAACAGTTATAGTGATAAAACAGACCTTAAATAGGTTTAGATAGAACAAAAATAGAACAAAATAGGACACCTTAAATAGAACAAAATAGGTTTGATCTCATGTATGAGACAATGATTTCATGTATGAGACAATTGCACGTCCCATCTATAACAGCATTTATCGAAGCATGAAAAAGGTCATATAAAATACGATCTAGAAATACATTTATCAATTTCGTTTTAACATATCCTTGATTCATAGTTTGATGAATAAAATCGATCCTTCATGAAAATATTGTTTTTTTGTCCACTATTTCCGGTACTATATTGAGAAATCAACGAATTTTGGTTACATTCACGTATTATTGAGTATATAGATTGAAATCAATACGTCCCACACTTGATTAAATAAATTCAATGATAAACTAATTAATCAATAAAAGTATCATTAATCATTATTTATACTTTACTATATTGAACATATTTATTTATTGACAGTTCGTATAAGTAGTGTTTGTTGGGTGTGTTCAGACACCAACCAATCAAGGAATCAATCGAATACATGCAACATAGTAATATGCATGCAATAGTTTTAGATGTTCAAGAATATATGAACAAGGTTTATACTTATGCAAGAGATGTACGATTAATTAAATTATTCACTTGCGGATAATCGTACCAATCGTAGAAATATGAGCACTCACGGCAGATAAAAAACTCATATACAATTAACAATAATGAAAGATGTAACAATAATTCACAAATAGCATCCCGATAGTTGGTAATATAATTACTATCAGATTCAAAATTTACGAATTAAACTTGACCTCCTATTTGGGTGTCAACAACACCTCGGATCTGAGTTGTTTACTGCGATGTTTCAGCTTTTGTACTAAGATCTAGAAGAAAAATCCTTCAATTGACATTAGTCGAGTGTAGCTCATAATCGGCCTTCCGGAACTAAGTAGGAGGCTGCCTTCACTGAGAGAGATATTTGGAGAGGCGAAGAAGCTCAATTTCGAACAGCTGGCGGATAGGGCTATTCCCTGTGGATATGCATGGTAAGTGCGAATAACCAATATGGACTCACGGACAAAATAGAGCAATGAAAGAGGACAGCGACATTTGTCATTACTGGTACAAGGCGTAAGGCAATTGATGGCAGTTCTGCTTATTCTCAGACTGCTGTGAAAATTATTCGTAATATTTGCATTTTAAAATTATTTGAGATGTGATACAGGATATAAAACAGCTGAACAAGCCCATTCAAATAGTTATTTACAATATTATATAGAACAGATTATGTTTTATAATTGATTTGTTTACTACATATTCAAATTGATTAAAAAAAAATTACATTTAGAATTTCGAAACTTTATAATAATTGATATTAATGGCATTTATATGATCGATAATTATAATAATTTTATTTAAATTTACATTTTACTATAGTTACATTTTATAGTAACTTTTTATTTACTCATGTACAGATTATTCTCCAAGTCTAAATTTCAGAATCACACTGTGATTTTATATGCTTTATCCAACTACCAGAAGCTCAACATCACGAGTAAAATATTGTATCCATTTACAATAAAATAGAATAATAAAATATATGAATTTTAAAAGTTGTATAAAACCTGCAAAATCATAATTTTCTTACATTAGCCTTGAAAATATTAGCTACAAACGGTATCTGCAAGAACATATTTTTCACGTTAAACAAAGCTGCAAAACAACTACCATATAAAATATTTAACCCTTTACTTCCCATTCAAAACTACAGATTTAATTTGTTGGAATTCCATTAGCTATATATTTCAAGTGCTTTTCAACTACTCAATACTTTGATATACAATACGGGACAATTAGTGGTGCAGATGGAAGCCATGAAAAAGTTGTGAGGAAAATTTACTGGCGAAATGTACAAAGTATGGAATAAAAAGCTAAATAGATGGAGTCGCAAATAAAAGTCTAGAAGAAATCGGCGCTTGATTGGTGGAAACTATCAAGTGGAAATTTGCATGTTGCCATGGAATAACTTTGCAATATTTTTAAGCGACATTTACAGGTTTATCAATGCATACATTTAATACACTAAGTTTTCGAGCCCATAAAAATTATATCATTTATAATCTGGCTCGTAATGCTAATATTCTTCTTTTATCAGAAACATGGAGATTCCTGTTCCAAATTTCAACTGTATAGTCAAATTGAAATGTTCTAATGTAAGAGCTGGCGGTGTAACTATTTACCTAAAATAATATCGATCATTCATCGTTTTATGAGGTATAATGTTGCCTTGTCTTTCAATATTCAAAAATCATATCATATACAAACAAAATTATTCCCCACTGCAGAGTATAGTTACACCACTTATGTGACAGATAGACTTCTGTCTGTTTCGCTGAAGCATATAATGTATGTATGTATAAATAGAGCAGGATACAAATCAATGTTACATCGCTCGAGTGAGTGCTACATCAATTGAGTGATATAGCATGAGTTGAGCGCAAGGATATTGAGTGTTTTCAAATAGGGTTTACACACAGAACATATATAATAGATTATGATATTTTTCTTTAGTGGAAGCGCTGGGAAGTATTATTTCTTATTTTTCATATCATATAATTTAAAATTTATATGGGACCAACTTTGAAATGCATCCTATCCAACAACAAAAAAATGATCAAAATTGGACTACTCTGTAAAAAGTTATGCGTGATCATACAAACAAAAAAATATACAGGTTGAATTGAGTACCTCCTTCTTTCGTCGGTAAAAGATATACTTTGATCGAATTCTCATAACGCACCAAAAGAAGTATAACTTCGAAAAACGGGTAATTGAAGGGTTGAAAAATATTTATATACCATTTTAAGAGCATATTATAAAAATGTATATACAAGGTAATTATCACAACGACTGTGTTGTGTCATCTAAGTTATCTTCTGACTACCGTCGTGTTTCTGGTTATTATAGTATTTTTCCTTTTTTTTAGAGTGAAAAAGAATAATCATCATATGAATGCTGTTTTATCCATCATCCTCCAGAGATATAATGGACATACTCTATATTAAACAAAGTTTGTGTATGTTCTATCTCTTTCATATCTCATTTAAACATTGACCGACCGACTACTAAAAGATTTCATGCTTCTGTTTGTCTCTCATCCTAATAATCTTTTTGTATAATCAAACGTCATACGGTGGTGGTAGTGAGACCAAGTGCAATAGCAATGTTTTTTTTTTCAAACCTAATTTTTTGTGTCTATCCCATTCCATAACATTTGTGTGTGTGTTTTATTTCTTAATTACTTTTGTGAAATTATCTCTTTTTTCATATAAATATGGATGGAATTATAGAAGAATTTGAAAAGGAGATGTGAAACGGTGTACAGGGTGTATCAAGGGTGTATCAGAGTAAGCATTTTCAAAATTTAATACCTGAATATCAAGGTTAGCTTCGATCAACACCCTCATCTAATTGGCTATAACAACACCGCATGGTCAGAAAAATATACCGCCAATAAATGGGTTGGGTACTTCACACACTTAATCCCTTAATTTGTCAGTCAACTCAAAGTAATCCTTCAGGTACTACCTCAGTCAGATCATATAAAAGACAAAACTTTTTTAATATTATTGTGAGACACGCACCAAATTAGCAACGAGCAACATATCTCTGACTCCATATCCCAGAGATAGTTACGATTAGCTACTTCATACTGATGATGGCTACCTTGTAGTCGAAATACGTATTTATAAAATACAAAAGATTGTTTTATGAATTGGGGCAAAATTTGAAATTTAATTTAAAATAAAAACCATTGGAACCAAATCAATCAAAAAAATCAATTTTTCGTAAAATCAAAATTTGCATACAGAAGAATCGAGTCAATCTTTTAGATAAACTAATTTTATCAAATTCTAAATCAAAGTTGTTCGATCTGTAATAATAAATATAAAATACACAAATTTTTACACTCGATAATTAAAACTTGAATTGTACAAATCAAAATTATTTTATACTCAACTATTTATGGAACATACACTGCGAATAAAAACAAAAACTGAAAAATAAAATATTTTAATCGTTTATACAAAAGACTTTAATCGCTTGTATAAAATATATCAAACTATTTCAATAATTAATTTTAAAACAAAAGTCATTATAAAATTGTTGAAATTAACTGAATTACCAGAACAAAAAACTATTTTAACGAGCTTGAAATACAATTTATTAGTAAATTAAAAATAATTAATGGATCTAATTATTTAGTGATTATTATAAAATACTGATGATGTTTTTATATTTTTTCATGACATACAATTTATAAACTTCAATTCAAGGTACAAATCTACAATTAGAAAATTTTGAAAAATGAGTGGCTCTTTTTGTGGTCCATAATACCAATCAATCATCGTTTCTCATCATCAAAAAAAAAGGTAAATTGAAAGTAAACGTATCTTCTTCAACTACGCGGCATGTATAAATACGAATAAATCAGTTATCTAAACTAAGAGGTATATTTGCTAGAATTCTATCCATTCAACTATATATGTAATTGAAAGAATTATCCTAAGTTTGACACAAGATATACACTCCCGTTCATAAAAATTGAACCAGTAAGTCACATTTTAAGCGTATATATTACAAAATATATGAATACAAGAACACTTAGAATTTTCCAACTGATTTAATTTCTATGAACGGGATTGTACATTAATGAATTTAAAAGAAAATTTCATTTGATGATTTAATCAACGTTTTATTTCATGTAGTTTAACATCCCTGGTACCGAATTACGAACAAATTCACTATCATTTTGCTACTTCAATAAATCACTGATCTCGATAATAGATCTGTCTACAGAGTTCAGTTTCAGTAGTAACTCTGACTACATGATGTTCGCATATTTTCATTATTAAAACTTCTCATTAGAACGTAACTACCTGCTATAATGGTTTGACAACTGTATATACCTATCACAAGAACATGTCACAGACGAGAGTTTTGAAATTATTTATTATTTAAGTTTCTAGAAACATTCACTTTAAAACCGCGATCACTGGGAAAATATACCGCAACAAAAACTCGGGACTTAAGCTGAATAGAATATAACTTCCAAAGGTTATCGGATTCATCACTGGACATTATCACCTATGAAAGTATCTACACACAATAGGACTCCACAATGAATCCATTATGTACAGACTGTGCGGCGAGGAGGAAGAAACATCCAGCCACATCATATTTACCTAGAATATCTTACCCCGAATATATGAACTTTCAGAAAAACCTGATAAGCAAGCTCCTGACCATTACCAAAATATGGGAGAAACGTATCCTGTCAGATTGAGTAGAAGGGAGAGCACAATGGGCTATAAGGTCGAAGTGTAATCAATTTTTAAACCCCAAGCCCCTATATCTATCCATGTATCTATCTAAGGGCCGTTTTACACATGTAACTTTCCAAGAAACTATTCACAACGCATACTTTGGTGAGCAAGCGCAGTAGAATTTTTGATGCTACTATGCAGTTATAACACAATAGACATGGCTTCTATTTCGATGCAATCTTAGATGTAACTTTAGATGTAAGAATAAAGTGATTGAAGTGGTTGACAAAGAAAGAAATATTTAGCAAGATGAGAGTTATGAGCTATTAACAAAACATGCGATTGATATATTTCTGCATGTACAAAGAGATAATGTAAGTATCGTTATATCACATACATTTATTGCGATTGAAAACTTTCATCAAAACTTTCACGTGTAAAAACGGACTATCTGTCTATCTATCTACATTTTAACAGAATTTGTTTGTTTTGATAACTCGTAATTCAATCTCAACTACACCGTACAGTCAATTCAACAAAAATAGTTTTATTATTTCAATTTTTAGGTATTTAGCTTATAGTAGTAACGACAAACTACCTAGCGTTGTTGGGTCCACTATTTTATTTTGAACAGTGTTTAAGTGAAACTAATTATATTATATTTATTTTATCACCTACTTATTAATTTAATTTATGCAAAATTACCAATTAACTATTATTACAACAACAACAACATAAACGATATTATACTTTCATTGCTTACATAACATAATTTTTAACCCGACTTCAAAAAAAGAGGATGGTTCACAATTCGTCTGTATTTTTTTTTTTTTAATGTGTGTCACCTCAGAACTAAAATAATTGCATATTCTTGTGCCAATTGTAGTTCACCTAAGCAAATAATTTTAAATATAAATGTACAATTATTGTTATTTTTGGAGGCGGTGTCCAAAAGTTATGTGAATTTCTCTATGCTGACACCGACTCCAAAAATAACAATAATTGTACATTTATATTTAAAATTATTTGCTTAGGTGAACTACAATTGGCACAAGAATATGCAATTAGTTTTTTACTTTTTAGTGCATTTTTTGTTATAGAATATTTGATTTTTGAAGTCGGGTTTCCATTTTGTCAAAATAGGGTTTATATGTTATGATTTGTGGGCGGGCGCTATATGCTATATACTATTTATTTTTGAAATGAAAAAGACATTTATACAGATAGGAAATAAAAAATTTTTCGTTTAAAAGATACTATTATAACTTCAAATGATTTCATAATAAGTAACAAAACATATCATGAAGCAAGCATTCATTATAAGCTTGTATAGCCTACATCATGTATTCAAATTAGTGAGAGGTTTAATAAGAAGGTATTTATAATATTTTTACACTATAAACGTTCAAATTGTGGGCGTTCGAATAAACCCACAAGTATGTATAAATGAGAAGGACACGTGTGTGATTCATAGAAATATAATGATATGAACTTTTTACTACACAACTACTCATAGTGCCATAAGACATGCCATATCTGTAGATAATTTTGACATCGATTTGGTATGAATAGATTAGATCATGTGATATATTTGATTTCTTTGTTTTCTTATACAGTTAAGGATGTACGAGCACTGGACCTTCAAAAAGATTGATTTTTTTTACACGTAGTTGAAGTGCATATAAATCAATTATAAAAGTTTTAGGGGGTGTTACGGCAATCTTGAATTAATTATTTCATGTTAAAGTTCGAATTTTAATGCATTGCTTTTATGGAGAAACCCAACCAGTCCAAGTAGCCGAGCGGTCTAAGGCGTTATGGCTGCGCAGTATGCATACCTGGAAACTGGGAGGTTATGGGTTCGAATTCCGACATCGGCAGTTTATCAATTATTAAGAAAAAAAAAAGAGGGCGGTTAATTGACTAAACTGTCGGCGTATGGACAAGAACGAAGTAACCGGCTATGCTTGAGAGGGTTTTCTTCAGTTTCCTTAACGAACTCCAGATGAATATCGGCATAGTTCCTATCATAGTCGGTTGCAACCGAATATCCTACCAATTCCTAGTCTATACACAAATTCCATCCACTCCACTCACATCCTCGCATTCTTAGGTATCACAATGGACCTTATGGTCGAAGTATAGCCCCTTCAGGGCAGCCTCTACAATCTATCTATATATGAAGAAACCCATATTTTCACACATATTTTGATAATTTTAACTTGGCTTAAAATAAGACGAATAAAAAAAAACCTACGCAACAGAAAAAAGAAATATTAGTAAAGAGATTGATCCAATAAAATTCCGGTATGACGGGCCTAAAAAAAAGAGAAGATATTTAAGAAAACAACTGAGATTTCGGATAAATTTTAATTGGGATGTTGAATGAAAATTTTTTTTCACTTCAATTGAACCATGTTTACTTGACAAATATCAAGGTAAAATTACTTTTTAAATAACTTTAAAAATAAGCGAGATATGAATGATTGAAATTTCCGATTAGACAAAGAGGATGATAGCCCTCTTGATAGACATTATGACGTCATAATGTGCTATCACCATTTAAAATACACGTAAAACTCCGTTTTTAGTATTTTTGCAAGAAAGAGACAGATAATAATCTTTTAAAGCTTATAGCTTCCTTGATATTTGTCCGATTTTAATTTCGTTTTTAAATATTATTACAGTATTAATAGTATTTTCATATTCTGAAAATAAATGTGAAAAAAAATTTTCATTCAACATCCCAATTCTGTCGGCTGTAGCTTAATTACGGGGATAAATTAAATTTTAACTTACGACTAGAAAAATTATAAACTTTATTGTGGACTTTTAGGAATGTACTATATACGATTTTGAAGAATTTTAAAAATGGACTGAAATGTGGTTCTGTTTTAGATTAAAATAAATTAGCAGAACGAAGTCAGTTTATGATAAAGCTGTGGGAGGTAACATCTCCACTGTTTGTGTAAGTTCAAGTAATTTTAAATTCTTAACAACTTCTAAGATTTTCATTGCATTAATATATTGTTATTTGGTTGGAGAAAACAAAAGCATTTAATCTTGCACAGAAAATATCTGCTTAGCAACCTAATTTGGGATGGTACATAAGAGAACTGAGACTTCAGAGAAGATCATACTACGCAGACTTCAATAACGAAAAAAAGCTAAGGAGCTGCATTCCCATTAGATTAAAACGCGATTTATTAGAAAACGTTATTGTTAGCCTGTGAAAAAAATGAGCAAAATCTGTCGAAAAGTGGTAGTATGCTGGTACATCCTTAAACACAAATAATCGTGTATACGTGGTTGGTTTCTTAACTGTCATTTCACTACAACTTATTTTAAGTACCACATAAACAAATTAAATACCACTAATATGTTTTACGTTCCATAAAAATTTACATAAAATATATAATAAAATGAATTTTTGTCGACTTCAAGTTGAGACATAGTTATTCAAATAATAAAACTTATTCTACAATACTCCAAAAGTTATTCCAACTAAATGAGTTATTCGTTGAACATGTTAAAAGTTCATTTGGTATGTTTAAAAATGTGCTTTTTCCCAAGGTTCAATTTTATTATACGCAGTATATATACCAGAGAATACGATTGCAAATATTGATCGCAGAAAAAAAATTTTGGTATAGGTGTTCATAAAATGACCTTATTACTCCATTTCCGCAAATGTATTTGTCCGTCCGTCCGTCAACACGATAACTCAAAAACGAAAAGAGATAGCGAGCTGAAATCAAACCATCGGTAAGCAAAATGGGCAAAGTTGCCTATCTTTGATACCGTAAGAGGTAGAAAAAAAATTTAATGACCAAAAATGATCCTTTTTTATTAAAAACAAATAACTTTTGATTGACTTTTTTTCGTAAATTCAGTATATACCGGGTATTTAAACAAATAACTTAGTTACAGTTATTTCAACTTGTTTCTATGATGTGTTATACGGAATTTTCCCACTCACGATGATGGCGCTGCAATCGAAATACTGTTATACCGTCTGTTTTGGAAAGCTTTGCTAATAGAGACTCAATGTTAAATATTATTTACTATAACTACACAATGCTTCATATAAAAACAAAAATAATGGGGGTACTCTACAATCAGTAGTGTGTGTGTGTGCAAACGTTATGAATAAGAATATTATACATTAAGTGGGCATCACTAAATCCCCACTCCTAAATGACATCAACAAACATCGTATCACAAGCAGCCAGATATGTGTAAGTATGTGTATGTATGAATGGTTTTATAGTAAATATTTTATTTATTTATTTAAGATTGATTCCCTATTAGAGATGCTTTATAGAGATGACTGTATAGGCGTAAGTATGTTTACGTATTTTATAATTATGTTTTTTAATAAATTTTCTAAAATACAACTTTGATTCGACTATTGCGGTATAAGTTTTAACAATAACAGCTATAATTGCATACATGATATATCTTTTGTAATGAATACTACGATCTATTATAACAAATTGCAATTTCAACAACGAAATCAGTACGAACGCAACTAATATAAAAACGCCATTCTACATTCCAATGACCTTAACAAATTCATAATAATAATTGAACAGAACTAAACTTATAGCATAGGTAGTAAACCGCTGCTTTGTTATGTAAACAGGTAGACAGATAGACAAAGAAACTAATCGCTCAGTTCATAATAAATAAACAATAAAAAAAAACGAAAGACAAAAGTGTACTTAAATTTTATGTAACAACATTCTACAGACTGTTTTCAAAAGCATTTTTAATAGAGAATCAATGTTAAATAGATAAATAAAATATTTACTAAAAAACCATACACACACATACTTACTTACATACATCTGGCTATAGCTTGTGGTGTATGGTGTTTGTTTGTCATTTAAGAGTGGGGTTGTTGTCATTCAGCACATGAATGTGTCAATTTATTTATTGTGGCATTTGAGCATAGGCAATCGCCAAGAATTCGAACAGTTACGCATTTGATAAGCTTTTTTGAAAAATGAGGTTGTATATCTAGTTGCAAAGACTGTCACAAAGACAAAGATGATGAAGCCCCACAAAAAAATGAAGAGAGAGATATAGCAGTTTGTAGTTTATTATTTATTGACGATAAAACATCGACAAGAGATTCAACATACAAACATTCTACATACAAATAATAAGGGATATTCAAAAAAGAATTGTTAGAAGTTAAGCTTAAGAAGACAACAAATGAACATATGTAACCTACTCTCATTACATGTTCATGGAGTACTGAGTAAAAAACTGTCTAGCAAGCATACACAACAGACACTAAAGAGTACCCCCATTAATATTATTTCTTTATTAAGCATTTGTGTATAGTTATTATAGTAAATAATATTTAACATTGATTCTCAATTAGCAATGGTTTCCAACACGTACGGTATACGATACTTCATTTATTTAGTGGTTTGTTTTTATTATTATTTACAAATAGATAAATAAAAACGAATTAAATAATATGTTTAAATCAATTATCTTTTAACGTATTGAGAAATTAAAATGACCAAGAAAATGTAGTTAAATAATTATAAATTATTTATAAATTTAACAATAAAATTTTATTAACTTTGTAGTCGTATATTATCTTGTGTGACCCTCATTGGTCAAAGAACAAAAACAACACCAGACATAAAGTCAATGGACAATGATTACAATATATAACCGAACAACCACCCGATTGCTTCGAATGCGAGAAAAGAAGGAGGCGTCTAATCGAAAGAAATACAAGAGTTCAACTGCCTTAATTTTGCAGTGAGCAGCACATAGACAAGTTCATTTAAATAAGATGGTATCGTTTACGAAAAGATCGAACTTTCTCATTATTAAGGTTCGTTTAGACTACGACATTAGATACCGTACACTCAATGTATACACCGAGTGGCTATGTGTGCACACGACTGTCTCTAGTTGTGACATTTATTGCGACACTATACTTAGTGTCGAAGCAGCGGTTGTGTGAACACCTTGTGTCTAAGTGTCCAAGTGTCTCTACAGGTTTTCAAACAGATTCGACATTTTTTCATACAATTCATACATTCCGTATGGTAATATATATAGCGTTTACGTCGCTGTTTAATTACAATATAAGTAGCAATCAGTTCTTTTGTGTGTGAACAGTTCGGACACTAGTTCCGTACATTTGGATTTCAGAAAAATGTTAAACTGAAACTTTTTCCTTTTAAAAATACTGACATTTATTCTAAACATTTTTTAGGAATACCGAATTGATTTAGTATACCAATAGTAAATTTTTAAACGACAAAAGCTATTTTTGCAATCGATAGCACATTATACAAATTATTGCCTATTTACCATCTGCCCTAGCACAAATTATACATAACTGTTCTGAACAATAATCAGTTATTTGAACAACTGTTTTGAACAAATATAAAACCCAAAATTTTAATGATTCTATTTTAAATATAAAAATCTCAAAAACACATTTTATCTAGTTTCAAATTTTTGAAGTACAATAAGTAGTTTCTTTGTTTTCTACAAAATAAATCATGGCAGATGGTTGTTCAAATTTAAGATATGAACGAAATAAAATTACAAAACACTACACAGAAGGCTTTAAATAATAGAATGTCGAAAAGATTGAGTGAGGGTTCAGCAGGTGAGATGGTACTATAATACAAGCGGCAGGTGTTAAACCATAGAGCCATTTGTTCAAATCTTTTTTTTTTAAACGACCTTCAAAATCTGTATTTGTTTTTCAAAAACGCTTGCAAGGTGTGTTGCATTTGAGCACCATACCTTAAACTATATGAATGTTTGTACACTGGGCACTATGCTTATTACTTTTCCTGAGAAGACATAAGCGTGCCAATAATCTTGTAGGTAATTTCAGTGTCCCAAATATTTTTTTAACGCGATAAACAACATTTATTGGCGAAACAAAATTAAAACCATAGTAGTAGTGGAGAAAAGCCCGAATCCTGGTAAGTAGACCTTTCTAGGACTTTTCGATACCGACCCCTAAGAAGCCAATCCCCTCAACCTCTTCTTTCCTCCACCACATCTGGTTCGATTCCTCTAGCCCTGAGTTCGTTGTCGAACATTCCCGTCTTCCTTGCGAACGACAGGACAGAGATCCACTTTAGTTGTTTTACCCCAGATTCCCCCATTTCGGTTAAGCCGAATGCTAGATACATCTTTGTAGCTCTGAAAGGACATTCTGTCAGAAAGTGGAAGGGCGTATCATCCGCTCCGTCACAGCCCGGAAAGATCAAACAGTCATCTAACCTCATGAGAGATAAATGCCTCTTGAGTCTGCAGTAACCGGTAAGCATGCGGAGGGTACCGGATTTATTACCGAGTATTATCCCCTGTAGAAGCATTTCCACACAATGGGACTCCATAACGGGTCCATTATGTGCAGATTGTGTAGCGAGGAGGAGGAAACATCCAGCCACATAATCTTTGACTGCGAACCTCTGGGTTACAGCAGATACAGGATATTTGATGCATCTCACCCCGAATATACGAACCTTCGCGAGGACGTGATAAGCAAGGTTCAGGCTATTTCCAACATATGGAAGAAGCGAGTCTCGTCGGATTGAGGTGGAAGAGGGAGCACAATGGATCATTAGGTCGTAGTACCATAGTTTTTACCCCGATATTAATTAATCAATCAATCAACTGGTAAGCACCTCAACCAGGAGATTTATGTCTTTCCGGTTTTTGTCAATAAGCCTGGTTTGCCTCGCGGCATTGTACCTAGCTATCATTTGTTTGGCTTGTCTGCGCCCTGCTAGATCCTTCCATTTCCTGTTCATAAGAATTTCTCCACCCATTCCTTTAGGGCAGATGTAGTCTTTCTACCTAACATATCACATTCAATATTCAGGTAATTTAGTACCCAGTTTATAAGCACCTATGTATACGAACTCTCACTATATAGGCAGTATAATTTAATATTTTAGATGCATTTATGCAATTGGATTGGAAATATAAAAAAAAAAACATTGCAAACAAGCCAGCTGTTCTTTCAAGCATGAACATATTTGAAATGCATTGTTAAATCGAAGTATAAAAAAATAAATAAATAAAATGAAATGAAATCAGTATAAAAATTTTTTTTTATAATTCCGTTTTAAATACCATATCCTGCATTGATTTTATAAAATGTATTTGGAATTTAATGCAAGGGAATATTGAAATTATTTATTAAGAAATGAAAATAACTAACAGTTTACGACCAGAAGTTTCAAATAAATGTTTGTACATACCGTGTATATACATTTTTTGTATATACACGGTCCAATTATGCTTAAGAATGTTCCAGCATACCACCACTTTTCGACAGATTTTGCTCATTTTTTGTTCACATGCTAAAAATAATGTTTTCTAATAAACCGAAAAGTTTCAGAATTTTTGACCGTTTAGAACGCGAGATAATTAATATCAAACTTATCATTCTCTCTCACTCTCTCTAATTAGAAGCATGTAAAACTTCATGCCCGTCCGACTATTAAAAAGAAAATTCGTGTATATATTTATATATTTATATTTCGAAATATAAAAGTTTAAAATTATTCCTTTTCTTCAACATAACATTATTTTGTATGTGTGAACAGTGTTTTTGTCTATGTGTTGTATATGTGTGTTTATGTATTGGTGCTATAATAAAATAAAAATCGGTTTGTTGTATAACTGATTGCATAACACAGTACTGGAACGTCGTTAATCACGAACTTTATCTCACGTTCTACTTTTTTCGTTTTCGAGTTGTCATGTCCACGGAGAGACAAACGAACGGACGGTCGGATATGTTGAAATGGACTAATTAGGTCATTTTATGAACGTCTATACAAACAACTTTGCGATCAATTTTTTCAAACAAAATCGGGACTAACTGTATTCTACGTACTATTTAAATCTCAGTCAAATCAATTTTGTAGAAATAATTAAATTCACGAATACAGTGCCTTGATACCTCTCTTTTAGGAATTAATTTTAACAAAATAATACAAAGGTAAAGAAAATTTATAATAATCGTATTAATAATCAGAATCCAGGTTATACATTCGGGAATAATTAACTTTTAACATATACATTATTATTGTCAGCTCTGATTTTACATCACAAAACATGTACAGAGGGTTACAAAATTATGTTTTCTAACAGGAGCTGAGAGGTGGAGGTAAAATTCAGAAAAAACTAAAAGGTTGGTGGAGCAAATGTAAAGTGGTCACATATATATCTAATTTTGATCTTAGCTCAGTTGTTTCTAAAAAGGTTTTTAAACGTACGATATGTTTTTTTTAACAACGGAATGGCTGTTTTCTCGAGTAAGACACAAAAAGAAAAAAACGGTACAAAAACTACAATTACGATAACTTGAACCGTTTTCTTAAGGATGCTCCCGCATAGTACCACTTTTCGACAGATTTTGCTCATTTTTTTCACAGGCTAAAAATAAAGTATTCTAATAAATCCCGAAGTTTCAGAATTTTTGACCGTTTAGAATGCGAGATAATTAATAGCAAAGTTATCATTCTCTTTCACTTTCTCTCATTAGAAGCATGTAAAACTTCATGCCATTTTTTTTCTTCAAATGAACATTATTTCATATGTGAACGGTGTATTTGTCTATGTGTTGTATATGTGTGTTTATGTATTTGTGCTATAATAAAATCAAACCGGTTTTTTGACCTGATTATATGACACAGTGCTGGAATGTCCTTAAAACTCCAACGAGGACTAAAAAGGCTAATGGATAACCAGTGGTGATATTCGTTTTGTTAAACTGTACATTTTATATTCTATATAGATTCTATCAACAAAACTCAATAGAAATGTTTGTGTTAAATTAGTTCGAAGTTTATTGTTATGTAGGTTGGTGTAGTGAATTTTCTAGAACAATATATAAAACAAAATCTATGTTGTTTAATGGTTTCGGTACTGTACATAACATACATACAATCATTGAATAAATAATACATAATTCATATAATATATACATACTTACATACTATATATACATATCGAAAACTTAGAAAGTATGTATGTAAATATTGTACAAAAGTTTATAAAATGTTAATAATATGTTGTTTTTTGTAGGTTGGCAAACTTTGTTAACAATCAACAGAAAAATATTCATAACATAACATAAATAAAAAAAATAATGATTAAAATAATAATAATTTCAACTAAAAATTATTTGAATTTTACAGGGTGGATGTTAACTACTTCTGGGTCTGTAATGCTCACTTTCATCAAGTAAAGGTCACAATCATATAGCAAAATAAATCGATTACATGATTTTAACACACTATTTTCAATATCATCGTTAAGGAATAAATAGTTTTAAAGATATGTTAATTCAAAAATATAAAAGACGTAACCACGCCCCTAAACGGATAAAACGTCAAATCGTACTTCCCAATATCCATTATAGTTAATATGTGGCATATAGTTAGGTGTAGTACCCAAACCAAAAGGAAAAGGTCTGAAAATTTGCAATATCTATCCCGAAATCGAAATTTTCGCATGTTTTGTAAATATAACATAGCAATAAATATAAGTATGTTGCCATGTGATTGGCTGATAGTAAATTGTTATTGGTCAATGTTAAGAAATCGTAAATGCATAAAAAATTATTTAACCTTCATTTGGTTTTAGTATTTCAATATAGTAAGAGATTTTTCGGACTTTTCAAAATTTTCAGATAATTTCCTTTTCTTTTAAGTTTGATAAAAGCCATGGATTGGAAATATGACGAAAGATTTGGAGTTCAAAAGATATTTTAGCAAATATTATTTTCTACCATGCAATATTTTACTGAGATATCAATTTTTAGTAAAATATCACGGAATATTTTTTAATCTCCATTAAATCTTAGAGAATTTGATGATACTGGAAAATTTCTTCACAATCAACTTTCTAAACTACAAAAAGAAAATTTAACTCAATTTTGTATACATTAATGTCAACTATATTACATTGGGTTTACATAATTATTATCATTTTTGGCGAAGTAGACCGACGTACTCAAATGAATGAAAGTATAGCATCGATTTACTAATGTCATTTAAATTTACTAAAAAATGCATGGCAAAAAAGTATTATACTCCAAACGATATTTTAACAATTCTAAACAGTACATAACTGTTGTGTTTTATTGAAAAAAAATTATTATAATTAATAAATGTAGACATAACCTTGTACTTTTAATGGTATACATATTTTTTTTTTAATTTTAAAATTTTATTATTGTATTATTTGAATACTTAAATAAATAATGGCTGTTATTGTATAAATATTTAATTATTTTTCAACATTTTATTAAGTGTTTTTATTTTATTATTTGTACACATTAAAAACGTTTTTTTGTATTTAATTCATGTTATAATTATTGTTATTAATTTACTATTAACTTACAATTAAACATTTATTTTGTGTCTCAAGTAGGTTGAACTCAAATATTATTAAGCCTACTATTAAGGTTTTAGGGACAGTAGAGCCAAGCTAAAGGGGCTTCCACCGAGTACTTTTATCTCTAAAAAAACTCAAGTGAATGTTTTCCAACAGAATTCTCTTCGTTTTGGCACTCGTATGAAAACATAGCGAAAAGTTCAATATGAAATCGCTTAAAATATAATGAAATCGCAAAAAATATCCTGTTAGCCAAATGATATATATCCTGTAGCCTAGCCTGTTGGCCAAATGAGAAACCTAGAATACGTACCAGGTATCAAAATCCACATTCTGATACCTGAGTTCATAATTACAAATAATTTTTGAAAATTTCAGTTCTTTTCACTTCAAGTAAATAAATAATTCGTATATTTTTTATGAATACTATTTTTATTGTTAGCAATAATTTCTGTTTTAATCAAATATTATTAAGCACTTAAAAAAGTTTCTTCGTGCATAAAATTTTAATTTGTAGTACAAAATTATTACAGTATTCATTTCAAAATTCGATTTGATTATATTCATTCAGTGATACCAGACTTTAATCAATGCATAAAACGTGATAAATCATTAATTTATAAAACAATATCAGTATGATATCTTTTAATCACATATTAAATACAAAATTACATTCATTATCTAAATTAATGTCTTAACTATTAATTTAAAATTTTAATTTATGTACCAAAAATTAAATAATATGTAATGGAAATAATATCTTGGGTCTACCACCATGTTAATCATTAATACTAATAATAATTTTTTTTATCGTATATATTTAGTAGTTTAAATGTTACAACATATACCAACCACCAGCACATTACTTTTAAAATATGACATATGATGTCATTTATGACAACATAAACAATAATATCTTTTAATAATATATGTTAAAATAATTAGAAAATTATCCAACTTAAGCATTATAAATTACATATACTATGTGGAATGCATATGATATAATATTATAGTTATACTGTAATAGTCCTGGCGGCTGATGCACATTCTGTTATAAATTTATCGAGTTAATGCAAATTTCATTTATGTATTGAGTCACAGAAAACTGAGCCGGATTTTTATGGTTAAGTCCATTTGTTCAAGTGATTAAAAAATACGTTTAAATCGGTTTAAAAATATTGGCACAATATTGAAATTAAAGCTTTCAAAAAAAATCAACCGATTGATAACTTTCATGTACACTCTCGTTCAAAAAAAATGAACAGACTTGAACCGAATCAGTCTCTCACAATTTTGATTATTCTTGAAGTAACAGATACAACATTTTATTTTATTTTTATACGTTAGAGTAAGATGTAACACTTAACAGGTATTAGCTTATATTTATTTTTTAAATTCTCACTCTGTCAATGACACCGTATATACAAATAAAAAATACAAATTCAGTTTATACTTCTATTTCTTTTTGACACACTTAAAAAATATGCTACTTATCTTTGTTTATAAATAAATAAAATTATACATTATACAAACAGTTACAAAAGTGAGTAGTTTTATGAAATGTAAGAAAATTGACATTTCAGGTCTGTTCATTTTTTTTGAACGGGAGTGTACAGTTCATCGTACATGAAAGTAACAGCTATGTAATTTTTGATATATCAACTGTTTTTAATGCGATTGAAAACATTTCATACATTTTTTCGGTTACACTAATATTTACTGAAAAATTTACAATTTAAGATCGAAAGTCAAAATGCTTAATATTTCTGTACACACAGAGAAAAATGATTAGGTATTGAATTGTAACATGATTTTCTACAACTTTTCTACGCATCATACATTTTTCGATTGTTCTCATATTAAGAGAGATATTTTATATTTTCTTCATGATTTATGCCCCCCTTTCCCCTTGGCCTATGCCATTTATAAATAAAATTGTGACATTTCATTCTAAGGAAATTCGCTAACGCAGTTGTCGCAACTACCGCGGAACGAATTTTTTTAAATGTATACGTAAACACATATACGTAACCATTCTACTATTTTCACTAATCTCATACTAACAACTATAGAAAATTGAAGTGGAAACCATAAAATCCTGATTACAAAAATGAACCAGTTTGAGGTAAACAAATATTCATTATATAGATTTATTTATTTTTATAAATTTAACAGGAAGTTTCGTTTTATTTCCTGTGTTTAGTTTAAGATAACAATAAAATTTGTAATATATTCGATTTTTAATTAACCAAAAGTAATGATAAATGTAATTACACACAAAAAATGAACAAAGAATTTTTTGAAAAAAAAACGTATAGAACCACAAAAACCACAATTTAGATTATACGATGAATAGATAGATAGAGATGTGGTTTTTACGTTTTAATTTTCAAAATAAAAAACGAGCATATGCTACTATTGGTTTTAGAAAAAAATACATATATGCACGTACACAACCCCACAAAAGCAGTGTTCATTTTTTAAATTTTGTAATTAACGTCTGCCTTATTCATTCGAAAACATTGCTTCGATTAAAAATTTGTTCATTATAAAGATAAAAACAACTTTTATTCGAAATATTTTCGCAAAAACCGAATGAGTAAGGCACAAATCAACAATAAAATTTTTTGAAAAGTACGCTACTTTTGTGGCTTATAGTGTAAGTTGAGACTATGTTAGTAGATTGATTAATAAATTCATTCCCACGATGTAAATACAAAATTTGAATATAATAGATTTAAATAGTTGATGTTTTCTCTTTCAACATAAGGAGGTTTCCATAATTTTAGATAACATCACACAGGTACCATTGACACTTAACTAAATTAATAAGGAGGTGTATAGAAAATGCTACGAAAAGAACAAAAATTTAGTAGAATATTCCTCACTTAATGAAGCTACTGTGAAAATTTAATATAAGGATTTACTAACACGTTTAAAAGTTATTGCAATTTAAAAAAACTGTAATTTAACATGAAGATTTGTTCACTCAATAGATTAAACTCATTCCAATTATCATTAAAAAGCTACAAAGCGTCCCAAAGTTTTCAACTATATATCTTGAATTCTATAGAAAAAATTTTGTACAATTTTATTAACATTCGCTAAACGGTTGTTGGGGAAAAAATTATAAATAGAAATAAAATAAATCTATCTTTGTCACTTATATAGAAAGAAAATGGATATAGGTTTTTGTTGATTTAAATTAAAGGTACATTCACTGCCAAAAGTTTTTCATATTATTTCTTATTTAAAGTAATTTTGCCTCCAATTGTTTCTCCCTAACACTCTGAAGTATGTTATTGAAACATTCAATTTTGAGGAAAAGTAATATCGACCTTGAATTATGCAAAACAAATGTTTCAATACTGTAATACCAAGTTCAACTATTTAACACAAATTAATGTGTCTGAAATTAGTATCGATTTTTTTAGCGATCCTTTTTAGCTGACAAAAGAGATTAAATATTGCATTTTCAAATACAAGTAATGCTTCTTTTTTGAAAACAAACAACATTTGTTTTTTCAAATTTTTCCTGAAACTCAATAGTTTTGGCTTTCTGAAAATACTAGTAGATTACATTAACATGTTTATGAATATCCACGAACATACAAACATCGTATTTTGATGTACAAAACAGTCAGGTTTTCAGGCATTTAAGCATATGTAGAAGTCAAATAAATAGTGTATTATTTCATAATAAAATTTACTATTTCGAAAATTTTCCCATTTGTTCTGATTTCTGTAAAGTTTTTATGAAGTGTTTTTCATAAAATAACTTTTTATTACCCTGTTACTTTTGAAGACAATTAAAATTTACATTAAAGTCATCTACAATGTAATTACCAAACGATATAATTTCCATACATATAAATTTATATATAAGAAAATGTAATTTTCATGAAAATTAAATTAGCCTGAATTTTCCATATCTAATGTGTATTTAATCAGGAAATACAAAATAAACAAAACAAAACATAGATATATTTAATAATGTATTAAATATATCCCATGTTGATGTTTTATATTTTAATTAATAATTACGATGATAAGAAACCAGATGCCATTAAAATACAATTTATTTGTTTTAAAAAAAAATTACAACAAAAAAACAAGTGAAACTAACAACTAACTGAGTTAATTGCTTAAATACCTGGTATATACTGAATTTATGAAAAAAAGTTTATAACAAAATTGGTTTATTTTTAAAAAAGGGACATTTTTTGTCTTTACATTTTTGTGATATCTCTTACGGGTTCAAAGATGGGCAGTGTTGACCATGGTTGTCCAGATTTTTTCTATAGCCGAGCTTGACTTACTTTTTGCTCTAGAACACACGTACAAAACTTCAGCTCGTTATCTCTTTTCGTTTTTTAGTTATCGTGTTCACAGACAGATAACCGTTACAAAATCGGAACTAAATTTAATATACTTTTGTATACAGGGGGAGTCGGGAAACCAAACTCCAGGAATGTATTATACATGTGAAAATATTACAAAAAAACTTGCATAGGTTGTCGCGGTATCTTGGCTCTATTTTTACCTTTAAAAAAGAGCACTGTCGAATCTATACAGATTCAAATACTCGAAACAAAAAAATATTTAACTTTCTTCAATAATTGTATTTATACTCGAACAATACTAATTATTTACAATGATCAATTCAACAATGGTAACTTCAAACCGCACTACTGTTCCTTTCGGACTGAATTTAAGAACTGACTTAAATTGGGTTAGGCACCGGCTTTATATACCGTCGCAACAACATGTTTAGACGTTTCAAAAAAAAAACACATTTATAAAAAAAAACAAATCTTGTGTATCCCAATAAAGTTAGTAACCCAATTTAAAACTTACATAAGTTATACAATAATAAGCGTTTATGTTAATTTTTTTTTAAAATAATAGTTTTGCAATAAAACAAATTATATCTTCTTTTTTATTGAAATAAAATAATTTTAGATCTAGAACTATTTTCCTTATTATTTTCTTTTTGCAATTAGATTGTGTGCTGAGGTCTTAAAAATTATTTCACTAATTTTCATTACAACAAGGTTCTTATGCGATTTTATTTTTTTTCATAAATGTTAAATAACTGTCACAGCATATTGACACATTATCAGAACAACAAAGTTATCAATTGTCTTGTAAGTCTCGAACATATCATACTGATTGCAATTGTTTTAAATCACCAATTTTGAATACTGTAGAACACAAGATACCATTTTTTAATTACGCGATAACTTGAAAACAAATGAAAATCAGATAAGAACATATATGAGTTTTTTTGTATTAATTTGTACAATACGCTCCTGGAGTTAGTCCGTTCCTAACGACTCACTCTGTATATCATATATACCGGGTATATAAATAAACATAAATGACATAAATAATTGTTATATTAAAAATTTTTAAATACCCATGTAAAAATATAATAAATGTTTGCACATTATTTTTATGGTTATCGTTCAAAATAAAAATTTAATTATGAATTTTTATTTATAAAAATATTTGATTTTAAACTTCGTGTACTAAATTAAAAAAGGTAGGGGTCATTGGTATCTACAATATCAGACAAAATGTGGAATTTTTCATTTTTCAAATTGTGTCCATGTGTCATTGAAAAATATAATAAATATGTGACAAAACTGCAACAGCGAAAAAAGTTTATTTGCCGTGTGTTCATTTGCAAATTTTTTTCTCCTTATCTGTTAATAAATAAAGATATATATTTAAAATATGTTTCAGTTTTTTTGAAAATTCAGTCATAAGAGATTTGTGTTTGTATGGGGATCTCAATAAATTACTATTTAAATATTATTCATAAATCAAGAAATTCGTGTTTCAGCCCCTGAACTCTATATAACTGCACAGAGTATTCTTATGGTCCTAAATATGAAGTCACGGATAATGGATAATTTTGCTTCAGGCATGGCTAAAAACTTTATGTGTGTAGTGGAAATACATTTTTGTACCTAGACAAGTTGAGAAGCGCTTTAATTAATGGCGTACCATGTGACAATCTGTCCAGTTATATACAGGTTAATGGTTTCAGCGTTTTTATAAAATCAGGGTAAAAGAGGGTAGGTTTTGAGTGTTTGAATGGTTATTTAACATTTGGTAAACACATTTGGTTTACTTGAAATATATGTATATTTGTCTAAACATACATTTTAACACTGTCATAAACTATGTACATATTTTGACCTAAAATTCCCAGGTATGAACCTGTATAGAGAGCAGATGTGTTTGCAAGGAGTTAAATATAAAGAGATGTAATAGTAGTTTTAATTTTTAATATACAGCTTATTTTTTAAACTACACCCAATCCTGAAACAGTGTATAATTTATCTATCGCTGTCTATATGCAATTACTATGATATGTTGTCTTTGTTACACTTTGTTTGCCTTTGAGAAATATTTCATTGTTGAAATTCCGTTAAAATAATACAACCAAATACTTTACAAAGCATCCAACATTATAATACAAAGTGTTATGCTATGCACTGTGTTAGATCAGTCATTGGTGCGCCTGACAAAGAACGTTATATCATGGCATACTGTACATAGACAGTGATAGATGCACAGCACAATGTTGCTATTAAGTCTATTTAAATTTACGTAGTGTATAGTTTTAATAGATTCTTCAATGAAAAAGGAAATACATTCGAGGTGTTAGTTTAATAAATAATCAAATACACAAGACTATTCATTTAACGATCCACGATCACTAAACCTCTACTCCCAATAAATTATAAATAAAATAAATTATAAATAAATACGTGTATCAGCGAAAATTTGCTTGTCCAGGTAGAAATATTATGTTACTCAGTACATAAGTAACATAATAAAAATTTTGGCGGGTGAAGTAGTTACGAGTTATGCTAGTTTTGGATAAATCACAAAGAAAAAATACACTTAATTTCAACAAGGTTTAAGACCGCTGATGTATTAAATTGATGATAAATAATCAACTACATGGAATACAAATTGATGAATTTATTAAAAATTCATAAGCGTTTAACAATATTTAAACACGCCCTTCCTGTGTTGTATATTAGGATATTTACATTTTGAGATTCTCTTGTTTGATTGTTCGCAGCTACATACAATATTTAATAACAATAAAATTAATAATATTAACATGAATCATATAATCAATTGGAATCAATTAAATAAATGAAACAGACGCACATAATTAATGAATGATTCATAGAATCGTTATTTCTTATATAATACATGTGTTTAGCTTTTTTTTTTTTTGTTTCAAGTACTGCATTCTCTATAAATTATTATCTACTTAAAATAATAAATTACAAGGAAAACTTCCATATTATAAATTTATTAATATTTTTAAAAACCACAGAAACAAATCCTTGTTCTTTAGATAGACTTCGACCATAAGGTCCATTGTGATGCCTAAGGATGTGAGTGGAGGACAAGGAATTTTGTGTGTATACTAGGAATTGGTAGGAACTATACTTTGGTAGGAACTATGCCGATACTCGTCTGGTGTTCGTAAAGGAAACTGCAGCAAACCTTCACGAGCATAGCCGGTTGCTTCGTTCTTGTCCATACGCCGACAGATTAGTCAATAAAGCGCCCCCTTTTTTTTATAATTGACAACCTGCCGATGTCGGGATTCGAACCTATAACCTCCCAGTTCCAAGTACACACAACGTCTTCACAAGCGCGACTACTTGCCTGGTTCTTTAGAAAATCATATAATAATGGAAGTAACCAGAAGTTATTCAAGATTTTACACGCAACTTCATGTGTATAGGTAATTTCTCAAAGTTATATAATTAATTTGCGCCTTATTTATTCGATTTTTTATTTATTCGAAAAAAGTTTCGGATAAAAGTTGTTCATTATATATATACTAACAACTTATATTCGAAACATTTTCCCGAAAACCGAATAAATAGGGCAACAAATCCATTATAAAATTTTGTAACGATTACGATACTTTTGCAGCCGATTGTACACAGCACGTGCAATAATTTAAAAAAAAAATGACATTAAACCTTGAGTTGTAAAAACTAATAAATATTTTATTATCCATTTTATTGAAAATTGCATTGCTAAAGTTATTTTAATGCACAATTAAAAGAAAAATTTTCCGAGAAAATTCATTTTTCACTACATTTTTTATCACTTAATTAAAAAATATTTTTAAATAAATTTTTTCAATTAAAAGGGCACTTTTTCTCGCTTTCAAAATCAATAATTTTGAAAAGCACATTGTAAATAGAATCATTTGATATAATAACTTCTGTATAGCATGTATTTAACATATAAAACTCGAAAATATTGCGAGAGATCCAACCGTCTTTAAGGCAATATTTAAAGGATTCTACAGTGAATTCTTATACATTTCCAGTTATTTGTTTTAAAAATAACTGATTAAAAAAGCAGGAAATTTATGGTACGATCTGACCAACTGTTTGCAAGATTAAGGACAATACAGGAAATCATATACATTCCACTACCATAACATCTCTGATTGCTCAGAGGCACAGCTTTAGTCTAGAATGTCAGAGGCCGTAGATTCGATTCCCATCTTAGATGTGTATATTTTTTATATCAAACAATTGATGTCAAAAGAATGTTCGGACATATTACTTAAAACGTCAAATTAAGTAAATAGATAAATTGACGCTAGTTAAAAAACTATTAAAAAATATATAATTAAATGGTTATATTAAGAATTTTCAAATTAACGAAATTTTATTTATTTAAGTTAAATGCCTTATCACTAATTAAATTTCACATACTTCTAGCATAGTTAAGGTTCGTTTAGACTACAACACTAGACACCGTACACTCAGTGTATACACCGAGTGTCTATGTGTGCACACGAGTGTCTCTACTTATGACATTTATTGCGACACTATAATTAGTGTTGAAGCAGCGACTGTGTAAACACCTTGTGTCTGAGTGTCCAAGTGTCTGTTCAGGTTTTCAAACAGATTCGACATTTTTGCATACACTTCATATATTCCATATACATATTATATAGTAATAAATATAGCGTTTACGTCGTTGTTTAAGAACAATATAAGAAGCAATAAGTTCTGTTGTGTGTGGACAGCTCGGACACTAGTTCCGTACATTTTTGTCTGGCTAGTGTCCAGACACCAAAAATCTGTTTATATGTGAACAGTAAAGAAATTTATCTCTGACATTTGTGTTGCAACTTATGTCATGGTCTAAACTAAGCATTAGAACTTCTCCAAATATGCCATTGAAATAAATACACATTCGTGAAAAACATGTGCATTGCATACTAATGAAATGATCTACGAGTGCATTATACATAATTTCGTCACAGAAATAGTAACGTTCAACTACACTGGCTGGGATGATGATAGTGTTGATGCTCTCTGTGTTGGGGGATCATCATACAATAAATTTATAAATAACCGATTTGTAAAAAAATGGCACATGTTACGGTATTTAAAAATAACTTATCTCATTAAATATATTATTTCAAAATATATACGAAATACTGCATATAATAAAAATTGATTGCATAAAAATTGAATTGTACAATTTTTGCAATATTTCAAAATCGTGATAAAAATTTGGAAATAAAATGTTTGTTATTATATTTCAAGGTTCTCATAAAAATATTTGCCAAAAATTTATGTTCATAATTATTATTTAGAAAATAATAAATTTTGTTCTACCTAATTTTCTTAACTGTACAAATTAATAATAACACCTGTTTTTCATAGTCTACAAATTTTTCTTTCAAATATGAGACATTTTAAGTTTTTAAAAATTTCCAAGACGTAAAAACAAACTTTTAAATATATTATTTTAAAACAAAATCCCAGAATACACAGTTCTAAGTTTTTCTTGTTCAATAATACACAGGATTAATCTGGATATATATTATCCAGATCAGTAATATTAGTAATGAATTTTACATAATAACACAAATCCTTTTATTCTTGCTTTATCCCTATTTCAGCAGTTATTTTAATATAAAATAATACATCAAAGATTCATTGAATATTTCAAATTGCTGGAATGTTCTCTAAAGTGAAATTGATTTATAAAACAATTAAATTATAGGTATATTTACATATAATTGAAAGTATTAATTGTTATTCAAAGGATTGCCTTGAATTCATGAATAATGGCGTATTCTTAGCTAGAAATACTATCCTACCCGGAGAAAGTATAAAACTACATATTTAACATAGACTTCATATGGGAAATTCAGTAGAGATGTTAGGGTTTTACTATTCATTCTACATAAAAATATGAAATATGTCATTTTCTCCCTTTTAAAGGTCGATGAATAACCAAAAAGAGCTTCAGCTATTCGCTATAAAACGAAGGGAAATATCCTGTCTATTTATACATTGTTAGAATGGTTGCTTTTCGGTTATATTATACCAACGGAAGTGACTAGCGTTTACTTAATTTGACATTTAAGTAACATGTCTGAACAATGACAACAGTCTATGATATCAAATGCTTAATATGAAAAATCATACACATCTAGGATGGGATTCGAACCCATGACCTCGTGACATTAGTGGCCTAGAGAGATGGTCTAGAATGCCATAGGTCGTAGATTCGATTTCCATACTAGATGCGTATGATTTTTTCATATCAAGCATTTGATGTCCAAGAATGTTAAATAAATATATTAAATAAAAAATGTAATAAAAGAATATATTAAATTTCAAAAATTTACCTTTTTGCTCAAAAAGAAAATCAATATTAACCACAGTTCACTCACACGCGAAATAAATCAAATTCAATCACTTCTGCTTTTGATATTATTAACAAAACAATAAAGACACACTTTTTGTTGAATTTTTTTAATTACAATAAAGACCACCTCATGTGTTTATTGAAACAAAAATTTGCACAGAAAAAATGGCACTAATAAACGATACACATAATATAGCACATACAAAATTGCAATATTTAACTATCACACCACAACCAAACAAAATACAACAATAAATTGTTTTATAACAATAATATTCAACAACCGGTAACTTTGAATGATATTTAATCCACAAGAAGTATCAACGTTAACGGGCAACTGACTAACTAAATACATACAGAAAACAAATATTCATGTGTTGTAGTTGATGTAAGTGAGTGAGTGAAGAAAAGAGTAGGATTGAGTAAGGGAGGTGGTGTATACCGCTGCTAATGTGTATGCGAAGTTTATAAAATTGAATATCATCTCTCTTACTTCCAACAACAAAATAACATACACCATATAATACAACAAAAGTGGACACGCAGTGAACGAACGACTGATTCAAAGTGAAACAGTTAGTTTGTTTTCAACAAAGTGGTTTAGAAATTTTTATAACACTCTTCACAATCATATATTTATTGCCAATAATTAAAAAGTTTACGACAAATTCAATTTAAATATATATCATGTAATTGACATTGGTTGGCTGTGATGGAATTTAATTATGATGAAAGTTTGAATACTTTATTTTTAATAGTATGAGACAAAGCATTTGAATTTTATTTGCCATTATTTAAGTTTATATTCACTTTAAAAATATGTGAAGTTTTTAAAAATATTAATATTTGGAGCAGTCAGTCATGTCCTATGTGTACCAATTGAATTGAAAAGAATTTATTGAAAACTATAGTACCTACCCTATATAGAGAACTAGAGAACCTAGCCTAAGCTTTACCTAGAATACAACATCGTTTCCTCAATACATACATCATCGTTTTACAAAGTCAAGTAAATGGATATAAGCCAGCCTTAAAACTAACTTAAATAATTAATAAATTGAGGAGGAGTATATACAATTAGATTGCACTGGAATAAGTTGCAATCGACGTCGTGTGGCATAAGGAATTTCTTCCTGAAGAGCAAATCATTTGTGTCGAAGCGACTCAATGCGTTGATCTCCGGGAAGGAGTTTTCACGGGATCGTTGGAAGAAGGATATGGCAGTAGATTTGGGTAAAAGACATCGATTTTGAAATCGTTTTTGCAATTTGAGTAGCTGCAATGTGTACCCAGATGGTAGCTGCGTACGTTAGTATGGAGCAGGTGCTAGACTAGTAAAGTTGATGATTGAGGCAGTCGTCGTACTTAGTGCTAGTGTTGGGTCAGGGGGTATAACCGTGCAAGGATTATACCCCCTGCTATACCCGCTTTGTGACGTTCTTTGTTCAATTCAACTAGGTGTGACTTAGAATGTTTTAATTGTTTACATTTAAATGAATTTTTCAAAGAAGACCACACATAAAATTTCACCTTTCTAATCCATTTGAACTTTTTATATCGAGACGATTTGGGCTGAACCTATGTGATCTAAACTCAAGATCTGTTCCGGAGTCATAATGTAACTAAGCCCATAAAAATTCAACTCGGAGTGTATTCTTCATTTTTCTCACGGCGCAAATTTAAAAAAAGATGGTACGCCAAATTTTATTTGTCGAACAAGAATTGTTGTTTGATTTAAAGAGTGACGTATTGCGAACAGAACTCTGTATCAACCAGTCGATACCATTGTTCTAAACAAAACCAACTGGGTTCGGCACAAATCGACTGCAAAATTATTAAAAGAACGCCACCTAAGCAAAACGGTCAGTGGTCATTTCAATGGGCATACTATGGCGTTTATTAATAACATGACATGAAGGAATCACTATATATAGATTATTTACGCACTGTGTATATATGCAATGTTACACGCAGTATCACTTAGAACGTGTCAATTGTTTCAAATTTTTGTGTTGTGAGTTGGAAAATGGACAATTTATGCAAACCACAAGGTAATATATTAATGGAATGTTTATTATTATTATTATGAGTATGATGATGATGATTATTATTATTGTTGTTGTATGACTTGTCTAATAAATATTAATATAAATGTATTAATATAAAAATTCAAACGATTGACGTTATAGTCAGTTCTTTACAGTTGTTCGCCATTAAAATATATGACGTATGTGACAAAATGATTACGATTTTATACAACATAAAATAGCATAAAGAACATTTGTAAACTCCAAATAAAAATTGAAAGTGCAAAATGCGTTCATTCTATTTAAAAAAAAAAGAAAGATTTCAAAAATTTTTACTTACATATAAAATTAAACAGAGAATATGAAGGAATTTTTATTTTTTATAGGTTGGTATTGCAATACCTTGTTTGGTGTTATTTATATAATTTCAATGTCAACTGTATGATGAATTTTTTTTTTACATCAATGTTATTTTGACGTGAATTGATTGTTAATTTTGTTTTGTTCGGACAGAAGCTAACAATATGAGTGATTTATTGTCAATAGAATATTTTTTCAGATATCACCAAAAATAGATTAACTGTTCTCACCGTTCCGTATTACCGTAAATGGATACTTTTAAAAACAAATAATTTTTGTGCTGTTCTCAATAATGTTCCCAATCTCTACTATTATAAAATTGTAAATTTCTATTTGTTTGTTCGAGCATCACGCAAAAACTACTGGATCGATTTTGATTAAACTTCCTTTTGTTTAAAAGGCCATGATTAAACTTAAAAACGTGTATGTATTTTATTTCGCTACGAGAGATAGAGTTCAAAAATAATCGTAAGTATTTGAAGTAGTGGAAGCCTTGGGAACGATAAGTATTTAAAGTAGCGGAAGGGGTGGGAAATTGCATTGAGGAAATTAAAATGAAGGGAGCCGGAGATAAAACGACAATAAAACGCGAAACTGCGGGTATAAGCTAGTTATATATAACATTAGTCATAAATAACATTTTTACAACTTTTCAAAGGTACCTGCAGTTAAAATCGCTGTTAAAAGGATACTCTTATTTGTATTAGTTTTCTGTTACATTTTTATAGTCATAATGTTACTCTATTTCTTAGGAAAGGACGGTGATAGCCGAAACATTTTTATTGTCTTCGAATGTTATTATTAAAGGTTACATAACAACAGTTTGTCTTCATTCTTTATCCGCATTCACAAATTTAACTTTTTTATTTTTAAAGAAATGCCCTATCTTCCAATTACCCCATATTTGACTATCCCCGGATTGGGTTCGGTCCAAATTAGTCCGCACAGTTGGAAATCTATCTACTATCGCTTATATTTTTTAATATTCATCCAACAGTTTTCAAGGTACAGAGCTTTAAGCATAAACAAATCAGAAGTTTTAGATTTATCAAAAGTTTAGGAATAGGAAAATAAATTAAAACTTGATTATGCAAAGACTATAGCCACTATTAATAACCCAATTATGAACAATTTATGTCAATTTTATTCAATAGCAAAGCTATATTTTGAAAAATAAGATCTAATTTAATCAAAACTTTTTAGGTCAACATTGTTTTTCATATTTTAATCAAAAATCAAATTTACATGCGCAGGGGGTCCCTCTAAACTAATATTCTAATTCTTATCATTGTTCCACACAGCAAATCAAATCTTTTTTTCTCTCGATATATTAGTTAATAACGAAGTTAGTTATTAACTGAATGTTAGTCTTTCGTAAAGCTCTATATGTAAAAAAAGTTCCATAAATAAATTATGAGTGGCTGAAAAAAACGACAAAGAACAAAATATATGAAGTATAAATTATAGAGTATAATATTTAGGTCATTTAGAAAATTAAATCGAATAATGGAAAATATTGAATGCGACATTGAAAAAAAGTAAAACAACAATAAATATAGCCTATAATTAGTATGAATTATTAAAAACAAGAACAAAATAAAATCAATTATAAAAGGGTGACAAATAACACATACCATAGAGCTCTTCTCACCCAGTGACGTCATTATCGATAATTTCTATTCAATTAGGTTAAAATATATGTGTTGAATATTTATATTCATTGAAGTGAATATTTAACACTTCTGAGTGTGCATATTTTTAATTTGTTTACTACTTGGTAAACTGGTACATAAAACTCTTCTAGTGTTCAATCACTGTTTACAGGATGATCACTTTCTAGAAAGGTAAGTACCAAGAGAAAGTTCTATTTTAATTGATTTCAGGTATTTCTTATTTGGTCTGATAAATTAAAACATTTGCCGCCTTAATTACGCCCCCCTACTTTACATATTTTTAGTAGAAGGTAACGCACTAGCACTCACTACCTCTAATAGCCTTCTCAAAGCTCATTACAAAGAGCTTTTACAATTTTGTTTTATGGTTAATGCTGACTTATAAAATTTCGTAACTTAATAATAAAAACGAATATAAACTGATTCGTTGATGACACACAAACAAAAATATAAGTTTAAAAGTTGTTTCCTTACCTATAATACACTGTGCAAAATCGTTTATCATAATAATTTTGAATGTAAAATAAAATAATATGTACTACAAAAACAACAGTACGTTTATTAAGGAATTCATTACAAGTTAATAATAAGAATACTTTTAATGACAAATTTGAGCTTGATGTTTTTTGATAATTACAATTATATTTGGTCGCAAAAATGACAATGCTACTCTCATATTCTACATTTAACATTCTCGATCTTTTTTTCGTTTTTATGTTGGGTAATACTTTACTACACGACCGGTAAAGACGAGGTGACAAAGTGAAAATTCGTAAAGAGCACGTCAAAGTCTATAAAAAATAACAATTATCAAAACTCCCGGTAAAGTTTCCAGGTAAGACTACCAAATGATCGGACTATATTGGCACTAACACTAATGTCTTCTTTCAATTTAATCGAATTCTTAACAAAAATGAGTTTACGAACCCTTAACATTCTCAATGAGTAATCCTTATATGATTTATGCTTAATAATTCAATGATAATCATAAATCTGCACACAACACAACATATTGCAGAAGCAGGGACATATGAAATAATAGTAAACACATTTGCTTAACACGCCTAGTGTAAGTATTTTGTATGTAGTTATTGTCGATGTATGTAGTGTACTGTTTGTGTATGTGCATAACCATAAAATGGCAATGAACTGTTTGTTTGTGTTGTCTGTAAATATAAATTCTTGTTATAATAATTTAATATAATACGCTTATAGTAGTAGTGTGTGTACTAAGTATTTGTGCTAAAACTGCTAGTTTTTGTTTATGATACTTTATTACAGTTAGAATCAGCCCTCTACTAACAACATACTAAATATTACAACACATTCACATGTTTTTAGGACATAATTGCGTTACTTCCTGTCGTTGTCGTCCTAAACATTGGGATAATGTTTATATAGTCTATTCAGAAGTATCAACATTATATTCAAATAATCGTTTCATTTCTTTTTTAACCCGACTTTAAAAAGGAGGATGGTTCTCAATTCTTCTGTATTTTCTTTTTTTTTTTTTTAATGTTTGTCACCTCAGAACTTCGTCATTTATGAACCGATTTTGAATTTTTTTGTTTGTTTTAAAGGGTTTGATTTCAGGTAGGTCCCATTGTCACCAAATCGCATTCTGGTGAGGGGACCCTCTGGAAATCAAGGAAAAACCTCATTTTATATGTGATAACCGATTTTTGTGAATTTTTTTTTTTTTTTTTTGAAAGGGTATACTCATTCATATTGGGAAAATCCTTTTAAAAACCGACTTCAAAAAATTTTTTACAAAAAAAAACGGACCCCAAAAAAAAAAATTTACACTAAAAATTAAAAAAAAAAAAACGGATAAAAAAAATCTGTTATAAAAAAATGCACTAAAAATTAATAGGTCGTATCCATATTTAGACAAATAAAATCAGTTATAGAAATTTAAAGTCACTAAAAAGCGAGAAATATAATCTATTTTGACAAAATGGAAACCCGACTTAATAATTGTACATATATATTTAAAAATATTTTGCTTAGGTGAACTAAAATTGGCACAAGAAAATGCAATTATTTTTTTACTTTTTAGTGCATTTTTTGTTATAGAATATTTGATTTTTAAAGTCGGGTTTCCATTTTGTCAAAATAGGTTTTTTAACAGTCTTCTATCAGCTTTACTGGTATTAACAGTGTAAGCAAATCTTGCACCTAACTATTCAGCCAGCTGACCTTTATTTTATCAACTTAGAAGTTTGAAATGTATGGAATAATTACAAAAATAAAATAATAACGCACGATCTAGATGAACTTGTAATGGAATTCGAAAATAGGAGACAAAATAGAATTTACATATTTGGTGGAAGCGTTAATAAATTATTAGAATACGTTTAGTACAATAAAAATCAATTACCATCTTATATTTCGAACGGTCATTCAAACGAATTAGCATAAAATTGGGTTAATTAAAGACCAATATCTCTTACATGATAAACAAAAGTTGTTTATTTTTCAAAAAAGGGCATTTTTTGTCTTTTTTGGACATTTTTGTTCTTACGGTTTCAAAGACGAAAATTTACCCCTACGGCAGGGGAGGGAGAATGGTCCGCTTCCAGCCATTCACGAACTTGACCGTACTGTTCAGCGCTAGAGCATACACAAAATTTTAACTTATTATCTCTTTTCATTTCTGAGTGTTCGTGTTGACGAAGAGACAGACGGATATACAGAAATAGGCTAATAATTTCATTTTATGAACTATTTTATCAACCGCCAGAAAGTACGGACGAAACTAAATATGCTCTGGTATATTGTATATACCGGATATAAATGTTAATAGTAATAAAAAGAAGTGTATGTACTTTTGAAAAGACTATACTTACTTAATGTTGTGTGTAGTTATTTTAATGTTTATTTATTAATATCAAAATTATATTAAAGTTCACAAAATTTAATATCCGTTTTCTTTAAATAAACATTTATAAAAAAAAAAGTGTGTATTCGGGAGAGAGGAAAAAAACATCTGTGCAAAATGTAAACTATAGATGTAATATGTGTATTAAAAATTGTATTTTAATCTTGTTGGATTAAAACTTATTTATTGTATTGGACGTTCGTTCGTTCGTATGATAAACCAGCTATAAATAAAAAGAACATGGAAATATCATTATAGTTTGGAATGTATTATAAAGTCATTGAAAAAAAACCCATCTATTATAGGGCCTACAAACGAGGAACATTGAACAGCAACATTATGCAGCAACCTAGTTTGGTTGCAAATGTGTATAGTGGTTGCAGCAACAAAAAACATGTCCTTGAACGGTTGCTGTAAAAATCAAAAATATTAGATATTTTTGTAGGAGGAGTTAAATGTTCACATAAAAATTGGTCATATTATCTGAAATGTTGTGCTTTTCTAATATTTTATTATGTTTTATTAACTAGATTGGTTAAAATTTACATTATATACTTTTATTAGTATAGAAGATATTATCCAACAACTAGTTAAAGGTCTTAACTAGAGATACATACATATAAATAAACTATACAAATTAAATGAGATAGATAGAGACAAGATGAGAAATGATTGAATTATTATGACTAGCGTCATAAAATAATAAAATTAAATTTTATGTTCCCAAACTTTGGTTGCAACGTCTGTACTGAAAATATTTTATAGGCGGAGTTCAATGTTGCTGCAGCAATGTTCTGCGCCTATTCTACACTTTAAAGATGGCTTATTACATTAACGAAGCGGTTATTTAAATATTATCGGGTCTTGCATGCAATCGTAGCGTAAATTTCAAAGAACACACACGGAAAAATCTATAATTACGAATCCAAACAAACACAAGTTTCAACTTTTATGACCAGGTGGATTTGCGGAAGTAGAGTGGAATACTATTCTACATTTATATATTACTAGCTTATACCCGCGGCTTCGCTCACGTTAATTGTTATATTTCCGACTCCCGTTGTAATGTCGTTGCCATCGCAGCGAGATAAAACACATACTAGTTTTTAAGTCTAATCATTAGGTTTTAAACGTTTTAAAAGTTCCATTGGTCCAGTAGATTTTCCGTGATACTCGCGCAAAGTCGTTTTTTAGGTTATCGTAAGCCTGGCTGAAATGCCTAAACAACTGAAAACATGACGTTGCTACTAATTTTGACCAATATTATTTAAAAAATGCAGTAACACTTGTTATTTAATCAGGACAATATTCCCGTCAACCTTGAAGTAATATGGGCTTACACTTCCAAACTACAGCAGATAATATAGCTTTAACAAATATCGACCATGTTCATTTATAAACAATTGTGCTTTTTGCCGCCATGGTTTTTAATGAAAGGAATGATGAAAGAAAATTTGACTAATAATGTCTAATGTCTACGACAGAGATAATCCACAAGGAAATTACTGCCCAATCTTTATCAACAATAATGAATGTTTCGATAAAAATTATAAGATAGGTAATCGGAAAATTATTTCATTATAACTGACAGCTTGAATAGAACACTTGAGTCAATCGAGTCACGGTCAAATGGCGGAGTAAAGACGATAAAGAGTTCAGCACAATAGACAAACATTCGCTCGATACGTGATTGTGATAAAATAATGTTACCAATCGCCAAAAATTGGCAAAATACACTGTTTACTAAACTACGATCAGACTGACTGGTCAGTCCGAGTGGTCGAGGTGCTAAAGGTGGTCTACTCAGAACTGGGAGGTTGCTGGTTAGATTCCCAACGGTGGCAATTTGTCAATTCAATTAATTTAAAAAAAATAATGGGGCGGTTAATTGACTTAACTGTTGGCGTATGGGCAAGAACGAAAGTAACCGGCAATGCTTGCGAAAGTTTTTTGCAGTTTCCTTTCACAAACTCCACATGAATATCGGCATAGTTCCTATCAAAGTCGGTTGCAGTCACATAACTTACCAATTCCGAGCCTACAAACAAATTCCTTTAGGGTTCGGTAAAAAAGGCCTAGGAAGGCGTATTTACCAGGCTTTGGCCTCCCCTCAGAAACTACTACTACTAAGATCAGACTGACAAGATAGTTCAATTAGAGAAAGGTCTTCAGCAATCCTTGATCAATATTTCTTTTTTTATATATGATATCTTATTATTTTTACACATCTACGGAATACCCATAATACAGCCTGAATATTTAGATACATATGAAATAAATCAAATAAAAGCACATTAAAACGTCGACGTATACAAGATTGAGACGAGATGGCACCCTTTTTATTATAATCGTCGACGATGATTATATTCTATTCAAATCAGACGATATGATGGAGAGCACGATGATATAGGAATAAATATAATATAGCATATAAATGTAAGTTTGTTCTTTTTGTATACTTGAAATCAACAGCTAAGACATATTAAGGACGTTCCCCAGCACTGTGTTATATAATCAGGACAAAAAACCGGTTTGATTTTATTATAGCACAAATACATAATAAACACATATATACAACACATAGACAAATGCACTGTTCACATATACAAAATAATGTTATGTTGAAGAAAGGAATAATTTTAAACTTTAATATTTCGAAAACAAAACGGTAACACACGATTTTTTTATTTATATAATAATTATTTAGCTTTACTCTCCTAGTTTCTTTAAAATTCTGTCGAGTATTTCTTCTACTACTAATACTAACAGACAGACATACTTACAGTTGGACGGGCATGAAGTTTTACATGCTTCTAATGAGAGAGAGTGAGAGAGAATGATAACTTTGATATTAATTATCTCGCGTTCTAAACTTTCAAAAATTCTGAAACTTCGGGATTTACTAGAAAACGTTATTTTTAGCCTGTGAACAAAAATGAGCAAAATCTGTCGAAAAGTGGTGATATGCTGGAACATCCTTAATGGAATAGAACATACTTAGTATATAGTTTTTATATTATATAATATACAATCTGTTAGCATTTTATAACTATTTGCATAGTGTTTTGAAATTCAATCAATGTTTATCATAAATAAAGATCTTACTCCCAGATATTCCGTCCAACATTTTAGATGGACATTGTTTTCAATTCAAGAACATTTCGAACTTTGATTTAGGAAGAAACAAATGTGGATGTTCAGTAGCGAAAATAATGCAAAACTGTCATCTTTCAGTATAAATCGCGGGATAGATAGATAGATTGTAGAGGCTGCCCTGAACGGGTTCACACTTCGACCATAAGGTCCATTTCGCTGCCTAAAGATATGAGGATGTGAGTGGAGTGGAAGGAATTTTTGTGTATACTAGGAATTACTAGGATAACCGCCCGCGGGATAACCAGTACTAGTTTGGTAAGAACGGCCAATTTATGATAAAATTACGGTTCTTATTCTATATTCTTGGTAAATTTGATAAACCATATTTATGTTGGATGTAAGATACCTACAATAGCTGGCAAAAAGTACTCACTGAAGAAAACTTAATAATGAAATATTGAAAAGGTCGTGATATGAATAAATTTTTCTAGTATGTAAAGTTAGGTTAGGTTGTAGCGGCTGTCTTGCATAGGACTAACTTAGAACGTGAGGGCCCTTGCGATACCAAAATGAGGCTGACCCATCCTTGCCAATACTCCTTAAACCATTTGGAGCTGTTCAGATACAGCAATATGGCTTTGACGCCGCTAAACTTAAGCACAGAGAGATCGTCCAGGAATTGGATCAAACGGGTGAGTCTCTTCATAGGAAAAACTAGGCTGTGACAGAGAAGATGAGTCACCGTTTTCTTCCTCCTCCTCACAGTGGTAGCTCCTGAAATAGTTGTGGTGCACTAGCAGTCTACTGCCCAGCCAATGTCCTGTAATGGTTGCTGTGACGTTACCTATCGACGATTTCCGTAAAGACATAATATCTTTAAAACGTCTTGCGTAGTACTCTGACCAAATCTGCATGTTAGTACCGTAAGTGCGTTCCTCTCGTCACCTTAAATTGTCTTTGTCTAATATGGTTTCTTTCAGGAGTAACTGGTAGTTCGCATAAGGTACTTCTACATGTTTTGTGATGCTCGCGTCCCGTACCTTCCGTAGGCAGATACAAATATATTAATATATTTTGAAAATATTCAGGATATAGTTTTAATAGTTTCCTATCATCAATTCTTCGCTGTTCCATTTCGTATAAATTATGGCAGCAGTGATTACCATCAACCCTTGAATTGAATTTTGTGATAAAAAAATTTGTAAGGGGCAGGAGTTTGCCGATTCAATAGGTAAATCCGTAGTTATCCGTATGATCATTCTAACTCTTCAACTTCTATTCTTGGAAATGATTATTGGATCCTACTTGTATGAAAATACAGAGCTCACTTATGGCTCAATAAAAATTAATTTTCTTACCATAGCTTAGAAAGTAGCCCGGTAGGGATATCATGTAAAAAAGTATCTCATGTACCTCTTTTAGAAAAACATTCCTCCATACAAATCTTTCTTTCAAAACTTTCTGAGCCTAATTTATAGTAAGATATATGTGAAATATTTTTGGAAATTAAACATACCATTTCAGCTCAATAGGGAATATGCATGAAAATTTTTGTTCACTTGAATTGAAGCATGTTTACTTGACAAATATCAAGGTAAAATTACTTTTTAAATAACTTTAAAAATAAGCGAGATATGAATGATTGAAATTCCCGATTAGACAAAGAGGGTGATAGCCCTTTTGATATGTTATGTGACGTCATATTACACTTTCACCATTTAAAATACACGTAAAACTCCGTTTTTAGTATTTTTGCAAGAAAGAGACAGATAATAATCTTTAAAAGCTTATAGCTTCCTTGATATTTGTCGGATTTTAATTTCGTTTTTAAATATTATTACAGTATTAACAGTATTTTCATATTCTGAAAATAATTGTGAAAAAAAATTTTCATGCATATTCCCTATTGAACATTTCTGATTTTTAATGTAATTTTAATGAATTTCAGAGTGCCTTGCAAGTAACTACGGACCTTAGATAATCACAGTGGAGCTTAGAGAGAGATATTTTTAAGAGATGCAGATATCCTATAATATAATGGTGGTTTTTTTTTCTCGTTGAAAGCTGAATATTATATTATATATTGAATCCGTTGGTTGTTCCATCTTGAGACTCGTCTATGTATTATGGAGTGGCTTGCTTTCTTTACATGTATGTGTGTGTGTGAAAGGGAAGAGAAGCATGCAAACTATTCTTCCGGTTTAGAAGTAAAACATATATAAATTTAGATAGACGAGTATGGATGGTATTATATGGAACATATTTTATCAAACATAAATGATATGTTGATTTTATTTAATACAGTATGTACCCATGAGACATCGGAGATTAGATTTACATGTAAATACTTAATGTATGTATAGAAAAGTTATAGAATAAAATAAGTTTATAAAACTAAAACCTGACTACAAAACAAAAAAAAAACGAAACAAGTTTCAAGGTCTTCGACTACGAGAAATGTTTACAAGACTCTACAAACTTGTTTCGTTTTTTTTTTCGTAGTAGATTTTTATTATTTTATCAGATACCTTGGACATTAATTGAAAGATAAATTCTTCATTTATGGGTAAGGCAGTATGTTCCTTCTTGCCCGGACAATTTTCTGTAGAAATCGTCGCTCTATAATTATGACTCTCCGTTTATCATGATGCTTACAAGTTTTGCACCGAATATTGAATTGATTCCTAATTGTCAAAATATGGGCTCCGATTACTGAAATTTTGTAATTTCCGAAATTTAACTTTGCTGGAATCGATTTTTGGAATCAACAGGTCCGATTTATCTTAAAAACCAAGTTTCATTCAAATCCGGTATAAAAACGTATGTCGATTTTTTTTAAAATTTTTAAAGGGGAAAAAAATTCAAAAAATGAATACAGAAATTTTGTTTTCGATTTCGATAAAAATGGGTTTCTAAGGTAAATTGGATCCACAGATTCCAAAAATCAGGTTAAAATCGATGACCAAAGAATAGATTTTGAGAAAATCCAAAAATTTCAGTTCTCGGAGCCCATATTGTGAGAACTAGATATCCCACACCAATTTTAACCTGATTTATGGAATCTACGGGCCTGATTTACCTAAGAAACCAATTTTCGTCCAAATCCGGAACAAAATTTTTTTTCAATTAAAAAAAAATTTTAAAGGGTATACCCCTTGGAAAAAATTCAAAAATTAAAGAAAAATTTTTTGTTTCTGATTTCAATAAAAATTGGTGTCTAAGGTAAATCGGACCCATTAATTTCAAAAATCGAGTTGAAGTGAGTAGAAAATTGTATGCAACTTTGATGACAATACAATAAGCGTGGATTTTATAACGGAAAATTTAATATTGATCGCAACACAAATTATATCTTATCGTGAAAACAACTACTCAAAAATGAAAAGGAATAATGCGTTGAAATTTTTCGTGTGGGTTTAAAGAGAGCTCTAACATTTGCTACAATAGCCAAATCAATACAAAAATTACAATTTTCTATTAATTATTAAATAAAAAATATATAACTTAAAAACAATGTAAGTACGTTAACTAACTTTGTAAATAAAACTACAATATAACATAATACATATTTGGAATTGAGTACAAAATGCTAATATTAATATTATCATGACTTTATTAATAACAAAAGTTAATAAATAAGTGTATAATTTTTTATAAAAAAAAACTAAATAAATAAATAATACGTATTACTATTATTATTATTACAAACAGACAATACAGTTTTATTTACAGTTATATAACAATACAAATAAACAAAAATTATATAAATAATGTTTTAATAATAATTAGATTTATTATTTACTTGAAGAAAATATATATATATATATATATATATATATATATATATATATATATATATATATATATATATATATAAATATATATATATATTAGATAATCATTCTTTTAATATACAGGCCGCAACCTTCTTTGCTTGCTTTCATTATTAAATGATGTTGTTTGTTATCTTATATAGAGTGTAAAATCACGCACTAGTATTCAAGCTCAATAGTAGATACTGTGTTTCGTGCCTGCGATATAAATTAAATTATATCAATAAACATCTAATGGTCCATGCTCTAAACTTATATTGACTGATTAATTATTTGTCCATATTAAGGTAGTAGGTCCGTGACACTCCAGTTTCCAAAAACATTCTCATATATACGTAAAATGTCTGTGATCATGTGATCCATAATAGGGAATATGCATGAAAATTTTTTTCATATTTATTTTCAGAATATGAAAATACTGTTAATACTGTAATAATATTTAAAAACGAAATTAAAATCCGACAAATATCAAGAAAGCTATAAGCTTTTAAAGATTATTATCTGTCTCTTTCTTGCAAAAATACTAAAAACGGAGTTTTACGTGTATTTTAAATGGTGAAAGTTTAACATGACGTCACATAACATATCAAGAGGTATCATCCTCTTTGTCTAATCGGGAATTTCAATCATTCATATCTCGCTTATTTTTAAAGTTATTTAAAAAGTAATTTTCCCTTGATATTTGTCAAGTAAACATGCTTAAATTCAAGTGAAAAAAAATTTTCATGCATATTCCCTGTTTCAGTAGGGTAATTTAATAATAATTTCATAATTTCAGTCAGTAGGGATCATGTGATCCATAATTTTACGTAGATACTGTGCTTAATACTCAGGCATTGCTTGTACACATACATCACTTGCCGAAAATAACTTAAAATTCCATATTTTATAAATGTTTATCTTTCCAACAAACAGGGCAAAAACCGTTTTCTTGTATTCCAAAAATTCGTCATAAATTAATGTATCAATAAATTTTGAAAAAAACTTAAATTTTGAAAAAAACCTACAGAAAAGTTTTAATGTGCCCCTTTCAGTCAACTGGTACACACCCCTTACATTTCAAATTTTGATTATTTTAATAATCGTTATGGTACACTCCCGTTCAAAAAAAAATGAACAGACATGAAATGTTAATTTTCTTACATTTCATAAAACTTCTCACTTTTGTAACTCTCTGTATATTATTTATTTATAAACAAAGATCAGTAGTATATTTTTTAAATGTGAAAAAAGGAATGAAAGTTTTTTACTTTTTATTTATGTAAACAATTTATGTAAACAAAAACATTTACTACAAGAATAATCAAAATTGTGAGAGACAGCTTAGTACAATAGTTTTGGCTGGGCGATGATGAGTCAGTCAGTGAGTGAGAACTTTTTCGCTTATATATATAAAGTGAAAAATTTTAACTTTTAAAAACACTTTATTCGTTGCAATTATATTTTTGCAAAAAATTGATTTTCCCTATGTTATAGATATGTATCACTAATTAAAACTATATATGTTATTCTAAAACCACACTTTTTCTTCTTTTTTTAAATTTTAATTAACTACTACACCTATTGACAAACTTTGAATATATCTTAATTATATGGTTATGATAAAATGACTTAAGTATTTTTTTCTGATTTAACACTTTAATTTAACTTCATTCGTGAAAAACTTTATATTATTCGAAATAATTATAGAATCACGTTTCACTTAAAAATTTGAGATTATTATAGGCTTGACGTGAGTTAATGTCCTCTGAGTTTCTTAAAAAAATTATATACTATACTTCATATAAAGTGAAAAATTTATCACTAATTTTTGAATAATTAACAATATTTCTATAATCTTTTGAGGTATTTGGTGTCTACTGTCCCAAATATACATAAATACTGCATTAAAGCACTTTTATGGAAAGTTACCTTTTCAGTTATCTAATGCCAATGCAATTAATGATAAGAGCGTTTAATTGTAGATATACTTTGTAACTATTTTTCATTACATTTATATGTTTACCTCTTTGAAATCTGACAGAACGAACTATTACCCAAAATAGTATTAAAATAAATCGACACACCACGAATTAAAAATCCCTTATCCCTCATACGTAATCAGCTAATAACCAAATATTTGTCTATGATAAGAAACAATTTTAGGTTATATATCCACCAATTCAATTCCAAGAAAATAAAACGCCATAATCGCACTAGCATAGGAAGAAATATACTCATATCAAAATAGAATAAAATTTCTGAGAATTTTTCAAATACGACTTCTGTTTACATAAATACACAAACATATATTATTATTTATTTATTATACAGTAGAACCTGATTAAAAGAATACTAAAAGTGAGTTATAAGAATGCGACTTATGTCATTTTTCTATGAGATCAACTGGATTTCTTTTTTCACATTTAAATTATATACTTCTTATCTTTGTTTGTAAATGAATGATTATACAGATAGTTACAAAAGTGAAGAGTTTTATGAAATGTAAGAAAATTAACATTTCAGGTCTGTTTATTGAATTTTATCGAATGGGAGTGTACATTACATAAATATAAATCGAAACCCTTGTGCTTAGTTAAAAGCCGCAATCTAAATTTCGTGAAACGACCAACTATGTGTCTACACTTAATAAAGAAGTGTTTTCGTGAAGTTACGAAATGAGAAACGGCGTAAGCTTGACTTGCCTGAAAGCGTCACTTATTTTCTAAGTTTTCTTATATCCCTGAAAATTAGAATAGCTTATGTACCTTTATAAGTGCGAAACTTGAAAAACCGTCATCAGCAAGAACAAATTCTCGATCTTTTATACTCTCGATCATCTAGGTTCGACTGTAGGGTATTCAAATACTTCTGTGTAAAAAAAAAAACAATCAAATAATAAGAATTTACATTCGTATATGAGAACATTGCAAGTAAATATTTCATTCTCAATAAAACGTTATACATACTTTATGTGAATATCCTCTGTCCGATCTAAGTCCTAGCAAAAAAATCTCAAAAATTATAAGGATTGTTGAAATTAAGCATGCAAGTAAGTCTTTTCTCAAAACAGAGCATGTGTTATTTTTAAACATTTACATAAAGTGGAAGAAATTTAGGTTATAGAAAAAGTTGTAGAAACAATGTGCTTTTAGTTCGAAATATGATTAAAGCTTTTAATTCGACCTAGTTATCATAGTTTACACGTTATATTGGGATTTAAACAGTAAAAAATAAAACGAAGGTTATTTATTTTAGATAAAAATTATATTCACTTAATAGTACAGTACTTAATGTGAAATTTAAGTAGTCTTAAAAAACATCGATCTGATCTTGCGGGATCGTTAGAGAGGTTAAACTTCCACTGCAATTCTCAAAAGACCACATTTCTTTTTATTTTTCGCTATTTCTGTCCAAGTATGATTTTATACGGGGAGTGCAATAAAATTTCAAATTAGAATGTGTTTGATGTAACGATCGGTACTCACAACAGTTTTAATATTTTCTATCATTAATTTTTCAACGGGTTTCATCAGGTATGTTACATTTATGTAATATAAAAAGAACAAGATTATAAATTAAAAAACTAATATTTATTATACACATAACACAAATAGATATTAAAATATGTAATTAATTTATTTGATCTATATTAACATACGACAGACAGACATATCATTCATGTCTGTTTGTCTGTAATATATTCATACAAATATTCATACAATTTCAAATTTACTGTTTGTACTTCACGTGCAGCATGTAAGTCAAATTTAATTTAACAGGTGTACACAAATAATATAATCATGTTACAGTATGAACATACACTCCGGTTCGTAAAAATTGAACCAGTTGAAATATTCATATTATACATATTATACATATATTATAATATATTTAGTCATATATAAACTTAGAATATGATTAAATGGTTCAATTTTCATGAACGGGAGTATACTTAATAGATGTATATAAATTATATATCATGAAAGTACTTACTATAACACAAAGTACTATAAATTATATCTCATGTAAGAGCTACAAAAGTAGCAAATCAATCATAGAGTTCAAAAAAAAAACTCTACTTTCCAGGATTAGAAGAATAGAAGGCACTGTGGGGGAGAATATAAGTCACCTATGACACCTGCAAATATCACACGAGGTGGACAGAGAAATTTCTCTCTCATGCTTCAAAGTGGTGCAAAGCAAGTGGACGGCTAAGGCTTCAGAGGAGTATACGTGAAAAACAAAGACATTAGACCCAGCTTTGCACTAGAGAGATACGCTACTGTCTATACAGAGGTTTATACCATTCAGTGGTAAATATGGAGAAAGTATTGGGTTGCACTGAGCCGCGGGTTTATATCTGTCGGACAGCCAAGCTGCGCTCAATGTAATCTGCTCTGCTAAAATAACATATCCTCTAACATCCTCTCGAATACGAGGAAACACAAGAAAGTTTGACAAGGGCGAAAGAGGTTACTTTGATGTGGGTACCAGGATAGTGTGGGGTTGAGGGCAACTTCGAAACGGTCGATGGAATCGCCCGTAGAGGAATAACTAGACGACAGACTACGTTTTCCCTCAACAAATGGATGAAGAAGTCTATGAACAGAAAATAGAAAGATACAGCAGCCTACAGACAAGCCAAATTAATGATAGCTGGGTACAATGCCGCAAGGCTAGCTTGGGTTATTGGCAAAGTGCGGAAAGGTATAAACCTTCTGGTTGGGGGTGCTTTCCGGTCACTGCAGGCTCTAGAGGCATCGATCTCTCATGAGGTTGAAGAACAGTTCGATCTGCCCGGATTCTACTGTATAACTTAATTTTGGTATTCTCATGTTTCAAACCAGTCGTGATGCCTCTGCTTGGAACTGGAAAGTTGTGGGTCTAATGAGGTGGTTAATTGACAAAACTCGGCGTAGGAACAAGAACGAAGGAACCGGCAATACTTGCGAAGGTTTTCTGCAGTTTACCTTCAAGAACTCCAGATGAATATTGGCGGCAACCGCGCAAGCTACCGATTCCGAGTCTGCATACAAATTCTTATCCTACCATTAATGTATGGTTAAAAATTAGCAAAGGTTAAAAAAATAATGATGTGGCTGACTCTGTTATACACTGTGGATTCTCAGAGGTAAAACATTATTATCATTACTATTTTCATGGTTCCAATCATTCGGTTTCAAAAATTCAAAACTGTATAACCTTTAATAATTTTAAATTATGCATTCAGGGGTATAATTACTTTTCAATGATCATCACCCCCCCAGGTTTTTTCGGAATTGTTAATATAATTGAAGGTATGTTAGTAACATATCAAACTAAATGATTTTATAATAATAATTATTATAAATCATATTTTTGTAATTTGTAGTTTTATGCAAATATATTATAAATTTTTCTTTCACTAGAATGTTGAAAATGATAGCTTCAAGCTAATATTTATTTATATCTAAAACTGTACAGTATATTCAGTACAACAGTGTAAAAGTAATTAGTATTTACATGTTAAAGAAATACCAAGCCGTTTAAACATACGAAATCATGTTTTAGCATGTTACAACTAAAGCGAAAAAGAGGATTGAATAGAATTACTCTAGCGTAATTATAAAATACAAACTCATCAATCTATCGATCATAATATTATAGAAAAATTTCAGTCAGATTATAATTTAACTATACAGTTGAAATTAGGTACAGGAATGTCTTCATAATTATTACTTTATGTTAAAAGAAGAATATGATAAAAGAAGAATATTAGAATTACAAGCCTGGTCTTGATAAGATTCACTAATTCTGATTCTAATGTAAATAATAGATTTAGTGTCAGTCTTTCAAACTCTAATTTGAACGGAAGAAGTGACGCTGGTTTTGTTCTACCATGATAAAATGTAGAATCATTATTTTTAACTTTAATCATTATTTTATAACTTTTCGATTGTAATTTTTCACTCCTATATCATTTTATTAAACTTTTGTGACTCTAATTCACGCACTTGACCTCACTTTTTTGCTTTCTAACACACAAACAAAATTTCAGCTCGTTATCTCTTTTCGTTTTTGGGTTATCGTGTTCACAGACAGACGGGCAGACGGACATGCGGAAATGGATTAATTAGGTCCTTTTATGAACACCTATAACAAAAATATTACCTAAAGTTCGCCAACTTCGTTTAAGATTCAATCGCGTGAGAACAAAAAGCTGATTTTAAGATAAAGGTACTCTCATATATGTAAATCGGTCATACATGTGGCCGCCAGGAGACACGCCTAATTGTAAATAGTTAACCAATTTTTAATTAGTTAACCAAATTTTAATTAGTTAACCAATGATCGACATCCTATAATCGACATTCAAATAGTATATGTCTTATATATGAATACTATTATATACTTCATAGACTTTAATACTAGTAATAAAATAAGTAACTAGTAATAAAATAATCGAGTTTGTGTACACCTAATACTGGTAACTTTACATTCTCACTTGAAAAATTGTAAAATTTGAGAAAATTAGTGGCCTACCTCAAGTCAGCAGCCATAACTATGTACTTATCGTCATTATAAGCAAGGCCTGGTGTCAATAGCTTTTCTCGACGACTAAATGATCATATAGGACAAACTGACACAATTAAGTAAAGTACCGTCCAAATAAAATTGCTAAGATAAATATAACATATCCAATTCGATAATATAGTTTCGACTTACACATTCTTATGTTACTTTACTTTCTATGTGTGTTCTGTGTTTTGACTATAAAGTTTATTAAACTTTCTTAATAATAATACAACACTCGTACGTACGTAATATTTAGTCTAAATGTTTGTAATTCCTGTAGCTATGTCACTTTTATATGTAAATATTACAAATATTTATTGCTAAACAACAAACTTTCATTAAAGTATATTTCAAATTAAAATAATTACATAGAGTAGGCGGGCAGGTTGGATTAGCATAAGAGCGGTTCAAATTTTAAAATATAATACTTAAGTTAATAATAGACACAAATATGATTGAATAACATTCCGTTCATAAATTCCAATTATATTATTTACTCGTGGTTTATCCAGAGAGGTAGGAGCCACATTCACAGTGGGGCGAACAACCTCGCACATTTTCATTAGATTCATTCAGATTCCGCTTTGTGGAAAAATCTTCTATTATGGAATTATTATTCCAAATATGCAAATTAAAAAAAATTCGTTACACAGGAGCTGCTTCAACTTATCGAATTTCCTTTAGAATACATACATCACTTTCTAGCGGTCACAACTTTTTTTATTAACAAATGACATACGTCAAGAGATAAGGGGGGCATAAAGAAAGAACAAAACACAAAACATAAAATATCTGTGTTATAACTTTATCTACAAGTTTATTACACATAATATTTGACGTGGGATGCGTATTTTAGAAGATATTTTACGAAATAGGTGACCATTTCGAAAAAATTTTACTTTTTGGAAAAAATGGCCTATTTTCTAAGAACTGTATCTTGGGAACCAATAGCTGTATAGAGCTTGTTTTGATCTCAAATTGTTGAAAATTTAGTCTACTTTAAAAGTGTATACCGGCCAGATCCTTCCTTCACTGAGATATTGAGCAAAAACTGAAAAATTCCGAAAATTTTATGGTTTTTTGGGTACACCGCCGCTCGCACAGCACTTTGAAAATTGCAAATCTGGTTTTTAATATTGGTTTAGGTCCTAACAACATATAAAAAATTCAGTAGATCTTAACTAGACTATTTGTTTTGGTAGTAAGAATGATTGGCGCTCACGATTTTGCTGCCCTACCTCGATGGATAAAGCGTCTGTGAGCTTGGTGTCTATCGTTTGAATTCAACCGCGCTATGTTAGATAGATATATAGATTGTAGGGCCTGCCCTGGACGGGCTACACTTCGACAATAAGGTTCATTGTGATGCCTAAGGATGTGAGGATGTGAGTGGAGTGGAAGGAATTTTTGTGTATAGACTAGGAACTGGTAGGATATGCGGCTTCAGCCGACTCTATGCCGATATTCATCTGCAGTTCGTAAAGGAAACTGCAGAAAACCTTCTCAAGCATAGCCGGTTACTTTGTTTCTTGTCCATACGCCGACAGTATAGTCAATTAACCGCCCCTTTTTTTCCCTTCTTAATAATTGACAAACTGCCGATGTCGGGACTCGAACCAATAACCTCCCAGTTTCCAAGTAGCCATACTGCGCAGACATAACGACTTAGACCGCTCGGCCACTTGGACTGGTACCGCGCTTTGGTAGCATACTCAGCGTTAAGTTGATCACTAACAACATCGCTTGATGGCTTTGAAAGCGTGTAAGCGACCAAAACTAATACGCCCTATCTAAACAGATAGTAATTATTATTACATTTAACATAAGTTCTATATTACATAAAAATATTTGCACACTGTATATTATCATATCTTAGTTGATTATAGTAATAAGTAAAGCATATTTTTTTATTTGAAATAAACATTTATGATGATAAATCGTAGGTATATAATATTATATACTTTATTATATGCAGATAAATCGAAGTCAAAAAACCTTTGTTAAAGCAACACACACACAAAAGTGAACAATTCAAAGAATTTTAATGTTACTAAATAAATAACACGTAGTGATCTACCTATCTCACCATCGTTTATAAATGAATTCCGTGAAACATATAACATTAAATGAAATAATGATTCATCATCAAATATTGTCAATATTGCAAAAAATCAGGTAACAAACATGTACGTACCTGTAAACAAAAAAAAGTCCATTATGATGACGCATTCGCATTCTACGAAAATTATTATGGTAAAACAAAATTTCAGTTGAATTAAACATAATTTCACTATCAAAAAATATAAAATGAGGTTTTATTTGTTTCAATTTATATAAATGAGATTATAATAATTTGTTCACTTTAAAAATTTAAATGTAAATATATACATAAAATTTTTCATAAATATGGGTATTTTTTTTATTAATTATTTAGGCATTTAACATTTATTACCAAAAATTACTTCTTCAATTAAGACTGTTAAATTTATACAGCTGATTGTAAAAAAAAATGTCATGAGTCTATCACATAGGTGGGCAGACCTTGCGGCACTCAGCTCTGAGTGAGAGGTAGGAAGAGAGATAGAGTAAATATAGGGTATCCTACCAATTATTATTATTTTCTTTTTTTAATTAAAACATTTTCTGAAAAAAATATAATAATATCAACTATTATTTATGGTCACTATTATTCAAAGTATACAATACATTGAATACATACTCTGGAATTTTGGACTGGCAATTTGGGGCATAAAATGTAAGTTTAAGATAAAGGTACTCTCATATACGTAAACCGTATTTAAATTCAAATTTTAATTAGTAAACCAACGATCGACATCCTATAATCGACATTCAAATAGTATAATATGTCTTATAAATGAATACTACTATATACTTCATAGATTTTCAAACTAGTAATAAAGTAATCGAGTTTGTGTACACCTAATACTGGTAACTATACTTACCAGTATTACCAGTACTTCTCACTTAAAAAATTGTAAAATTTGGAAAAATTAGAGGCCTACCTCAAGTCAGAGGCCATAACTATGTACTTATCGTCCTTATAAGCAAGGCCCGGCTATGTCAATAGATTTTCTCAACGACTAAATGATCATATAGGACAAACTTACACAATTAAGTAAATAATTAAAATGTATATAACCATGAAAACTTTTTCATCATTATGTAGATGAAATTGGATAACTTGAGAACTTTCCAACAATTTTAAATAGATAAGTTCGTTAGTGAGTTAGTTAGTCTGTTGGTCTCAGGTAATAATAATGATAATCTTATAGAGACTACCACAACAAGAGTTAATAAACACAAACAACTAACCAACACTAGAATAACTAACTATCTCTATAATAAAACCAAAACTGAGTCTTGGTTTTCACCAGATAACTATAGTTTACAAGTACAAAAGTAAACATATAATTCCTACACACATATATATATACTGATAGAAGAAATTCCCTACAGTCAAAAATTTTTTTAAAGCAAGAATTTCTCATATATAGGGAAGATAATAGATATTCAGTTTAAGAAAATAATTATCTTGACAATGGTTATAGTTTTGTTTTGAGAAAATTATCTTAACTAAAGATAAACTGACTCTTCAATCTCGAAATTCTAAAACTGAAATGATAATTTCTTTGGACCAAGATGCTAAAATTTCGGACCAAAATAAACATTTGTTTAATGCAAACAAATGAAACTTTTTACAGAATTAATGATATACTTCAGTTAAATATATATATACTTCAGTTAAAGAAGCTGCATAAACTTTCTCTTCTTCAGCTTTTTATTTATTTTTTATTAAGATAAATACTGTTTTTTTACAACAATTTCATTTTCTTGACTAAAGAACCACAAGAGTATTTGGCCGAGAAAGACTCTCTTAGGGACTCTACTTTAAATAGTTTTAAACTCCGTTCAAGAATTTTAGTTTCTTGGCTGAACTAAACATTTGTTTATGGTTCGACTGCATAGTCTTGAATGAAAACAAGGGTTTCTTTATTGAAGCAAATATTTTGAAGACAATATAAATTCTTGAGGAAGGAAATTCCTTCTATCAGTGTACCAACCAGCTAATATTATATAAATAATATGTCGTACAAAATTTATAATACCAATTAAACATTCATAACGTAGGTACTGATAGTAATCAGTGCAGAGACTATAAACACCATCAACAACGACCTATTCGAATAATTTTATTAGTTCAAGAGCGGAGGGTATACTTAGTCATTGAATAAGATACATGGGCAATTCTGTGTGAGTAAATAGTACTACCACAGACTTAAAAGACGGTGCCTTTAACATTGGCAAACTTTGCCCGTATACTAAAATATACGTCCCTTCCGGTTATGATTTTAAGTGTTGTCTTATTTCATAAGATACATCAGTAATATTTATACCAAAATAAAGGTTTCGATGTGCAAAATAAAAGTATACAGGGTCACCAAACTTAATTAATTCGCAACACTAAAGCGACCTTTATTAAATTTTGTTTTCGAATGTTTTCTAAAGTCATCAAATACATCGATGGTTTTGTATTAATTACTTCAAAAAATAGGTCACCAGTATTTAGTTACCTACATCCTCATGATCGCCTTAGTTACTTTTGTGTAAATTACTTTTGTGTTCCTATGTACGTGAGATAGCGATATAGGCAGCGCCACGTGCCTGAAAAGGACACAACTAAATATGGAAACTAAGCAATGAATTTCTTCTGGAAAAAGTATACTTCTTTCTTCGGTCTAATTATTAATTTGTTCCAACGAATAAAAATGGATATTATTTATTTGGCTTTCGTTCGATGTAAAATTCGTAATATGAAATTATGCTATAATAAAATTAGTCTAAGAGAAAATTAGTCTTATGAAGACTACAATTGGCATACGGATCATAAAAAATAAATAGTTCCAAGTGAAAAAATATACTCAGAGTTCATTATCAATGCGTGAACTGTTTATTTGACGTTTTACACACGCACAAATATATACAAATATAAAGTACTGTATAAAGGTATACACATAAATGCTTTAGTAATCAAGAGTAATTACAGATGTTTCAGCTGAAAATGTGAAAAATCTATTCAGCACTTACTATAGCCAAGGAACTTCATTACGGCTTCAATATGCCATTGAATCTTAGACTATAAATGTTATATTGAAAGTATTTTACTGCAAAATAATTGTATGTTTTTATATAAGTCTGTTTTTCTTTTTCCTAATTTTACAACGTAAACAATTGACTATCAATTCTGACTCCAACGAATAAAGTATCTTTCCCATCAATAAATAGAAATTGAATCACTTCAACTGCTACCCCGTTATGTCCGAGGACGTGCCCTAAGAGGGGTGGGACACGAAAGTATTTTCTAATTGTACTTTTAGAATCAATTAGGAGTACTTAGTTTGCATGATTAAATCTGGATAAAGAAAATTGATTTGTTTGTTTTGTATTCGTTTCAATCGATTTCAGGATAAATATACAAAAAGCGAAAACAAACCTAATAAACATAAATGAATGCTAAGCTAAAATTGAGTAGGATAGCTATCTATAAATGTTATCTGTAAAGCTAATAAACCAAGACAATTATAATTGTGGTTATAATATTATTATTCATATAGTGATAGGTATGCAATAATGTTATGGATGCACTGATATTTGTTAAAGTACGTTGCTTGATAATATAAGAGCAACAATATTACTTGAACAACAAACATAAGTCATAAACAAACAAGAACAAACAAACAATAATTATAAAATAAAATTATTCATACAGTATACAGTCTGTTTTCAAAAGCATTTCTAATTGTAAATAAATAAATACAATATTTACTATAAAACCATACATACATACATACACATACATACAAACATCTGACTGCTTGTGATATGATGTAAATTGATGTTTGTTTGATGTCATTTAAGAGTGGGGATTTAGTGATACCCACTTAATTTATAATATTATTATTCATTACGTATGCACACACACACTACAGACTATAGAGCAACCCCACTATTTTTATTTCTTTATGAAGCATTGTGTAATTATTATAGTAAATAATATTTAACATTGAATTCTCTAATAGCAAAAATGTCCAAAACAGACGGTATAGTATCATTTAGCTCAAGCTATTGTGTCTGGAAATTCTAGCTAAAATGAAAACATTTCAATACATGGAGTCTATCCATCCATTAAAATATATTATCATTGTTATTGCTCTTGTATTAACGTTTTGTATACCTGCATTGGTCTTATGCAAATATGCATATTATTATTTTAAGAACTTTTTTTTTGTGTAATTCAGATTAGTTCATTTTTTTTGAACGGGAGTGTTTAATGGTTATAATCTCATTCAATCAACAAATTTATATATAGCAAATAGAATAATATCAAATTTCTTTCACAATGTACTAATAAAAGCCTGTATTTTAGTTTTTCTGAAAATATACAATTTTGCAGAACATGAATAGAACTCAAATTATAAAATTTTCTTTATCTAACGAATGCATACACCTGGAAATTGCTACATAAAATTACATAATACAAGTAATTTGTGTAACCATTACACATATACGTAGTCATCAGAATGAATAGCTTCACTTTTAAAATATAAATGGATTATAATAGTCTAAGCGCTAGCAGCAGGTAGACCAACGGTATTTCAGTCAGATTCATATTGAGTTATTCTACCTATTACATCGATCGGTGGCTCTTTAGGGGTTCACAGGTTTTGCAATTTCTTATTGACATTTGCATGAAATTCCAGTCAGTAAATATTAATTATAAAGAAAAAACTACTAACTCAAATTATAATTTTAAATTGGTATGAATATTTAATTTATGATTATTAGTTTGGCTCTTCATGCTAAAACTCTAAAGTTTAGCCATAATAGAAATAACACTGTAATTATGTTAACTAAAAATATACATCTATTTGTAAAAGAGAAAATGATACAGACATAGATAGATATGTATATCCTTACACAGTATAAAAAGTCCCCCAGTCGCGTCTGTCTGTCTGTTCGCGATATATTCAAAAACTACTGCACCGATTTTCATGCTGTTTTCACCAATGGATAGAGTGGTTTTCGAGAAAGGTTTTAGTATATAATTTGTCAAGTTTTTGTATACATTGGCTAGAATATAATGATATTTGTTCGAGATGTCGGAAAACATATTATAAAACAAAGATAGGTCGATAGATGGCAGTAAGCAACCAATGTGTTAAATATGCTATCCACAGATGGCAGTATACACAACATGAGTACTTCAAAAATTTTGCCAATAGGTGGCAGTGCATACAAAAAATGTATTTCAAGTCCTTGACGGGAGAAAATATTATGTTGGCTGCAGCCGACTATGATAGGAACTATGCCGATAGTCATCTGGAGTTCGTGAAGAAAACTGCAGAAATCTTCTCAAGCATAGCCGGTTACATCGTTCTTGTCCATACGTCGATAGTTTAGTCAATTAACCGCCCAATTTAGTCAATTTTTTTAAAAATAATTGACAAACTGCCGATGCCGGGATTCGAACCCATAACCTCCTAGTTTCCAAGTAGGCATACTGTGCAAACATAACGCCTTAGACCGCTCGGCCACCTGGACTGGTTACCGAACTCCTAGTCTACATAGAAATTCCTTGTCCTGTTTAGAGGGATTGGTGAAAAAAAAGTCTGCTTACCAGGATTCGACCTACTCTCCACTACTACTAATACTGCTGCTAGCCAAACACTCGATTTATCCGATGAATGAAAGGCCAAGTTGACTTACGTTACTAGCTGTTAGACTAATGATAGTTGTGTACTACTTCCTACACAAACCCAACACTGGTGTTGTTGAGAACGATGCAACATAATGAGTAGATAATAATGGTTATACTTACATACCTATACACACATCTATAATAATGGGTAAAGCTTAGAGTGCTCCTCTCCATGCTCAACTATAATCATCTCATATTCATACAATACAGTAGTGTAATGTTATGACGTTCGTTAAAACCACTGTCCATCTCATTTAATTCCACAGTTAGTCAGTCAAGCTGGTAATATAATACTTTATAATATATGTATGGAAAGCTATTTTCGTAGTTTTCATATACACTCCCGTTCATAAATGTTGAACCAGTTGAAACACTCTAAGTGTTACCCTGTATGTAATGTTATACATATATATTAGGAATATATACGCTTAGAATATGACTTACTGGTTCAATTCTTATGAACGGGAGTGTACATGATACACAATAGTCATAACTAAAATGAGCCATTTTTGGTGAGATAATTTTAACATTATGTACTATGAGCCGCTAAAGTAGCGCTCATTATTTAACATTTTTAAGTTTCTTATTAATTCGATTTTTGGGAATATGGAATAAAACTTGTTAAATTTTTTCTACATAGGGCGCCGAACTATATTATTCCGAATATTTCAGTTATGGGAAAAAAAAGACATCGAATTCCTGTATATATTTAATTGCTTTGAAATAATTTTTCAATTATATATATATATATATATATATATATACCTACATATATATAGGCCATTTTATGAACACCCATTGCAAACATTTATGTCAAGGATTAATATTTCCAAGCGTTAAAAAGTCGGGATATACTTAATATACCTTGTATATTTACATATACTGGGTATAAACAGTTCACTCATAAAAAAATTGATGTTTTGAATCTAACGACATCACCATAATCCAAAGGTTTATGGATTATAAACGGCACATTTAATCCGTTTTTGATAAACTTTTGTATTCAATTTGTTAAATTTCAGTCAAGGAATTCAATTTTTGATCCAAATATCAATTTTTATTGGTTTTTAAGATTGTCTATAGTATAGATTGTATCTCGAAATCGATAAACGCTATTCAGTTTCATATTATATAAATGTAAAGTATATCCCAAAAATAATTGATTTCAAAGTAGTTTTGCCAGTTTTGGCACGGAACACACAATAATCATTAATTTATTTTATAATGCACTATTGGCATCAACGACCTTTTAAATTTGGTCAATATTTAAATATTTATAACACTATGAAACACGAAAAAATATATGATATAAATAAAGTCATTTTTTTAAACAGAATATTTATATTTGATCGTTGAGAGTCTGCCAGTTCAGTCCATGACATTGCACTTTGTGTGTAAACCGTTCAATTCTAGTGTTATTATATTGACCTTAGTGTTTATAACTCTGTGGTTTAATGTTCTCGTGTTTGAATACCATTATACGTGATAACGATATATGCATAAAACACATTCCAGTAGCATTTAATAAAGTGTCTCGTTATTTTAACCTAAAAGAGGCTGACAATACATATTTGCAGACATAATAACGCATAGTATGATAATGAAACACAATATGTTTATATCCTGTATACAGCCCGGACTTTAAAATACACAAAATCAGCTACAGTGAATGTCTATATGTAGTGTACTATGATATGGTTTACTTTGTCCCACTTAAATTGTATTAAAATCAGTATTGTATAACATATAACTATTATACTTATCACAACTGAAATCATTTATATATAGTTGCATCTAACTCGTGCATGTATACATCGTCGTTATTGTCCGTCGTCTGTCTACATGTATATGTAACAAAGACACCATATCATAGTCACTACATATAGGCAGCGATAGATACACTATGCATTATTTTCAGATTGGATGTATTTTAAAATACCACCAGTATACGTAAATATAAACGTTTATTATATATATATATGTATATATATATATATATATATATATATATATATATATATATATATATATATATATATATATATAAACAGCTGCATAAATTGATTTGATAAATTTATAATATTTACCTACAATCAAAGGTCACCAATATTTTTGTATTTCTACTATTTTAAGAATCGTTTAAAAATGATGGTTTACCTGAAAATAAAAGAAAAATTCCCATTAGAAAAAATTAATAAACACATTTCAAAATCTGTAGATCAAATGTTTTACCGATGAAGCGTTTTCGAAAAAATTTAATGTGATTTTGCTATTAAAAATTTAATAGAAGTTTTTACTTTTTAATCTATAAAAGGTGGAGCAACATTATCGAAAATGTATGCGTTCATTGAATATTTGCTATTTACAACATGTTAAAATTCCAATCTTTAATGATGAATTACATGAAAAACCTTCATTAGATTTTTTTCAAAAAATTATTTAATACATATGAGTTAGCAATAAGGAATATGCATGAAAATTTTTTTTCACATTTATTTTCAGAATATGAAAATACTGTTAATACTGTAATAACATTTAAAAACGAAATTAAAATCCGACAAATATCAAGGAAGCTATAAGCTTTTAAAGATTATTATCTGTCTCTTTCTTGCAAAAATACTAAAAACGGAGTTTTAAGTGTATTTTAAATGGTGAAAGTGTAATATGACGTCACATAACATATCAAGAGGGCTATCACCCTCTTTGTCTAATCGGGAATTTCAATCATTCATATCTCGCTTATTTTTAAAGTTATTTAAAAAGTAATTTTACCTTGATATTTGTCAAGTAAACATGCTTCAACTCAAGTGAAAAAATTTGCATGCATATTCCCTATTAATAACATATCAAAAATTCAGATTTTTATCTATACATTGCCGATTTTACCTATACATGTGTCCGATCGACCTTAAGGGGAAACCTTTAAAAATAGAGAGCTCCAAACAATTATTTATATTCACATATGATAAATTTTTTCAAAAACCTTTCCATGTTACTATATTTGATTAAAACGAGGGAGGGAAGTCCAATTTTAAAGATGTTAATAGTTCGTTCGTATAATGTTTACAATTGTCGTCATATTCCAAATAGTACCGAAGAATGATATAACGAAGAACCAGCCTGCCTCCCTTCTTACGATGTTTATTATAAAAGATACATATGAAAAACACTTTATATAATACGATTATTATTCTTCATTCGAAATGATAAAAAGTATATTTATACATCGTATATAAACAATAATCTCGTACTATTTTTCGTCATTTGTCATTGTCATAAAAATATAATCGGTGATGTTGTAGGAGAGAGAACGTTTTCAATAACAAATTGATAAAAGAATATAATATATATCTTTGTATTAAAGAATTATATTATGTACGTAAACATTCAATGGTTTGAGCGTTAGTAGTCGTATCTTTTAAGATACACTGAGATTTTGTTTCAGCAATATATCAAATATAAAATATACCATTTGTTTCCTCAAACAATATCATAACTAGATTATTCTGTACGAAAGGTCTCTCTTGAGACGTTGATAACCTTAACGTAGTTCCACTCGTTACAGTTCAAAGCGAAAAGTATATAAAACCTAATTTGACAAAATGGAAACCCGATTTCAAAAATCAAATAACAAAAAATGCACTAAGAAGTTAAAAAATAATTGCATATTCTTGTGCAAATTTTAGTTCACCTAAGCAAAAATTTTTAAATATATATATACAATTATTGTTATTTTTGGAGGCGTTGTCAGCATAGAGAAATTCACATAACTTTTGGACACCGCCTCCAAAAATAGCAATAATTGTACATATATATTTAAAAATTTTTGCTTAAGTGAACTAAAATTTGCACAAGAATATGCAATTATTTTTTTACTTTTTAGTGCATTTTTTGTTATAGAATATTTGATTTTTGAAGTCGGGTTTCCATTTTGTCAAAATAGGTTTTATTTCTCGCTTTTTAGTGACTTTGAAGTTCTATAACTAATTTTAAGTCTAAATATGAGTAGACCAACTAAACGACCTACTAACTTTTATTGCATTTCTTTATAACACATTTTTTTTTATCCGTTTTTTTTAAATATTTTTTTTTTTAAATTTTTAGTGCATTTTTTCATAACAGATTTTCAGTTTTTTTAACATGCATTTTGTTTTTTTTTTTTTGTAAAAATTTATTCCCTGGTATTTACACCCTGGTAAACGATTGGCCCTAAACCAATTATTAATACATTTTCGCGGATTATGTGAGAACTTTTCGCTTATACATTTATGTTTTGGAGAGAATTAAGTTATTAGCATCACAATTATAGAACAATTATTGAGTTCAAATGAAGTTTTGTGTTCACATTTTCGACGAGCTCTTTTAACTGAACACAGTGTAAAAAGGATATTATATAAAAATGTGATTTGATTAATGGAAAATAAAAATAATGAAAATTAATGATTTTTCCAAGATAGGTTGTCATTAAAGAAAAATTATTATCTTTTCAGATACATTCTTCTTCTATTTTCATATTAATTATTCATTCTTCACAATTTTTCGATTGAATGAAAACTATACATACACTCCCGTTCAAAAAAAATGAACAGACCTGAACCGAATTAGTCTCTCACAATTTTGATTATTCTTGGTACAACATTTTTTTTTATTTTTACACGTAAGAGTTAGATACACTTAGCATTTTTTAGTTTATACTACCATTTCTTTTTTACACACTTAAAAAATATACTACTTGTCTTTGTTTATAAATAAATAAAATTATACATTGTACAGAGAGTTACAAAAGTGACGAGTTTTATGAAATGTAAGAAAATTAACATTTCAGGTTGGTTCAATTTTATTGAACGGGAGTGTACATAGCAATAACATCTCTTTTCAGAAATATTCGAACATTTAGAACATCCTCCATCAGCTGTTGGTTTAGGGATAATTAAAGTGAAATTATGCTTTGATGGAGATTTCTTATATTATTATAAATTAAAAATATGAAAACGACAACGTAACCACTGGGATCCGATTGAAAATTTTTGTATCCTATGGTGGTAACTCATATCCACAGTGGACTGACAAGTCTGTGTGATACAGTTGTTAAAGGCACTTTACTCGGAACTGGGAAGAACTGATTTGATTCCAAACACTGGAAGTTTGTCAAATAATTAATTTAAAAAAATAGTTAGTTAATGGGTTAATAGACTAAACTGTTGGCGTATGGACAAGAACGAAAGTAACCGGCTATGCTTGTGAAGGTTTTCTGAAGTTTCCTTTCACAAACTCCAAATGAATATTGGCATAGTTCCTAACAAAGTCGGCTGCATTCGCACAACCTACCAATTCCTAGCCTACACACAAATTCCATGCCCTTTAGGGGTCGTAAAAAAAGGTCTACTTGATAGACTTCAACCTCCCCTACGCTACTATTACAAGCACACTCCCGTTCAATGAAATTGAACCGAAACAGACCTCGCAAAATTTTAATTATTCTTGTAGTAAATGGTTTTGACAGATACAACATTTTACTTAATTTTTATACGTAAATAGGAGATATAACACTTAACATGTATTTACATTACATATTCTTACTCTAACACTGACTTGTTTACATAAATCATAAATAAATCATAATATAAAACTTCCATTTTTTTTTCACTTTTAACAAATATACTACTTATCTATGATTATAAATAAACAATATACAGAGAGTTACAACAGTGAGGAGTTTTATTAAATGTAAGAACATTAACATTTAAGGTTGGTTCAATTTTACTGAAAGGAAGTGTTCATATCCACAGACAAAATTATTTTGTTCAGTAGAAGAGGTTCCAAAAAACATTATGATCTAGAATAATCTAGATGATTATGATATAGATGAATGTAGTCCACATACAGACGTAATAAAAACTATTCGTTGGTATTGTTTCAAACAATAAACTAGTTTATATTAGTTTACAAAATACGGTACACTAAGGAAAGACATTGCTTACGGGTAGGTCAACTGTATCAACATAGAATTGTTAATTATAAAATAGCCGCTAGCTAATTACTACAAACAATGTTCACCATTCTCTACTATATATTTCAAATATAGGCTAGCTAGCGATCATGATTGAATTTACCTTCGTTTGCTGGCTGGCCACTAGGTATGAGCAAATGAAATATTCATGTACAATAGTCAGTCACTTGTATACTAGGCGTCAGAAGTTGCGCTATCATTTTAAAACTATGTAATTGATTTGTGGTTCATTTGATCGGTTTTTGAAAAAATGATTCGGATAAAAGTTGTTCATTATAAATATAGTAACAACTTTTATTTGAAAATTTTTTCCGAAAGTCGAATAAATAAGGGACAAATCAATTATAAACTTTTGAAATGATAGCTCGACTTTCGACGCCGTATGTACAATAGTTACAATTAAAGGTTTTTGTATTGATACGATTTGTTTGTTTAATGATAATCTAAAAAGTATGCATTTAAAAAAATGCACTTGGATGTTTTTTTACATATAAAAAGGGGTTTCGTAGTTAGTGAATTCGATAAACTTATGTACGCACGTAAGAAGTTATACTTTTTAAATAATTTATGTAAATAATATTAAATAAGGTCAACACTACTATTAAGACACAAAAGTATAATAAAATGATATAGTAGTGAAAAACAACAATAGAAAAATTGTATATTCTATCTAAAACCAATGATTCTACATTTTATCATGGTAGAATAGAACCAGCGTCATTTCTTTTTTAAATCCATTATTTACATTAGAATCAGCGTTAGTGAAATTTATCAAGACCAGGCCCGGTTTATCAATATATACCTACATTTAATATACAAATTTTACGAGCCCATAAAAATAATATCATTGATAATGTGGCATGTAATTCTGATATTCTTCTTTTATCAGAAAAACAGGGAGTACAAATGATGAAAACATTCCTGTAACTAATTTCAATTATATAGTCATATGTTCTAATTTAAGAGCTGGCCGCGTAACTATTTAGCAAAATAATAAAAAATAATATTTGCCTTTCAATATCCAGAAATCAACTTGGTTTAACCATTAATCTGCTTCAAAAGATACATGCTACCAACCATCGAAAATGTTACGTATAATAATTGTATATCGACGTAATTATGATAATCTTTGATTAAAAAGATACGGAACCAAAAAAAAAACATTTTCATAAATATGACTTTTAAAGCATTTCTGGTTTTATTTAGAAAGTGTTTAGCCTTGACATTTCAAAAGGGCAGCTTGTTAATGCAATTTGAAATAAAAAATAATATAGTTTTGCAACATTTTTTTAGATAGTAACCCAACCTGCCAATCTCGGGGATATCAACGTTTGCATATGAAAATCAAAGTTATAAAGTTGCATTCAGGACTTTTTTTATAAGTTGGCCATTAAGATAACCCCTCGTTGGACTACTTCCACTACTTCAAACATTTATCGACACTACCACCAAATTTCTATTTCAGATTATATTTTTGAATTATAACTCTCGTAGCGAGATAAAATGAATAGCAGTTTTTTAGTATAATCATAAGCTATTAAACACAGAAAGGTTCATCAAAATCGGTCTCGTAGTTTTTACGTGATGCTCGAACAAACAGACAAATAAATAAAGTAGAGATTTACAAATGTTGAAAACTATTACGGTTCAGCTTATAGTCTAAGATCCCAACCTTCCCTCATTCTTTTTTCCTAATTAAATAAATATTTTATGCAATATAATGTATAAACAAACATAACAAGCTAGAGTTTCCACCCCATTTCCTGGCAAGGCTATTTTTAATTAAAAATTATTTAAATAAATTTTTTTTCCATAGTTACACGGTCAGTCTTTGGTTGAAAAATTTACTACCTATATAGAGAGTAAAATATGTACATATAACACACCAAAGTAAGGTTTCTTACCTTTTTCCTGGCCGTTATACCGGGTTGCCAGGTCTAAAAAGATAAACTGATATTAGTAATTTATCCTAAACGTTTTTCTTAATCGGTTATACATATATGAAATCATAGGTAAAGTTGGTGCGAACACGGTAGTATAGGGTTGCCTAGGATTGACCCAGACACGATATAGAACAAAGAAAAAAAATTTGAAAAATTATAATATTTAGGGCCACTCTTTACTAAAACTAGATGAATAATATAAATATATTACAAATATTTCGTCTACATGATATTTCAACATGTTATTTTAAACAGTTTTACTGTAACATATAGTCCAGTAAATAAACCGGAAAATACTGTACAATCTGGAAAAGTGGTGGAACAGTACCGATTTAAAAAATGTTTTTTTTTCCCTGGATTCCTTAGACCTTCAGGAACATTCATCAGCACTAACTCCTGCATTACCTCGAAAAATAAGAAAATTAGGAAAATTAGGAGAAAATTTTTCGATGTAATGCAGGAGTTAGTGCTGATTAATATTCCTGAAGGTTTAAGGAATCCAGGAAAAAAAGAATTTTTAAAATTGGTGCTGTTCCACCACTTTTCCAGATCTTCCTGCTTATTTACTGGACTATTAATCGTTAAATGTTATACATTCATAAATTCAATACATGATCGAAACCATAAATAAATACTGGCTAAATATGTGACATAAAAATGGAAATTTGTCATTGTCTCACTCTCACAACATAATGTGTACACTATTGGTACTGTTCATTTAGTAATAAATACCCATTGGTCCGCACATTATTTGCGGATGTTTTAATGCTCAACAAAACTTTACAATGTCATTCATATTGGTTGTTGCAGTGTAAGTAATAACAGTTTATTTTTATATGATTCGGTTGACATTGGATATTAAAATTTTAACCATGATCATTAATTTTATTTAAAATTATTGATCTTGAATACGGAGGGCAAACAAATATTATTATGAATTTATTGTGTGATATATATTTATTGATATTTTGTGATACACAATTTAATGAATATATATTACGGTCTACTTATACTAATTCCTTAATAGATTTTATTTAGGAAATAGTATTTGAAGTAGTTGACAAGTAGAGTTATAGGCGATCGATTAGGAAGCGAGATATTCGAGAAGTTCATCTGTATTCAATGCTGCGATTTTTATCATGCACGGTATATGAACCTATTCGGGAAGATAATATATTTTTTGCACAAGTAAATAAGTATTTTGACATCAGTAATTTAAGTATCTTCAAGTAAACAAATTCTTAAATGAAAACAAGAATTTCTTTCTCAGAGTAAATAATTTAAAGAAAACATATTTACTTGGTTCAAAAAATTCCCTTCTATCAGAGTATATATACTCGGTAAATATGAATACATACCAAGGTGTGTTAAATTTTCTCCCGCATGTCCGTCCGTCCGTCAACAAGATAACTCAAAAACGAAAAGAGATCACGCGCTGACTTGTGTGTGTGTTTTAGAGCTAACAAGTGAGATGAAATTCGAGAATGGGCAAAATCGGACAGTATATTCCTCGCCAGGGGGGGGCGGGGTCGGTATATATTTTTGAAACCGTAAGATAAGTTTAAACACAAAAAAATGTTCCGTTTTTAAAATGAACAATTTGTTTGAAACTGTTTTTCATACATATAGTTTTGCCTGATTTCAGTTGAAAAACTAAAATAAATAGTTCACGCATTGATAACGAACTCGGTATATCTCGAGTATTTTAGCAGTTAAGCAGTTTAGTGATTGGTTATTTTTATTTATTTTTTTGTAAAACAGCATTAAAAACTACGGCATTAAAAATAATGAGTATTCGCTGTCACCACAAGTCTTCATTAAATTCTATAAATGTTAAAACACTATATATGTTATAGTAGATATGTTTCATTGGCACAGCTGTAATAAGTACGTTTATGACACTGTATTTTACACAGTTAAATCTATCGAATAAGAATTCATAATAAAAATTATTAAATATACTTTTATAATTTATATTCAATGTCATATAGTTCAATTTGGTTGCAATAGACCATTTAATTTCAAATAATGATTTGTTTTTGTTTCGGACAGATTGTTAAACTGTACAATAAGATGAACAAAGACGTGAAATATTGCTCACTCATTTCTTCACATTGATTTGTTTGACATTCTGCCCGAAACAAAAAAAAATCGTTGTATCAAATGAAAAGGTCTATTGCAGATCTGTTTTGAAAACACTAGCGACAATATTAAAAATCGCATCTAATTATATGAAAATGTATACAGTTTTGTTGTTTCAACCAATATGAATATATTATTAATTATAAACTTTATTAATTATATATTAATAACCTAGATTCATAAATACATATATAAATATATATCGATGACAAATTTATATAAACATCATATTTACAATAAATATATATTGAGTACAGTTTTGTGGGTTATTACATTGATTTTATGATAATTGGAAGTCATAATTACAAATATATTGATGCGATTTAAAAACACTAACATGACAGACGGACGTCAATCATATGATAGATCTTTTAAGAGGTGGAAATGTGTCTCATAAACAATGCTAATAGAAGTTAAGGTTGACCGGACATTACAGTATATTTCATAATAAACAGAAACACTCTTTTTAACACAAATTAAAAATTTTAATCTGTAAATTGACTATTTAAATTTAGATAGCATCTAACATCACTAGTAATCGGATTTATGTAATTATTTTATTATTAAAAATAATAAATAATCGTCTTTTGACTATATTCAAGTATGGCGGACGAAAATTTTCGTGAATTTTTTACCTCTTTAATTCAGATATTTATAATCCTTTTCGTCAGACTATTTTTTTTCCATTTTAACGTAATGTACAAGATTTAATTTATAAAAGTAGAAAGAAGTTTTTTACTTTTTAATCTATAGAAGGTGGAGCAACGTTATCGAAAATGTATGCGTTCATTCAACATTTGCGATTCACAACATGTTAAAATTCCAATTTTTAATGATTAATTACATGAAAACCATTCGTCAGATTTTTTTCAAAAAATTATTTTATACGTATGAGTTAGCAATTAATAATATATAAACAATTCAGATATTTATCTATAATTGCCAATTTTACCTATACATGTGTCCGATCATCCTTAACAATGATTTTAAATACATTTCTATTTAATATAGGTAGTGTTAGTGATTTCCGTCATTTGTTTACGAATCAAACTTTTTGTTTAATTATATGACACTTGTCTTTTTTGACGTGACAATGTCTATTCTTTCGTTACAGTGGTGGTCGATCGAACCTTTTTGTGTTACAAAATACCGTCAGATTTCAACCGCTTCGTGACTAAAAGTTCGTTTACATTGGTTGAGCCCACAATAGATATATCAGGTCTTTACGCATCTGTCGTGTTGTATTTTTTGTCTGTGACGTTATCATACCAGTGTAGACTTGTGTACGTGAATGATTACGAATTAGCTTTGTGTAAAGTTATAAATTAGTGTAGCGTGGAAACTCGTTTAGCTAGAACATTGATTCTGGTGTCATTGTGAAGAGTTTACGGAGCACTATTAGGAGGAATACTGAGACAATAAAAATATTCGTCAGAATATTGTCTCTTAAGCATCGTAAATATGCTCGGAATTACAGAAACACTAATGCCAAACTAATGCGAGGAGCTACGGCAGCATCGAACAGGAAAAGAAAAAACTGCGCAATTATTGCGTAATTGGCTCATCATAAAACGACCAGCGACAGTCCAAACATATACGGATCATGTGCAGGCCGTTTTCAAGAAAAATCTACGGCACGAACCCGAATTGTGCCTTTTTTTTATTCATTGTCATTTTTCTAGAATTTACTTCCGTTATATTACCATTCTATCGAAAAAGTTACTAATTTTTCTGCCTTTTTCTAGAATATAGAACTACCTCAAAAAAGGATAGGATTTCTAATAATAAACAAATATTAAGATATATGTTATAAATTATGTATTATTAAATTATTATTATTAATTTATTAAATAAAGAGATTTAGGTATTGTAATTATATAGAAACAACAAAACACTATCTCTGTTTTAACAACAGAAATGGGCGATTAAATGAATTCAGACTGTTTATTTACTATCGAGACTAGTAAGTAAAATCTTTATTCTGGCGTTACAATTTTATTTTCATTTGCTAATTGTTTTTGAGATATTTTTAAACAAACGAGTTTATACACTCGACAAACTTATATATATATATATATATATATATGTTACAAAATGAATTAAATTTAACACACTCAATTAAAATATTTTAATATGATTATTAACAGACATTTTAAAATTCCTGTTATATAATCACATTTAATAATATTAAGTATGTACTTAAGCTATATATAAATGCTCTTAGCATTAACAATAACAAAAAAAAAGGTGATTGACGTGACCCGGCTATATTTCCTGTGTTCAAACAAAAAAGAAAAAAAAAACAATGTAAAGAATAAATAAACCTTTAGCCCTTTGTACAATAGCATAAAAGAATCGCTTACACAGAATCCTTGGTATTGCACACCCATAATTATAAAATATTAATAACATCGCTTTGAAATGCTTATTATTCATTGTAAAACGGGCTTTAAAACATGCTTATTATGAATGGATTTTAACGAAGAATTGAACGAAATGATATTAATGATAAGAAAAATATTATTCTTTTGTTTTATTTATGTTTAACCCTCAAGTTACATAGCTAATTGGATTTTATAGTCATGGAAAGTTTAATTACTAGACGCAGTTAAGAATGTAAAGATACTGATAAGATTTTCTACAAAAAGTATCGTTTATAAAATATTTTTGAGGCTTTCTTGATGCAAATTTTATACAGTCTAATCGCGCGCTGTGCATTTCCGTTTGCATAATCATACACAGGAGCGTCGGATCACATCGGCGTTCTGAAGGTGTTATAATGAAAGTCTGGATAATCAACGCGGGTTTTAAATGAAACATTTACTTCTAAATTAGTATTGATCACATCGCCTAGAGAGTCAAAAGGTTCAAAAATATAACATAGACCTTATAACAAAAGGTGAGTGTTAAAAAGAAACTGTGGGTCAAATCTTCGCTTAATCAGTTTATAACAATATTTGCGAAAAACCACCGATTTTTGATCAATCTCAATTAATTATCATACTAGACTCAATTTATCCTATACAGAAAAGGCACAACATCCTTACGAGCACCTCTTGGATCATTGACTTTCGGCATATGTTTGCACTTTTTTGTTTAAGTTAGGTACTAGGATTAAATTGATCTCGATTGGGGATTATAAATCAATTATTACACTTAGCGAATTTCCTTAGAATACATAAATCACTCTCTAGTGGTCATTAATTTAGTGTGATCAAAATGAAATATCATATCTGATATGATTTTAGAATTTGCAAGGCCGATTTATTACTAAATGGCATAGGCTATGGAGGAAGGGGGGCGCGTAGAGAAAGAAGAAAACACAAAATATAAAATCAATCTCTCTTAATATTAGAAAAATCGAAAAATGTATAAGGAAGTTGTAGAAAATCATGTTCACTTCCCTATCATTTTTCTCAAACTCTAATGTAAACAGACATATTAAGAATTTTAACTTTCAATCATAAATTGTATTTTCCCCTTGTCCCATTTTACCCATTAACGAACTTGACCTTTCAAATGCCAAAAGCGTGTCAAATACAAAATATCATTCCAATCGGAATAAAACTGTGACCGCTAGAGAGATATAATCGTATATATGTTGATATATATATATATATATATATATATATATATATATATATATATATATATATATATATATAAATTTGATTATATATTGATTATATATATTTATATATATATATATATATATTGTTGTAATGAAAATTATTAAATAATTTTTTTTGATCCAACACACATTTTAATTATGAAAGTAAAATATTACGAAAAATATTTAACAAAATAATATTTTTCTCCTTGCAAAAAGAAGGAGTTTTTTTGAAAGTACAAAAAGAAAATAATATAGCTCGATTTATTTTTTTTCTTAAACTAAGTTTTTTTTTTAAGTCGAAAAATGATAATAAGATTAATTGTTGCTTTTGATTTAAAGTTTTTTCTATTTAAAAAAAAAATCAAAAATTTAAATAAAATTATTACATTTAATTTTAATCAAAAGTCATACAAGTTGAATGTTTTTCAAAATAACAGATCACAAATAAATAATTTTGTAAAAACAAGATAATTTTTGAAAAACAAATAAACAGAAGTAAGCTAGCTTACAGTTATGAATGTATCATAAAATTTGTATATAGATTATGAGTTGACACTGGCCGTGTGCATTAAGTCTCTAGTTGAATATCGACCAAGCGGGGTGTGACAATGGGTCAAACCCAAGGAGAGGTATAATTTTTAATTAATTTTACGAATAGTCTGAACACTCCGACTACGTCCATGGGTGTTGATATACTAAAATATTCTAGAAGCCTCCATGCAAAAATATATTGTCAAAAACAAAATATTTATTCAAAAAAGCAATCATATTCTAGAACGACCCATGGCGGGTATATAAACCGTGACCAGTGTCGATTCAAATCAGTTTTTAAATCGTGTCTGATGAGTTTTAAATCGATCATTGTGCGATTAGTATAAAAGTTGAAATCAAGTATTGTCTAATTAGTTCAAAGTAAATAATTGTTGTTCAAACCAGATCAAAGTATAAGTTGGAATTTGTACAAGTAATTTGGTCAAGTAATTCAAAGTTTAACATTGTGTGAAAAAGAATTAAAATAATTGTTGAAAAAGAAAAATTGGATAATCATTTTTTTTTTAAAGCAATAAAATCAGGCTTTTTTTTTTGTTTCGTAAAAACTTGTGTTTAATTTAATTTTTTTTTCTTTTCTTTAAACAAAAACGTGCATGTTGTTCCAATTACAAAATATTTAGTAATATCGTTTACTAATATATTTTTTTTTGTTTTTGTCGAGTATCGGAATCATTGCAGGTTCGGGCAGCGCTCCTTTGAGGATAAAGAGAGCCAGGATACCGCGACAATATATAAATGTATAATTTTAAGGATAGTCATTTTAACATATAGTAGGTAGGATCGATGGACATTTGAAGAAAATTTTACGAAATTCTATCATCGGTATAAAAACAATAGCTGCATTTCCCTTGGAGAAAATTCGCTAAAACACACTTTGAGTAAGTGGAGGGTTAAATCACTATTAATATTCGTATGAACGTATAAACTTACAGTGTATATTTAAAATTAAAAGCAGGTATGCTTAACATTCTTCTTATATTACTAAAAAGATCTACGTAATAAGCTTTTTAAAAACTATTGTACTTAGAAATATGATATGTTGTTTATTTAATTTACTTCAAGTTTTACTTTGAATTTAATAAGTATTATTTATCCAAGTTAATTCTGTTAAGAGGATTTCATTTTATTAATTAAATTTTTATGGCATTCTTCATTAAGATATATATGACAGATTCGTGTCCCTGCTTTCGTTTAAATGTTAAGTAAGACATAGCATGAAAGGACCAGCGTTTACTATATAGACAAACATTTCTAGATAAAATTTAAAAAAAAACGATTGTAATCGATTTAAAAAAAAAATTTTTGGGTCGATCCCATTGATGTTTAGGAATATTTTGTGGAAAAATGTAGACTACGAAATATCTACTAGAAAAAACATTTATTTGGATAAAACATGGCTACCAACGCCTAGTTTCGATTAGTCAAGTTTCTAATCGATGTGATACACATATTTTCCAATTAAGGAGAGAGAGAGAGAGAGAAATAATTTTGAAGTAATAATTTCGTTTTATTAAACACTTGATTAAATTTTTTACAGCGGTTTTTTTTTATAATCATAACATTTAAAAAAAAATTCAGGTTCTCGTTCACACGGATTCTATACAAAACACTTCATTACAACTATATTACAATAATACAGAATATCAGTGAAATTTTGAATGCCCTTTTTTTACTGTTTTAGTGATAAAAAACACATAATTAATGCTGCAGGATACTCGAAAAATCAGGGTTTAAATCCATGTCCAGTAATAATGAAAATAAAATACATATAGTATGCCTACATGTAAAAAAAAACGTTGAATACTAAATCATTTACATGTGATTATACATGTTTTGTTTCCTGATGACATCAGTAGATTACCAATTACATATGTAAATGATTACGAATGTATGTTGTATACAATTTTCATATTTATGCGTATATTGCTAAAGTAGTGACGAGCCGAACGATTTGTGAGTCGTTCTCAAGTCGCTCGGTTTCTCGAATTTCAACGCTTTTTTAAATTGTTTTTGTAAACTTGCATCAATCTCTCCATTGTTAGTATGGTTGCTTTTTGGTTATATTATACCGATGGAAGTGACTAGCGTTTTCTTAATTTGGCATTTAAGTAATCTGTCTGAACATTGATTGATAACATTCCTTGACATCAAATGCTTGATATGAAAAGTCGTACACATCTAGAATGGGAATTCAATTCATCCCGACCTCTGGCATTCTAGACCTCGGCCGTGGGAAATACCCAATACATACTTTTGTTTTCGGTATGTTAGCAAAAAAACTTAAAGTTATATTAAATGTCGTGTTTAATCATAGAAAAAATTTGTTTTGTAAGATAGAATTACGTCCTATCAATTCCAGTCAGGTCACACACAGTCGAACGCGATATGCTTGGAACTGGGAAGTTGCAAGTTCAAATCCCGGCGGTGGCAGTTTGTCAATTATACTTTATGAGCGGGATAATTGAATAAACTGTCGGCGTATGGACAAGAATGAAGTAACCGGCTATGCTTGTGAAGATTTTCTGCCAGTTTCTCTTCACGAACTCCCGATGATTATCGGCATAGTGCCTGTTAAATTCTTCTGCAAACGCACAACCAACCAATTACTAGCCTGCATACAAATTCCTTGTCTTCCTGCCACATCATTAATGTATGGTTATAAATTATTAAAGGTTGAACAACTAATGACTGGGTGACCTCTGTTGTAGACCGTACCAGTCCAAGTGGCCGTGCGGTCTAAGGCGTTATGTCTGCGCAGTATGCCTACTTGGAAACTGGAAGGTTATGGGTTCGAATCCCGACATCGACTGTTTGTCAATTATTAAGAAAAAAAAAAGGCGATTAATTGACTAAACTGACGAAGTAACCGACTATGCTTAAGAAGGTTTTCTACAGTTTCCTTCACGAACTCCAGATGAATATCGGCATGGTTCCTATCATAGTCGGCTGCAGCCGCATATCCTACCAATTCCTAGCCTATACACAAAAATTCCACTCCACTCACATCTTTACATCCTTAGGCATCCCAATGAATCTTATGGTTGAAGTGTATCCCGTCCAGGGCAGCTTCGAAACGTAGGTTAAACCTTATTATTATTATTAATAAACCAATAATATCTATTCCAGCGCCAAGAACTCAGGAGAAAGACATATTATAAATTTTACAAGAATAGATAAGGTGATCTAGCTATGGAATGGGATGTACTAAACCCTCTGATGTCAGATGGCAAAAGTGACCTATTAAAACAGATACTGTGCGAGCTGGAAATAATGTTTCCAACTTCTATTTAATCTTAATTGCTTTTATATCATTAGTGTAATGTTGTAATACAAATTTCATTAAAATAAATTTTCCATGGCAAATAAATTTTTCCTTTTATGGGTATGGTAAAAACACTGAAATGTCATATCCTATGTGCAGTGAGCGATATTCAAAGTAAATATATAAAAGCTTTTTCCAAAGCATACAAAAAGCAGAAAACTTTTTTAATTTATTTTATAATAATAATAATTATATATATATATATCTATATATAGGCTGTATCAAAAAAATCAACTCTTTTTTTTTCGAAAAGCACTCTGAAAATATTGTTCCAGAACACATTCTTGTAGGAAATTAAACGCCCTACAAAAAAGGGTTTCTTGTAATATTTTGATATATCTACTCCTTCAGAAGTTATTCAAGCTTAAAGTTGTCAAGCTCAAATAATTTCAATTGTTGACTTAATTTTAGATAATATTTTTAAATAAAAAAATAATTCTACTTAAAAAAAAGATGAGGTTTGATAATAAAAATTCAATATTTTTAATATTAATATCAATGTAAAGCGTTGAAAACTAAGTTTTTTGGACAGAGCTACTATAAAAACACCAAAAAAGTGAAAAAACATCAACTCCTGAAGGAATAGATACATCAAAATATTACAAGAAACCCTTTTTTGTAGGGCGTTTAATTTTCAACAAGAATGTGTTTTGGCCTTACAGGTCAGATAAGCCGTTCAGAAGGTACAAAATTGTAAAGGTTAAAAAAAAAATTATCCCATGTGAATCAAATGGGAATTGGAAAATCTGCAAAGAAGAGCTGCCGTTTTAACAGGGTCATTTTTTCGGAATCCTGAACAATATTTTCATAGTGCTTTTTGAAAAAAAAAAATAAGTCGATTTTTTTGATACAGCCTAATATATATATATATATACATATATATATATATATATATATATATATATATATATATATATATATATATATATATATATATATATATATATATATATATATATATAGAAAAAAAGAGAAAACTGTAGTATTTATCACAAACAAAAGGACCCATTTACCTAATTAAATTGTTTTCCATGCTTCGCTATCATTCTGCCTCACATCCTCATCTCCTTTAGTGTAAAATGTAATTCATATAAATTAACAATTCTCTGAATTGTTAATATACAAAGTTAAAACCACATATAATGTAAGTGTACTACCACATGATGAAAAGGTATACATCAGTTAGAGCAGCCACTGAGTTTATAAAAATTACCTTCTCTCAATAAAAACCAAAATTAGGGTTTATGGGTACTTAAAAAACATTAGACCTTGAATAATTATTTTAATGTTAGTAATTAAACCTAAGGATAATTTCTATTTCATTCATCTGCTAGAAGATATATCTAAAGCACGGTAGTGCGACAGGCCGAGTTTAAGTTTGATTTTCGTGAATGTTTTTACCACTTATGAAATAATATGGCCAAATTATTGATTAGTTTCAAAGTTTATTAATACTAGCCGTGTAATAACTTTTCTCAAATGTAAAAAGCCTAATCATCAACTTTCACGTCTCTTACTTCAAAAATGACGCACATTCAAACTTTCGACCCATATTTTACCCTTTTAGGGGATGAATTTCCTAAAATTCTGATACAACAGTTTATGAACAGAAGCCTAAACACATTTCCATATTTCTAAACATGACGAAATTCCATACAAAATTTCATCCTCTAGTTAACCCCCTTAGAGGATTAATTTTCAAAAATCCTTTCTTAATGCTCACCATTATAAAAGGAATTCAAGAAATTTAATGCTTCTTCATCGGATAGGTTTGATTTTAGTATCGGAGATTCAAAAAAAGAGGAAATATTAACGGTGGGGTCTTTTGATATTTCATTTTTAATAGTGTATTTAAAAAACTTGTACCAATTTTCAGCTCTATGCGAATTTTTCCTGAGTTAAATATATATTTTGACCGGGTCATATAAAATTATAAATGTTTGTTTATTTGTTTGTTCGAGCATCACGCACAAAACTATTTAACCGAGTTTGATAAAATTTTCTTGGAGTTTACATCTTTAGAATAGATTTCAATTTAAAGCACCCCGTACGATAATTTGATGGGTAGTGAAATCAAGTGTTAAAAAAAGCGTTATATTTTTTTTACAAGCTAACACTTAATACGCAATGGTATTCAATTAGGGTTTATGATGTTTTACAATATCTTTTCAGATTGATTTTTTATTATAAATTTTTCTTTTTTCGTAGGTCATTAATTTATTTAAAGAAAAAAAATATTAAAATAAATTTTTTATACAAATTTAAATAATATTTTGTATTTTGTATATTAAATGTTAGCTATAACTATATAACTATACTTCTAAAAAATAACTATAAAATTATTTTATTAAAATTTTGTTTCAATTTTGAAATGTAAATTTTGATTGTCATTTCCATAGAAACTATAAACTATACTAGCACAATATAAATCGTTATACATAAGTTAGAAATATGCAAATTTGTATTTTAGCTATATTAATAAATTTAAATTTTTTATTAATGAATTAATGTTACCGCCATCTAAACAGAATATTCCAAAATTAAATAACTTTTCGTAAAGTAGTAATTCGTAATATAGTAAATAACTTAATAAGAGTAATATTAATAAGTAAATAAATAAGAGTAATATAAATAAGTAAATATTAATAAGAGTAAACTATAGTCACGCGTCGGAGCTGACACGTACAATTTTTGTTTTTATTTAATGTCGCTATGCTGGGATAGAAATTTTGTGGAAGTGTCTATAAATATTTCAAGTAATGGAAGCGATGGGAAATTACATTGAGGTTTTTGTCTTAAAATGACGGGAGCCGGAGGTGTGACAATAAAACGCTCACGAAGCCACGTGTATAAGCCAGCCAATATTAAAATAGAATGGATTTAATTTTAAATTTCAATTGCTAGACGCAGCTATAAAAAAGAGTGTTATGTGTTTGACGTTGGTGTTGTTTCGCATATATATGTGCTCTTGGAGGAATATTTGAATAGTTTTTTACTTGGAAATTTTGTTATAAATAATTTGAACATGATCGTAAATGTAATTAATTTTTATTTTTTATTTTTGTTATTCTTTTAAAATCACTGTACATGAAATCACAAATACATCAGCATAGTACTACTACAATAAATTCAACCAACGAGTAACCGGTGTGCTATAATGAATGTTAACCGAGCATACTAGTAAATAATTTATTACGTACAATCACTGATCATAAATTGTAAAGAAATTTGGTGGTGAATATATTCACTGTGAATTTCAACCCTCTACTAATCAGCACTTAGAAGAGCAGGAATAGATTTATTATTTTAAATGAACTATTAAAGGTAATGAAATAATAAGAATTTAAAAAAAAAAAAAGTATGTGTGCACTTAGGTACGCACGTAAGAAGTTATACTTCTTTTTAAATAATTCATGAAAATAACATTAAATAAGATCTACACTACTGTTAAGACACAAAAATTTAATAAAATGATTTAGTACTAAAAACAACAATAGAAAAATTATTTATTGTATCTAAAACCATTGATTTTACATTTTATCATGGGAGAACAGAACCAGCTTCACTTAATCCGTCAAAATTAGAGTTTTGTAAGAGTGGCATTAAATCCATTATCTACATTCGAATCAGAGTTAGTGAAATATATCAAGACCAGGCCAAGTTTATCAATATATACATTTAATACACAAAGTTTAAGAGCCCATAAAAATGATATCATTGATAACGTGGCTCGTAATTCTAATATTCTTCTTTTATTAGAAAAACATGGAGTAGTGATGATGAAGACATTCCTGTACCTAATTTCAACTTTATAGTCAAATCTAATGTAAGAGCTCTGGTGGCGTAGCTAATTAAATAATAATGATCATTAATCTTTTCATACACAAAATATTTCCCACTACAGAGTTTATTCACGCGGCTTATGTGACAGACATATCTTTGTCTGTTTCGCTAAGCATATAATATATGTACATTTTGTCTATATACTGTATGCCACACACTGTTTACTGAATTTCTCCCAAACGCTGTACAATGTGTTATGTAAGCGATTTGTTACATGCTGAAAATACATTCTGATCGGATTCTCATAACGCGCCAAAAAAAGTATAACTAAAAAATTATATGTCCCTTCCCTACAAACTGCTGATTGGTAGAGGGCTAAAATTCAAAGTGAATATATTTGCCGCTGTTTGTTTACGATTTTTGATCAGTGATTGTACATCCATACAATAAATGTGTTACTACATATAACAGAGTGTCCCATAAGTCACGGACACAATTAAAGGTATGGATAGTTATTAATTTAAAAAGTAACCAATCAGAGGCGCTCACTGGGTTACGACAGACACACGCTATTATATTTATAAGGCCGGGTACAGACGTTACGGTATACCGGAGAAAAATACCTGTACAGGTCACCTGCATAGGCAAATCGGGGCGTCTGTACCAGCCGCCTGCACAGACATAGCGACCTGTACAGGCGACCGGACAAGAATCGAAATTCAGTATTGACTACCTGCGCAGGCATGTAGACCTGAGCGTGTGTATGAATCACTCCGGTATGCCTGCACAGTTTTTATATTTTTAAACGATTTTATTATTATTACGGTTTTATTAGTTACGTCAAGTTTCTTCTTTACAATAGAGTCATTTTTGTATTTACAACATTTTTGTGAGTACATAGTAGACTTGTTCAACATTATTACATGTACAACAATCGAATTTTGTGATCATCATGTCAATCCGAAAACCTAACCAAGCGATTGAAGAATTTATTGACATATATAGGTCGGAACCTTGCCTGTGGCGGGTTAAGAGTAAAGACTAGCACGACCGTGACAAGAGAGATGCAGCCTATGAAAGACTAAATCATAAAATTAAAGGAGGTAGAAGCCGATGCTTCAAAAAAATCAGTGGTAAAAAAAAAAACAATTTAAGAAGTAATGTACGGAAAGAAAAAAAAGAAATTCGCCAAGAAATTCGATTTTCTTGGCGATCAAGATACTCCTGGTTGCGTCTGTATCAAACTTCCGGTTTACCGTATACCTGTGCAAGTTTACCTGCACAGGTATAGCGTAACGTATGGGTGCTCTAGGCCTGCACAGGTATACCGTAACTGACCGTGTACCCAGCCTAACTAATTATCTGTACGCCTGATTAAAAAATGGTAAAGGACTTTTCGAGTCAGAATTCAAATTTCTATCCATATCGTCAGTTGTGTCCGTGACTTACGGCACATCCTGTATAATCAACAAATATATTAAAGCTCTTTTTACTCATTTTGACTTAGAGTGTATTTTAATAAAGCATACTGAGAGTAAACCACAGCATGTTATGTTATTTCTATATACTCTACAACTAAATAGAGGTTTTTTCTCAATTTGGTTCGTTTTCCTACACAAGATAGTGTATAATTTAATTTTCATTTTGAAGAAGAAATCATATATAAAGGAGGTTGGGTGGGGTAATGGTTGGTGTTACGAGTAGTGTGTTGTTGTAAAAACAATATTTTCCACTATATAATTGAATTTGGATTTCATGTATGTTTAATTTGTTCATGTCTTTTCTGACTCTTTACTAATCTGAAAAGCAACGGATCTGCGGTTAAGTAAAAACCAGATTTGCAAAGTTTGAAACTAATCTATTCTAATGAAAAAATTGTTACAGATTCAGGGTTATGATAATATTGTAAAAACTGTTTTTGTCTGTCATGGTTAAGTCAATTTTGATGTGGTTTTCACCGAATGATTAACAATTATGCGGAGCTTTTTTTAGTGCAATTGGGTTCTAAATGAAAACTAATTTTGTTTCAAAAGTTTTTTTTTCTTATACGGCTCTTAGAGAAAATAGACTACAAACCAATTTTTATAGCAATTTTGATATAGTATTTCAAAATCTAAAACGGTTTTAAACCATTTTTTCCAAAAAAATACATGTAGGGTTGTAAAAAAATCAAGTAACCATGATGAAACAGTTATTGTAGTATTCATTATTATGGATGTAGGTAGTATTTAAATAGCGAATATTTCTCTAAATATTTAGAGAATAGATTATTTTCAAACTTTACCAAATTTTCGGTAATGAATTCGGTAGTAAAATTTATTTACCACAACTTTCCTCATAAAAATTTTTCCATTTTACTAATTCAAGATGTTATGTTTCCTCCTCCTTCTAAGCCCCCGTTTCCCCTTGTCCAGTTTTGACCATTAACGAACTTAGCCTTTCAAATACAGATAACACGTCACATACCAAATTTCATTTTGACCAACCTAAAAATGCAGCCTCCAGAGGGCGTACAGACACATAAGCAGGTATATACACTCCTGTTGATAAAAATTGAACCAGTAAGTCGCATTCTAAGCGTATATATTACTAAATATATGGATAATATTACATACAGTAACACTTAGAATATTTCAACTGGTTCAATGTTTATGAATAGGAGTGTACGTACAGTATCAAAATCTTAAAGTAAAATTCAGATATGTCCAATTTTTTGGCAGGAGAGTGTACACTCCCATTCAATAAAATTGAACCAACCTGAAATGTTCATTTTCTTACATTTCATAAAACTCCTCACTTTTGTAACTCTCTGTATATGATTTATTGATAAACAAAGATAAGTAGGTAGTATATTTTCTAAATGTGAAAAAAGAAATGGAAGTTTTATATTTTTTATTTATGTAAACAATTTATGTAAACAAAAACATTTACTACAAGAATAATCAAAATTGTGAGAGAATGATTCGGTTTAGGTCGGTTAAATTTTAATGAACGGGAGTGTACAACACAAATTGATTCGCTGACATAATCGATAGACAACACACATAATCAAATCAAGTAATGTAACAACTAACTGAGTTAAATGTTTGAATACCCAGTATATTGAGTTGTCTATCAGTGATTTAATTGTTAACAATTCGCTTTCCGAGGAACTTTTAATCCATAAATTATGAGAAAACTATTGAGTTTATGAAAAAAATGTTCAAACAAAAGTTGTTCATTTTTGAAGATTTTTTGTTAAAAAAAATTTTTTCTATCTCGTACGGTTTCAAAGATGTATATTTCCCACCCTCCTAGCGGGGAGAAACACGTTCCGATTTTGCCCATTAACGAACTTGACCTTACTTTATTGCACTAGAACACACATAATTTTCAGCTCGTTGTCTCTGTTCGTTTTTGAGTTATCGGCTTCACGTTCAGACGGACGGACATGCGGAAATGGCCGAATTAGGCCATTTTATGAATACCTTTGTGAAGCATTTTTGTCAAGGATTAATATTTTCAAGCGTTACAAAGTCGGGACTAAACTTAATATACCTTATATATTATTTACATATACAGGGTATAATAAATCAAAAACAATAAAAGTAATTGTTGTAAAAATAAATGCGTCTATCTATCAGTCAGTCAGAATTATAAACAAATGCATACGAGTGAATGTTTTGCATCACAACTATCTAAATATTTGCAATAATTTTAAAGTTTGTTGAACGATAAATCAAAACATAACATTTCATAAAAAAGTAGACAATCACTATCATATATTCATTTGAACATAGTATAGACTAGTGAAAGTTTACAATTACTAACTTTATATATAGACACAGCTTTGACTGATAGCAAAAACTGATTTCTAGGTATGTTTGTTTACACACAAATATAAAACATATTTATTTTATTTCATTTTGGTTTGTTTTTGTCTGACATCCGGGTATCCATAGCACATTCACACACACACATGTTAAGGTAATTCCAGCATGAAATCACTTTTCGACAGATTGTGGTCATTTTTTTCACAGGCTAAAAATAACTAATAAATCCCATAGATAATTATGAACAAAGTAATCACTCTCTCTCATTAGAAGCATGTAAAACTTCATGCCCGCCCAAGTATTATCTGTTGTTTTATTTTCGAAATATGTAAATTTAAAATTTGTTTTTTTTTCACAATAGGGAATATGCATGAAAATTTTTTTTCACATTTATTTTCAGAACATGAAAATACTGTTTTAAAGATTTTTATCTGTCTCTTTCTTGCAAAAATACTAAAAACGGAGTTTTACGTGTATTTTAAATGGGGAAAGTGTAATATGACGTCACATAACATATCAAGAGGGCTATCACCCTCTGTGTCTAATCGGGAATTTCAATCATTCATATCTCGCTTATTTTTAAAGTTATTTAAAAAGTAATTTTACCTTGATATTTGTCAAGTAAACATGCTTCAATTCAAGTGCAAAAAAATTTTCATGCATATTCCCTATTACACTAATTTGTATATAATTATATGTAAACTCCCATTCATAAAAATTGAACGAGTTGAAACATTCTTAGTGTTAATGTATGTAATTAATATACATACATTGGTCGGTTGTGCCGCTGCAGACGACTTTGATAGGAACTATGTCGATATCCATCTGGAGTTCGTGAAGGAAACTGCAGAAAACCTCCACAAGCATATCCCGTTACTTCGCTCTTGTCAATACGTCGACAGTTTAGTCGGCAAACTGCCGATGTCGAGATTCGAACCCATAACCTCCCAGTCCCAAATAGAGCGCCTTAACAAGCGCGGATGGCCTAATTCGGCCGTTTTCGTATGTACGTCAAAATTGGGCCATGTTTGGGCAAAATGGGAAAAGCTGCACATCTTTGAAACCGTAAGAGATAGAACAAAAATGTTCTTTTTTTTTTAAATAAACAACTTTTGTTATAAACTTTTTTACATAAATTCAGGAGATACCGGGGGTATTTAAGTAATTATTTCGGTTAGTTGATATTTTCACTTGTTTTAATTATAATTTGTTGCAAAAAATTGACCATTTCTTTGTGACATTTTGTAATTAAAAAAAATGGAAATAAAGACAGTAAATTTTCTGTCAAATACACAAGGTGGAAAAATGGTTTTGCGGTTAAACTATGTACATAAATAAACATCTCAATTAACCCCTGCCAATTCAAATCAAAATTATTATATATTTGATTTGTTGTAGATGTTGACACGTCATATTGTTATATACGTACACTCGTATGAAACTATTGAGTAGAGGCCACACAACCTCTATGTACAGATGTTTTTTATCCAATTATCTGGCCGAACAGGACACATTTGGCTAGCCACAAATACAATAAATTAAGATTTTTTAGTTTCTAGGATATTGATAGGGGGCTATAAGATATCCGAAACGAATCAAGAATCTAAAGAATATCATGAGAGATGATTCATCGCGTAGGTGCTAGATTTTGATTCTTTTCCTAAAGGAAGGAATCACAATGTCTTTCAAATCCAGCTACCATGATATTTTAATTTAATGTTTAAATTTCTAAAGGTCAACGGACGTGGACACTTACGACAGACTGTAGGTACAGCAACTATTTCGTCAAAAATGTCCCCTTTGAATTAAAAGAGCTACATAGTTGAGTCTATAAGAGCTACTGAGCCGAATATAGAAAGATTACGTCATTTTAGTACTACGTTTTCAATCTCATCGTTTCGGAATAAATAGTTTTAAAGATATTTTAATTCAAAAATTTAAAAAAAGGCGACCACGCCCGTAAATCGTGTAGGCTGATAATAAACAACATATCGTACTTCCCGATATCTTTTAAAATTGATATTGGGCATACAGTTAGATGTAGTGATCAACGGGAAAATTATGAAAACCCGAAATATCTATCTCGAAATAGAAAATTTTGACATATTTTGTTTGATTTACAGAAAATATAGTCAGATCATTAAACTGTAGTAAAATATTCACTTATGATTAATGTTTTCGTTTTACTAATATTAAGATTAGTTCAAGACTTTATGTTTGAAGAATTTTTTCCGAAATTCGTTTACCGATACAAAATCGAAAACTCGCTAAAAACATATCCGACTACAACCTAGCATGCATATATAGAGGTAAAATTTATTTGTATTGTTATTATTATTAAAATGCATATTAAAAGTTAACGTAGTGTGAAAATATACGCATGAAAATGTCAAATTGAAAATTGTAATGTGTCATCATACTTACGTATGTAGTTTGTGTATATATTGTACGATGGACCACAAAAGTTGATGTCATTTTTGAAAATTTTATAATTGATTTGTGCGTTATTGATTCGGGTTTCGAAAAATTACTTCGGATAAAAATTCTTCGTTATAAATATAGTAACAACTTTTAATCGAATTTTTTTTTTCGAAAACTGAATGAATAAAGCACAAATTAACTATAAAATTTAAAAAAAGTGTTACGCAGGAGGTGCGTCAACTTTCTTCGAATTTCCATAGAATACATAAATATCTCTAGTCACAATTTAAGTCTGATCAAAATAAAATGTCGTATCTGATACCATTTTAGTATTTTCAAGGCCATTTTATTAATAAATGGCATACGTCAAGTGGAAAGGGGGGCATAAAGATAGAAGAAAACACAAAATATAAAATATCTCTCTTAATATTAGAATAATCGAAAAATGTTTAAGGAGTAAAGTTGTAAAAAATTAAGTTTGCAACAATTCATTACCTGATCATTTTTCTCAAACTCTAATGTGAACAGAGATCTATTTAGAATTTTAACTTTTCTATAAATTTGATACTATGCCAAGAATTGAAGCTGCGCACGCGTATACAGGATAAAATATGATGATAAAATATAAATTGTACTTTCCCGATTTTGGATATTTAAACGGAAGAGTTTTCAGAAGCTCTTATGATCTACCTAAGTTTTACAATAAGCATTAATTAATAAGCAGAAATTATTGCAAAAATCCTATTTTCATCACCATTGTCCTCTAATATCTTGGCTTATGAGGATTATACGACACTTTAAAAACAAATGCCAAAACAATGGTATATGCAAAAAGGGGGATAAAAACAAGGTTTTAAATTAGTAAAATTTTATTTACGTCATGTACACTCATGACGACATATGTGGGTGTAGTGTCATGTAGCCTTTTAAGCCTGGTAAAACAGGCGTTACGTAGGAGCTGCGTCAACTTAGCGATATTCCTTAGAATACATAAATCACTCTCTAGTCACAATTTAAGTCTGATCAAAATGAAATGTCGTATCTGATATCATTTTAGTATTTTCCGGGCCAATTTTATTAATAAACGGCATACGTCAAGGGAAAAGGGGGGCATAAAGACAAAAGAAAACACAAAATATAAAATATCTCTCTTAATATTGGAACAATCGAAAACGAGTAAAGTTGTAGAAAATCAAGTTTGATATAATTCATTACCTTATCATTTTTTCCAACCTCTAATGTGTACAGAGATATTTAGAATTTTAACTTTCAATCTTTAAATGTAAATATTTCTGTAAATACTAGTGATAACAGAAAAATGATAAGAAACAAAATTACAGTAAAACTTAGTACCTACAACTTAACTCCTGATAAATTTTTCGATTTTTCAAATATTAAGGGACATATACCAAATTTTGTGTTTCCCCCTCTCTCTACACCGCCCTTTCCCCTTATCCGATTTTACTCGATTAACGAACTTGACATTTAGAATACCAAAAGCGCCTCAAATACCAAATTTTATTCCAATCGGAAATATATATATATATATATATATATATATATATATATATATATATATATATATAAAATTTTGCGTAGTGAATTTAAACATTTAATAGGTAGGATCGATGGACATTTGAAAATTTTTTTACGAAATTCCAACATTGGTACAAAAACAATAGCTGCATTTCCTTTGGAAGAAATTCGCTAAAAAATGACATCAAACTTTGTGGCCAAGTGAACGTTTGTATTCAGTCTGACGACAATAACATCAACGTTCAACGATTTTGTGTGACATCAGAGACTTGGGTATTTTTTGACGCGCCATCACTTATCAGTGAATTCATATGGAACAAATAGTTAGCGTGAGTCTGTGTAGGTGTGTGTGAAAGTTTTATACATGAGAAAATTTATACATAGATTCACAGCTATATTTTTAATGTTTATTATTATTTTTTTTTTTTTGTGGATAACAATTATTTTCAATTCTCTTTTAGGTTACTTCCATTTATTGTTGATATGAGAAATGATAACAAGATGTGAAATAAAACGAGAAATAAAGTCACATACACTACGGAAAATTGGTAAGAATATTAAAGAAAATGGGATAAGTTATAGTTTGAAGGAATGCGCTAGTAAGTTAAAGTGTATTTTGTTAAAAATGTAGACGGCTTCTGATAAAATTTACTTGTTTGGCACTTCCACTAAAATAGGTTTTTTATAATAACAAATTTTACCAACGCTTCCTGCAATTTTGTATTTTTTGGCATATTTCCGAATTCTATAATGAATTCATTTAGACGGAACTATATTATAATATTGTCTGCAGAACTGCATATTGATCTGTATGGAACTGAATATTGATCTTTCATGTTTTGAATAAGAATTTATCATTTTTAAATTGTTTTATAACCGCCGAAATTTTGATATGGATTGAATGAACATTTGATTCGTAATTTTTCGTGAATTGGATCGGTTAATTTTCAGTTTACTCGGTAATTCATTTCTGGGGATATAAATTATTTCGTAAATGAAACAACAAAATGCCAAAAAAATGATAAACTATTACGGGCATTTTTTGTTTCCATTGATATGAAAGATGAAAACATTCCATTAGATGAAAACATAACAGCTGAATTAAAGTAAAGTGTCTTTAAATCTTAAGATTCTATTCCCCTTTTTTCCTTTTTAAAAAGTAATACAATTTACAATACATAAATATTCTCTTTAAAGACTTTAAACAAACATGGAATCTATACTACAGAAGTACTATATTGATTCCCAAGAGTGAGATTATTTTAAATATATTGACGACGAATATCATTCAATACCTGTCATCTTTAAAAAAAAAATTCCTATCAAAATCAAAATACCATCCCTCATACAAATAAACGCTTTAGAGATTGAAGAAAAAAAATTCGAAATGTAAGTAAATATTTATACAATTCAATTTATTTTACATAATTTTTGAATATTTTCACAAAAAAAAATTTTCTTTTCATAATATAAAATTAGGTCGTATCCAACCAACATACATACATACACTCGCATTCATAAAAATTGAACCACCAGTAGTCACATTCGAAGTATATATACATATAAATATATTACATACAGTAGCCATTAAAATGTTTCAACTGGTTCAATTTTTATGAACGGGAGTGTACTTACATACATGCACTCCCGTTCTAAAAAAATGAACAGACCTGAACCGAATCTCTCACAATTTTGATTATTCTTGTAGTAGCAGATACAACAATTTATTTAATTTGCATACGTAAGAGTAAGATATAACACTTAACATGATTAATATTATATATATTTTTTAAATTCCTACTCTGTTACTAACACCGTATATACAAATAAAAAATTTAAATTCAGTTTATACTTTCATTTCTTTTTTACAAACTTTAAAAATATACTCCTTTTCTTTGTTTATAAATAAATAAACTTATACATTATACAGAGAGTTACAAAAGTGAAGAGTTTTATGAAATTTAAGAAAATTAACATTTCGGGTCTGTTCATTTTTTTTGAACGGGAGTGTACATACATACATGTAATAAATAATGTTTCTTTTGAATGGTAGATTCAAATCATGCGAAAAGTAATTTGTAATATAGGCTTATAAAAAATAGCATATATGTATACAGGATGTTACAGAAATGTGTGACAGCTATACAGGAGCATATTCTACAGATCGGTTTAACTGTAATCCGTCATTGTGTCTGTTTTTTTCTTATATTAATATTTCAAAAACCATTGAAGATAATCTTTTGAAACTTGACAAATACCTCACGAACATAGACCTCATGAATATCCAAAAATATATTCCCAAAAAAGTTTCCTATTTTCAATTGGTGGCAACCTAAAATGTTTAAAGAGTAATTGATGTATTCTAAGGAAATTCGCTAAGTTGACGCGACTACTGCGTAACGAATTTTTTTAGGTATCTATAGATAGAGGTAAAAGTAACAAATATCCCTTCCTATATTTCCTAACAATTTCAATGTTTTATTATAAAACACAACAACAATAGAATATTTTCCAGAGTTCAAGGCAAAACAAAATTTAAAAAATTAATACTAAATTACAGTAATTTTTATGGTGTGGTATTTCATCGTATGCGTAAAAATGAAACAAAAAAATTGAAGGGTTAACACACACTATGTATTATATTAACCCTCATCATCTAACTTTAAAATGGTTATTACACATTTTTAATTTACAAAAAAAAAAAAAAAAAATTTTTTTAAAGCGGCTATTTGTTGGTAATTTTTTACTTCAGATAATTTTACACAAAACAATATGCGCTTTTTGTTGCTTACATGTAAACGATTACAATTTTTAAAAGAAAATGTGGCCTTACAGTGGTGAATGATTTATGAAATGATTTTCGTTGAAAACCTTTATTTTTTATAATAATTTGTAGATAAACATTCTACCTAAAAATGTACTACATGAAACTGAATTCAGAGATAATGTTTAATTCTCTACAGGGAAAATATTCAACTTTTAAATCAGAACTGAAAATAAAAGTATGATGCCATTAATTATATTAAAAAAAATATGCCTATAAAGATTCTAACAGATAATTGGAGAAAACTCTAGGTATTTGAAATTAAATTTCAAAATTAGCCGCACTTCCTAGATCAATTATTTACTCATATTTACTCAAATATGTTTACTCAATTAATTAATTCATTACTCAAATATGTATTTCGTCTACAAAGTAGTCCTCATCTCTGGGATAACAGACTTTAACTTAGGTGCTTTAAATCAAATTTGGTGCTTTGTGAGACACTAAAATACAAATAATTGGGGCCAATTAGGATATTTAATAATGAACCTATGTCTATTTAACAGATTTTACCTGCACACGGTTTTAAAGACGTAAGTCGTTTATGACGGACATGTGTTCCAACATACCGAGTAAGGTAATTTTCTTTTAAGATAACTTCTACAACTATTTTCCGTATAATACATTTTCCGTACAAGATTTTCTCAATTTGTTAGAGATATTAAATAATTATACAATTCAAATTTAAACGATGCTTTCGACAAATCCATCTCTATTTTAAAAAAGAGTGGAAAATAATTTTAGTTTTCTTGTCAATTAACACTAAGTCATTTCACAAATCATAACAAAAAGAGGTTAATTGAACTAATGAAAGAAATGGACTAGAATAGCTAATTATAAAAACCTCGCGGTTTCAAGGAATGTTCACATTTTCAAAAGTTGACATAGTTTTAAATTACTTAGATTTTCGTTTTTTAAACAGAAACATTTCGAATAAAACTGCATCCTTTTCTTAAAAATACAGTGTTAATAACTTAAATCCTTTCTGTAAAATGTAATTATCATGGGGATTTATTTCATCGCTATATTGCTCGTTGGAGTTCATAGTTATTACATCATAATATTATTTTATTTTCAATTAATTAATTGAATTTTATTATTGCTTTATTATACCCGGTGTTATAATATATACCAGGGTATATTTAATTTAATACCGACCTTGTAAAAATATGGATAGCAGAAAACAAATTTTGGTATAGGTGTTTAAAACAAAACCTAATTAGTCCATTTTCGCATATCCGTCTGTCCGTAGACACAATAACGAAAAGAGATAAAAAATTGATATTTTGTATGTGTGTTCTAGTTCGTGAATAGGCAAAATCGGACCATGTTTGGGCAAAACTGTGTTTCATTGAAACCCGTAAGAGATAGAACAAAAATTCCTTTAAAAATAAACAACTTTTGTTTGATACTTTTTTTCATAAATTCAGTATGTACAAGGTATTTAAGCAAATAACTAAGTAAGTTGTTATATTCACTTGTTTTAGAGTCGGTATTATATTGAGAAAAAATGTTTAACATTAAGAATAGACACATACCAAAAAAATCTTCTTGAAAATCCCCAACGGAATAGGATGCATTGAACATAGAGATAAACTTTTATTAAAAACTTTAAACTGTATTCAAACAACAATAGATCTTTCACAATACTCGATGGTGATGGGGATAACGTTGATCAGTAGTAGGGACACAAAACCTTAGCACAAAAATAAAACAAAAATATCGTTGACAATTCACAATAAACAAAAAAAAAGGAAAACAAACACGCTCGTAGTATTCAAGAGATGCGACACGAAACTCGATAAAAGAAGTAAAAAAAATTCAAAAAACACAACAAATAAAAAGAGTATCGAATGTAAGTTAGTTTAAGACAAGCAAATCGAGTATACAACGACACAGTTACACAGTTTTTCTTCACAATAAAATACTGTTGTGATACAGATAAGAAGTATACACGAAGAAGAAGCGTCGCGACGTATGGACACTACAACAACAACACAATGGTACAAATTATAAACGTGTGTGTGACACACTCTGACAATCAGCGTCGTTGTCGACAAACAACCAACAGTGAACAAAGTATTGTATGTGCTGCTTGTGCAGAGTAATAGTCTGTCGCGCGGCGCGTTCTATGTTCTGTTCCGTCTGCAAGCGGTTATCGCAACAAACTAGACTAAACTGGAACCTCACACAGAAGCAAACATCGAGTTTTGTATATATCATTCACCACCACTACAATTCACAGTCAAAACACACCCCTGTACGGTTCTATATGTATGTACTAACAACCAACCCTTACGTTGACGTCAGCCGACGCCACAGTCGCCGTTGTTTAAAGCGTCGTCGCCGTCGTTTAAATACTAACTACTGCGTTAATATGAACTTTTCATAATAATCCTAGCATGTGCACACATATACGCACTGTAACCGTTAGCAGTGTACAAAAACTATCGGATGATATCACTGTTACCCTGATGAACAATATTTTTTACTAAAGGCGAAACTAGATCTTAGAAACTAGATTAAAAAAATAGAGGAATGGAAATATTGAGATGTTTCGTGTAAAAGTATGTCAGAGATCGAAATTGTTCATGCGCTAAAGGTCATTAATATTAGTAATTTTATATTAATGGCTTTTAGCGCATGAACCAACTTTGTAGTGTTAGTTTTGATTATACCGAATTAGATATTCTAACAGCTATAAGATAATTGGTGCAACACTTTTCAATCTTGGATAATCATTATTATTTACTTTCTATGGTAGATAGATAGATTGTAGAGGCCGCCTTGACCGGGTTACACTTCGCCCATAAGGTGCAAGGTGATTCCTAAGGATGTGAGGATGTGCAGCCGACTATGATAGAAACTATGCCGATATTCATCTGGAGCTCGTGAAGGAAACTGCAGAAATCCTTGTCAAGCATAGCCGGTTACTTCGTTCTTATCCATACGCCGACAGTTTAATCAATTAACCGCCCCTTTTTTTTCCTATCAAATGACAAACTGCCCATGTCGGGATTCGAACCCATAATCTTCAAGTTTCCAAGTAGCCATACTGCGCAGACATAACGCCTTAGACCGCTCGACCACTTGCACTGGTTTCTGTGGTAGCTTCTACATGTTTCTACGATAGAATCAGCCAAAGTAGCCGAGCAGTTTATTGGGGTCTATTGGAACTGGGAGGTTACGGGTTCGACAGGGGTAGTTTGTTAATTAAAATTAGTGAGACGGTTAATTTACTAAATTGTCAGCGTATGGACAAGAACGAGGTAACCGGCTGTGCTTGTGAAGGTTTTCTACAGTTTCCGTTCACGAACTCCCTAAGACTATCGGTATAGTTCCTATCAAAGTCGGCTGCAGCCCCATAACCTACCAATTGCTAGTCTGCATACGAATTCCCTGTCCTCCAATCACACCACAAAAACGTATCGTTAAAAAATTTATAAAGGTTGAAAAAATAATGATATGGTTGCCTGCATTTTAGACCATGGAGTATCAGAAATGGAGGTTTTTGGTACATTCAAGTAAAAAAATTATAGTATACAATCTCAGCCTACTCATATAATTGATACATATTATGAGGTGAAACTTTTTAACATGATACTGTAAGACAACTATCTTAATGGATGATTATTACCATTACAGTTTTATGGTATCAATGAACAACATGTAACTGTGCCTTTAATATTATGTTTGTGACAATGACATGCAGCCATAAGGGATAGATGTACTTACTAAGAATGAACACAAAACACCATTCGCACAATGTCATACTCTATAAAATTTTCTTTTCTTATTCAACTTCTCTGTGTCTTTTTATCCATCATAATAATATAAACAATGATAATCATTTGATTTGTTTATATGGTAAACAAGCCAACAAAAATCGGTTAAATCTGAATATGCATATGTTAAGGAGATCGTAGGATTTCCAGAACGAATATTTTGGTTTATGCAAACGAATTTATATTTTAGTGTGATACAGTTGTTACAGGTTCATGCAAACCTGACTAAAATGTTTTATTACTCGCTGTATATGATATATACAAGGATATAATAAGTTTAGTCCCTACTTTGTAACGGTTGAAAACAGATTTACTGTACACTATCGTTCTAAAATGAACAGAAATGAAATGTTAATTTTCTTACATTTTATAAAACTCCTCACTTATGTAACTCTCTGTATATTGTTTATTTATAAACAAAGATAAGTAGTATATTTTTTAAATGTCAAAAAAGAAATGGAAGTTTTATATTGTTTTTTTATATAAACAATTTATGTAAACAAAAACATTTACTACAAGAATAATCAAAATTGTGAGAGACTGGTTCGGTTCTGGTCTGTTCATTTTTTTTGAATGGAAGTGTACATTCCTCTGACCGTCCGTCTGCCAACACGATAACTCAAAAACAAAAAGAGATAGCGAGCTAAAATATGTGTGATTAGTTCTTCCCATTTTGCCCAAACATGATCCGATATAACCATTCACGAACTTGACCTTACTTTGTAGCTCTAGAATCCACACATATTTTAGCTCGCTATCTCTTTTTGTTTTTGAGTTATCGTGTTGGCAGACGGACGGTCAGAGGAATGTACACTCCCGATCAAAAAAAAATGAACAGACTTGAACCGAACCAGTCTCTCACAATTTTGATTATTCTTGTAGTAAATGTTTTTGTTTACATAAATTGTTTACATAAATAAAAAATATAAAACTTCCGTTTCTTTTTTGACATTTAAAAAATATACCCATGTTGCTGAAAACGCTGAGCCAATCGGTAAATTGTCAGAACATGAAAGAAATTTCGTTATGACCATTGTGTCTGAATAATCGAATGCTGACTTTCAAAATAAAATTGAACAACTTTGATTTTTTGTTCTGTGCTAAGGCTTTCCATCATAAATTTCCCAAGTTTTTAAGTTAATTTTGAAAAAAAAAAATTTTTTTTAAATACGCAAACAAAAAATTTATTCACTAATTAAATCGTTACTTATGCGCCACCCTATATAACTTAAATAATGATACAAGGATATTAATTAAACTTTAATTATAATTTTTTTTAAAAAAAAGTTCTTGGTATAAATTCTTGTCAGAGACCTACTTATTTGCGCACAAAATATTTTAACCATATTTTTTGTCTAAAACAGTAATTATAACACCGTTTCCTGATTTATCCTTACAATTACACTGCCTTAAGCATATATTTTTTAATTACTTTGACTACAGAGCCCTAAAAATACGTTTTAATGTCTCATTTTATAAAATGCGTTGATTTCATGTATGAAATAATTTTTGTGAATAAAAGAAAATGAAAAATAAAAGAATCTACATAAAAGTTCATAAGATTTTGTTATTATTTTATTGTTTATGTGAAAAACGTGGGGTGTTGCATGACGGAAAAAAAAACCTTTTATTTCTACAAAAAAAAAGTACAATAAAATGAGAATAAAATAGAATTGTCTTTCTTATAGGTCAATATCCCTATAATATGATTTATACACAGTTAAAAGATCATTTTATCATTTGATGCCATCTATAGCCCAGATTCGATACCAGATGTAATATAAAAATAATCATTTTTCAGGGTGACTATAAAAATTTGTTAAAATAAGAATGGCGCAGTACGGGTCCGTGCCATAGATTTTTCGTGAAAACATCCTGTACATGATTCGTTGACGTTTTTACTGTTGCTGGTCGCTTTAGGCCCGATGGATGGGCCAGTTACGTAATCGTTTAGCCCCGTTTCATTTCGACGCTGCGTAGCTCTCGCATTAGTCCACTATTGGTCTTTTTAGGCTCTTTGGAATCCCTTTCGACACGAGTTTTCGTCTGATTTACGTTTCTATTATTCTGAGCATATTTACGAGTCATATGAGACAAAAACTTCAACATTTTTGTAATTTTAAAACTACTGAAATCGATACAAAACCCCACAGAATGAGATTCATACGAAAGTATCTACATACACAAATTAAGAAAACAGAGAATGAATTTAAACAATGGTCCAATTCCAAATTCTGATTAACATTAAATTAAACTATTTTCAAAAAATCGAATATCAAGGTTAATTTCGATACCCTCATTTTAGTGACAAAAACAACGCCGCATAGTCACAAAAGTAATCCTTCGCACAACTAATCCTTCAGTCAAAACTCAAATAATCCTCAGGTCAGACCATACCCTCAGTCAAATCATATAGAAGACAGAACTTTTTAATATCATTGTGAGACACGCACCAAATTAGCAACAAGCAACATATCTCTGAATCTATATCCCAGAGAGAATTACGATTAGCTAATTCATACTGATGATGACTACATTGCAGTCGAAATACGTATTTATAAAATACAAATAAATGTGCTAGGAAATGGGGCAAAATTTGAAATGTATTTACAAAATTTAGGTTAATTTTTAGAAAAAAATACCATTACTATTCCCCGGTATTCCAATATTTTCAGGTTTATGACTCTGAGAAAAATAAACTTGAGGAAAATTTATTTTAAATTGTCTGAACAAAAGACTTCCCGAACACCACCAGTTAATTTTTTGCTCACTTTAGAATTATGGAGGTTTTAAAAGAATACCAGTACTGTTTTATGATGGGAAAAAAAATATTTTTCGAAAAATTGTCTGTGTTGGATTGATGTATGGCTTCCCCCAACGTTTCAGAAAATTACCACAGTGTCAAAACTTATAAAAGTTAACAAACAAAAAAAAAAAACCTTTAGAAAAAGTATATTAATGAACTAAATAAAAAACTAAATAAAAAGTCATTGTTTTGTATTCTAAAAAGTCATTGTGAAAAAAAAAATTAAAGAAAGATAAATACAAAATTTATGGTAATTATTTAAATGCAAAAAAAGGACAAAAATATAAATAAAATCTACCATTTGTATCTTGATAGGTGTAAGTAGTCTGGGCATTTATTTCTTAATTTACATGAAAGAAGCTGAGCTTTTAAAAACAAGTGAAAATAACAAACTAACATAATTAATTTACTCGATATATGCTGAGTTCATGATGAATGTGTAAATTGTTAATTTTAGTTTTTGAGCTGAAATTGATCTATTTCACAATAAAGAAAAAAAGTAAGGTAATATCCACTGTTAAAAGTTTAATTCCTTCCAAAAAAATGTCAAAATAAAATGTTTTTTTTAATTGTAAAATTTACAAAAATTTGTCATTTTTTTAAATTATTTTTTTTTTTGTAAATTAAAAGGTTTTCTTTTAAAATTTTACCCCCATATCAACAAAAACATGTATTGAGCGTTAATTTGTGGAAGTTCATGATTATTTTAGGATAATTATTTAGCAAAAGCAAGTAAATTTTAAAATATTATTATATTTTTATTTTATTCGTCAACAAATAAAAATATAATAATATTTTAAAATTTACGTGCTTGTGCTAAATAAGTATCCTAAAATATACAAACTTATCAAAATGATGCGTGTCTCACCAAATTAGGAACAAGCAACATATCTCTGAATCCATATCCCAGAGATAGTTACGATTAGCTAATTCATACTGATGATGACTATATTGTAGTCGAAATACCCATTTATAAAATATAAACAAATGTTCTAGGAATAAGGGCTAAATTTTAAATGTATGTTTAACTGAGTTTAACCAGCCAAGTAGCCGAGCGGTCTAAGGCATCATGTCTGCCCAGTATGCAGTACTTGGAAACTGGGAGGTTATGGGTTCGAATCCCGACATCGGCAGTTTGTCAATTATAAAAATTTTTAAAAAAGGGGCGGTTGATTGACTTAACTGTCGGCGTATGGATAAGAACGGAGTAACCGGCTATGCTTGAGAAGGTTTTCTGCAGTTTCCTTCACGAACTCCAGATGAATATCGGCATAGTTCCTATCATAGTCGGCTGCAGCCGCTTATCCTACCAATTCCTAGTCTACTCACAAATTCCTTCCACTCCACTCACATCCTAAGGCATCACAATGAATCTTATGGTCGAAGTGTAGCCCGTCCAGGATAGCCTTTACAATCTACCTCTTAACTGACGCTTACAAGTAGTTATAATACTTAGAGTAACAATGTAAGAGTTAATAAGCCAAAACGAAAGCCAATAAATTGCGCTTATAAGCGTGAGCGCTGAAATCGTGTAAGCGTCCAAAACCACTACGCCCTATAGTCAATCTTTAACGTTCTCATAGTTTAAATTTAAAGCCCAGATAAGATACATATATTTTCGCATAACTAAGAAAAGTACATACAACAATAATTAAAACAAATAATTATGTATACGAACAATGTTATTTATCATGTAAATTGAATATCCCTTAGAGCATTTGGAAATGTTCAAAACAAAATAGAATCATCTCTCCTATAATACCCTCAAAGCCATGGCCGGAAATATTTTATATTATTCAGAGTGTATACATATACCTATATTGTCTGTCTATAGAGTTTTGTATTTCAAAAGTTCTATATAATTCTTTCAGACTTATGAAAAATGATTCTTAAAAAATATCTATCTATTATTTTATTACCTCGTTTTCGAGTGTTGATTGTGAAAATCATAACGAGAACAAAGACTTAAAAAAAAGAGATCAAAACAATATATACGCTTCTTCATTAGTTGTATATTTTTTGTAAAAATATTAAAGGGTAATACCAAGTTGTCGTCCCTTTCGGTATCAAGATGAATAAAGTTCTTCAAAGTGTGTCATTTTCTGGACAGTCACTACTCTCTGGATTTTTTTAAGGGTGTCCCTTCCCTTCAAACATATTTTGTTAAAATCGGCAAAAAGTATTTGTTGCTGGTTTGGATAAAAATTTGTTTCTAAGGTAAATCAGGCCCGTAAATTCAAAAAATCAGGTTAAAATTAGTGTGGAATATCTAGTTCTCAAAATATGGACTCCGAGAACTCAAATTTTTGTATTTTCTCAAAAAACTATACTTTGGTAATCGATTTTAACTTGATTTTTGGAATCTATGGATCTGATTTACCTTAGAAATCAATTTATATTGAAATCGGACACAAAAAAGTTTTCTTCATTTTTTGCTTTTTTTTCAAGCGGTACCCCTTCAAAAATTTTAGAAAAATCGGCTACAAATTTTTGTTTCGGATTTCGATGAAAATTGGTTTCTAAGGTGAATAAGATCTGTTAATTCCAAAAATCAGGTTAAAATTAGTGTGGAATATCTAGTTCTCAAAATATGGGCTAAGAAAACTGAAATTTTTGGATTTTCTCAAAGATTATACTTTGGTAATCGATTTTAACTTAATTTTTGGAATCTATGGATTTGATTTACCTAAGAAACCAATTTTTATCGAAATCGAACACAAAAAAAGTTTCTTCATTTTTGCTTTTTGTCAAGGGAAGAGTAGTTATATTATACAATTAAAATATTGAACACTATAAGATATGTTTGCAATTAAGAGACCTCAATTTACGTCAAGATACACAGGATAATATACATTAAAATCTTAGCATTTAATTTCTCCACACAAATTGGCTATGTTGAGCTGTAATGACTCAAATCTATTTATCCAAACATATATTTGTATCATCCATCATTTTCGAATGGGTATCTATCTGCTTTCATGATACTATGTTCTAGTATATATGTACTATCCGAGTATATGTCTCTAACTGCTGTGGTATGGTGTAATAATTCATTGAATATTCAAATGTCCAAACTCATCCATAATACATAATAATTGTATACACTACGTAAATTAAAATAGACCCAATAGCAACATTGTGTAGTGCATCTATCACTGTCTATGAACAGTATGCCATGATATGGTGTTCCACTCACACGACAAACGACGAACAATAACGACGATATATACATGCACGAGTAACATGCAACTACATATAAATGATTGAAGTTAGAGAGTGATAAATATAATATAATAGTTATTTATGTTATAATTCAATACTGATTATTTAAGTGTGACAAAGTAAACCATATCATAGTACATTACATATAGACAGCGATAGATACACTATACAGGAGAGGTGGGCGCAGGCGGCTCGCCGCAGTCGAACGACTCTCCATAAGCTGGGTGAGAGTAAGTAAAAAAGGTATGTTTTGAAGTAAGACGGAACGATGTTTCAATACAGGTTGCCAACCGATTATTGCCCAATAATTTATTCAATCAACTTAGAATTAGTTTTATAAAATATTTATTGTTTAAAAAATATCTTTTACAATATGGAGAGTTACACCAAAAAACATCATAATAATAATAACAATAATAACAACAATAATGATGATAGCAATAACAATAATTACAACAACAACAACAACTATATGTATTCCCACTTTATGTAAAATTTAACCGTTTAGAAATTAGTAACAAATTTCCAACCCTCCCCCCACCCAGCTTTTTCATTGGCATCTTTTTTGTATCCAGTGTCATCAAATTACCATGACACTATACCTCCTACTAAGAAAAAATAATTAAATCAAGTAAATAATTGTTTATTAGTTCTTCGATATGAATAGTTTAGGCAAATTATTCGGAATTTCCTAAAATCTAATTCTAGAATGTAAACTAAAGCTAAATCATCAAAAAATTTACAAGCGGTAAATGTAAAAGATCAAAAGATTTAGATTTTATTATTTATATAACATTTATATTTTATTCATACCGAAATATATTAAAACGGTACATTTTATGCCCCAAATTACCAGCCCAAAATTCCAGAGCATGTATTCAATATATTGTATGTATTGTTTACTTTGAATAATAGTGACCATAAAAAATAGTTGGTATTATTATATTTTTTTCAGAAAATATTTAAATTAAAAAAAGAAAATAATAATAATTGGTAGGATACCCTATATTTACTCTATCTCTCTTCCTACCTCTCACTCAGAGCTGAGTGCAATCAAGGTCTGCCCACCTATGCTATACAGTACTACTCCAGATTGGGTTTATTTTAAAAAACAAGCTGTATATAGATGGTCTGTATATGCTAAACATGTATATATTGTTGTACTACACTTGTAGGTACTGTATGTAATAGTAACTTTGGTCCAGTTCAAATATTTATGTTTCTTAATTGATTCGAATACCACCAAGTACATTTAATTGAACTATGTATTCATCAAATAACTTTCCCTTGCTTTATGCAAAGATCAGTACTAATAACAGTACTACCCAGACAATGTTGTAGATAAAGTTTTTAAAGTAAATATTCCGCGAAGTTCCTAGTATACTAATTCATTCGGTTGGCCGTGTTTATACCTGCCGTGTGTAGTTGAACTACAGTTACTTTCGTTTTACCCCATTGTTTTTACCGTGTATAGTAGCAACAATAAATTAAAAATTGAATTATTGTAACACCCAATATATTCGTATTATGATAAAGTATACACGCAAAATTCGAGTAACATAATCGTTATTGTTTTACGCATAATATACAAAATGAGACTGCATGAAATATGTAGGTACACACACATAGACAACAGACTATTGGGAAAAACCAATTACATAATTTTACCTTTAGTTGCTTCATTAATCATATTATTATTTATCCTGCGTACTCTACAATGTACGTTATACAGGATAATAATAGCAATTTTCATTTTGCCTGCTAACACCAACATTATATTATTATTATTACATTTTGTTATACGATCAGAAAATTTATTAAATCAACGAATTGTGTAATTTGATATTGATAACAATAACATCTAGACGTTACACAAGCTATAATCAATATTTAATTCAATAAAAAAATGTGTAACTCTCGATATAGGGGGTGCTTATTGGTAGTTCAATTCTTTGAAAGAATTGTATTTCAGCTACTTTAAAACAAAGGACCCCACACACTTCTAATGGGAAGCCGCTTTCGGTGAAATTCGATATATGTTATTCTTTTCGAGTTCGTGATCAAAAGTTCTCATTGTCACACGGTCGGAAAATGGACAGTTTCCCAGACAGGGGCTTTTCACCACCCATATATGGAAAACTGTCCATTATCCATCATGATAACTTTTGATCAGAAGCTCAAAAGGAATAACATATATCGATTCCAATTAATGGCATCGAGGGCGGCTTCCCATAAGATATGTGTGGGTTCCTTTGACACATATTAGTCCGGTCATTTTAGACATTTGAAATAAAGAAAATTCCGACAGAGCTAAATCTTCGTAGAGACCTTAGGTTTACCACAAGGAATAAAGTGTCAAAAGTCCCCATCAGTCCCATGTGAGCTTAGAGACTTATTCGGGGCCCAAGGTCAAAATTTTAGGTTTTTTGGATTTTTCTCGAAAACGGTAAGTTTTATCGAAAAAGTACCTCGGAGCAAAGTTGTAGATCTTAAAATTCTCTATAAAAATGGTTCCCATGATTTTTTCTCTAAGACCCACTATTTCCCAGATATTGCGCTTGTAAGAATCATGTTCTACATAGTATGCACACATATGCCACGTATATACATATTTAGGTACTCAAGCAAGCAAAAATGCCTACTCGTGCCTCTTCTATGTATACATTATACTATTCTAAGAAAATTTACTCTAAAACGACCGCCGGTCCCTTACCGAATCCCCTCTACTTGAATAACATCTGGCCTTGAAAAACATCTGCCTATTCTTTTGTCCATGTGGTGTCGTTCACGTATACCTGCTTCTTTTAGTGTTGAACGAGCAGTTCGAGTGACTATACGTATTTATTACAAGCGTCTACTATTGAAATTAGTGCTGATTAATATTTAACAAAAAATGTCACAATTTTGCTTTATTTGTAATAAACTTTTGACTGAAGATGAAACTGTTGTGGTCAGTCGTGGAATGCCAACTTTAATCGATGCAAGCGTCGCGAGAAGTGATGAGTTTGCTGATTATTTAAGAAGCCAAAAATCCGTTACAATTCACGTGGATTGCAGAAAATCATACACCCGGAAAACTTCAATCTCTGCATCAAAAAGACAACGTGAGGAAGAACAGGCCAGTACTTCAAAAGTAAGTCCACCTCATACTAGAGCGCGAATAAGTGAATCCAGCTTTTGTTTTAAAAACCACTGCTTATTTTGTGGCGATGAAGCGGATGAAGAAGCAGAAAAGAAGAAAGTGAAGATTTATCGCCGAAAAATTCATAAAGTTTCTACACTTACATTCAAAGATTCCATTTTAAAATTAGCTAAAGATCGTTCTGATGATGTGTCAAAAGCTGTCTTTGCGCGTATTAATTTTCAGTATGATTTAGTTGCTGCTGACGCTAAATACCATGACAGTTGTTACAAATCCTTCCTGAGACCTAATACTGGCGGTAAAATTGGCCGTCCTCAAAGTGAGGCTATAAACTCTGCAATGGAGGAAATTTTCAATTTCATCGAAAGTAGCGATGACTGCCAGTTTTCGTTAGATGAACTGAAGAATGTTTGCCAAAATGTAGCTTTAGAAAACGGGATTATAAAAATACGATTGAAATTAAAGTATGGTAGTAGAATTATTATTACAGAGAAGCCTGGAAAATTAACATTTATTTGTTTTGTAGACAATTACCAAGACATTTTAAGTCAAGCCTGGTCTGATAACAAAAACTTGAATGAAAAGGAAAAAAGGTGGAAAACTTTAAAAGCTGGATTGCAGTGTTCTCCAGCGTGTACCAATTGCCAAGGTGTCTCTTGCTCAAATGTTCAATTAAATACAAGAGAGGAAGATTCATGTGATTTTGATGAAGAGACAACTGATTCATCTTCATTTGAACAATTTCTAAGCGTTCATCAACAGGAAGGAGAAGAAGAAGAAGAACAAGAAGAAATTGAAGAAAACATGATTGTTGAAGTTGAATATGAAGAGTATGAGTCAGATTAAAGTAATAAAAAAAAGTTAGAACGACAGTTAAACTCAGTAACCCATATCAATAATCTTCATACTATTAAATAATTATTGTTCCTGAAAATAACGTCATAAAGGTTCGTGGAATAGGCCTACCGGGGATACCACGTTAAAAAAAACGCGCCGAGTACACTACCTCACAGGTGGTGTGGAAATGTGTGCATATTATGTAGAACTTGATTCTTACAAGCGCAATATCTGGGAAATAGTGGGTCTTAGAGAAAAAATCATGGGAACCATTTTTATAGAGAATTTTAAGATCTACAACTTTGCTCCGAGGTACTTTTTCGATAAAACTTACCGTTTTCGAGAAAAATCCAAAAAACCTAAAATTTTGACCTTGGGCCCCGAATAAGTCCCTAAGCTCACATGGGACTGATGGGGACTTTTAACACTTTATTCCTTGTGGTAAACCTAAGGTCTCTACAAAGATTTGGCTCTGTCGGAATTTTCTTTATTTGATCACTATTTTTATGTCTAAAATGACCGGACTATATCAGTGAACCAGCATTGACGAGACGAGAATGACGTTTTGGTCTTAAATATTGTGGATTAATTTTATCACCTTTTTTCGTTTTGTACGTCGATGACTAAAAAAATTTTTATGAATTTTTTTAAAGACCGAATCTTGAAAATTGAGACAAAACATTTTCTCTCTTTCGTCGAGAAACAGACAAATTCCACCTCGACTCGAGTCAAATTTTGTAAAAAAATAAAATTGTATAATTTTAATACTCGTGAATCTAGTAGGACTTAAGTTTCGGTTAGTCTATTCTAGGACACTTTTTCTCGGTGTGGTTCTCGCCTCAAGAAACACATACTTCAGTCGAGATCAAACCATTTTGAAAGTTATTTCAGTTACCTCAAGCGTGTTACATTTTCTCAGAATAATTGTCTTCGAAATTAACAATTTTAGATTTACTGATATTGAAAGAATCGCGTAAAAGTTTGATTATTTAATTTTAGTATTTAAGAGATTCATGAAGAAGTATAAATTGAAATAATATATGATTCTATCCATGAACATTGCATGTAAGAACTCACCTTGATGTCGTTATAAATTTAACTCCTTAATATACTTTTAAATACGAAGAATTAAATGTAGTTTTGTAGTATCAGTTCAATATACAAAATCGAACAGGTTGATTTTTCAAATTAGATAAATAGAAATGTATGTTTGGAGGTAGGTATAATATGTAGTTATAAGTAGGCAGCATATTTATATAGGCAATAATAATAGCATTAAATAAAATAAAAACATGCATGTTCGATATAGGTCTTATACAAGATGTTTCAAAATTGATAGCAATCATAATTGGATAGATTTGTGAAATATTTTGCATTGAGAAGAAAATGCGGTTTGGCGTAAAAATTACATGTTACTCGGGACTGTCAAAGATTTCAACTAGACGTTGTTCGTTGAAATTGGTTCAGGTATTTGAACTTAGTGGAATTAAGGACGTTTCAGCACTGTGTTATATAATCAGGATAAAAAACCGGTTTGATTTTATTATAGCACAAATCAATAACACACCTATACAATACATAGACAAATATACTGTTCACATATACAAAATAATGTTATTTTTAAGAAAAATAATAATTTTAAATTTTTATATTTCGAAAACAAAACCGTAACACATGATTTTTTTTTTTAAATTTATATAATAAATATTACCTTTACTCTACTAGTTTTTTTTTTAAATTCTGTCGAGTATTTTTTCGAATACAACAGATAATAGTTGGGTCAAAAATTCTGAAACTACGGGATTTATTAGAAACCGTTATTTTTGAATGAGCAAAATCTGTCGAAAAGTGGTGGTGTGCTGGAACATTCTTAATGAACACGAACACATATATACAAATAAATGGCCATGCAAAGAACAATAGTCCCCTTTTGGTTAGACCGTTGTCGACCAAAAAGAGGTGACTAAAAAGATTTAGAACATGTAAAATATATTGGTTTATATTTTATGATTTATGCATAATTTGGAGGATGTGAGAATTGTTTTATACCAACTAAAAGTATTAGGTATTGAAATGTAAATTAGGGAGGATTAAAAACAATTTGCTTTTGTCTTCTTTCGAGTGTAGATTTTCGCCGCTGAAAAAAGATTTTTATCTCAATTACAAAACTAGTTCGAAGAAGCTTTTATAATTAAATAAAATTTCTTCAAATATAGTCCATGAGATTAATCAAGAGTTTCGGTTACACCCGGTACATCATATAAGCAAATGATCTACCTACAAGTGATAGTAGCTGCCACCTAGTGATAATAATAATAAACTAAATAATGTTTGGATAGAATAAATATTTATTAAATAGATGTACTCAATACAAATATGCTATAATCATATTAATCCAAACACGAACCTTTAACTGCGATATTATTTAGTACAGAATATCCTAGATACAGCGATCCAAGACACTCAACAAACATGAAGATAAAACAAGTGAAAATTACAACTAACTGAGTTAATTACTTAAACACTCGGTATATACTGAATTTATGACAAATAGTTTCAAACAAAAGTTGTTTGTTTTTCAAAATGGGACATTTTTTGTCTTTAAATTTTTGTTAAAGATAGACAGTTTTGTCTAGTTTTGACAGCATTCACAAACTTGACCTTACTTTTAAGCTCTAAAACTCGCATACAACAAAATATAGATAATTATCCATCAGTCTTAATTATTTATAAAAATTCGCCTAGAAAACTTCGATGATAAGGGAGGGGGGGGCTTTGTGTTATGATAATATCTTGTACATTATTTTATTTCTGATTTCAGCCACCCCCCCCCCTTTCCAATAAATATCAGAATATTTTCATTTTTTTAATCTCTAATACATGCGGACAAAGAGGTGCTATAATTGTCCCAGATTTCAAGTCAATAGCATTAGTAGTTGGTGCAATAGCAATTGTAACAGACGAACAGATCGACGGACGGCGAAATCACACATTAAGGGTTTCTCTTTGAACATTTTGATTCGGAAATCTAGCTAGGAAAAAACTAAAATAAGAAATTAATTTTATTAAATATTGATAAGAATAAATTAACTCGTCAACCAGGAATCGAACCTCGACCCTCTGAATATCTAGCCCAGCGTGCATACCGCTACACCAAAGACGACTCTGTGGTAACAGCAAACTTTTTCATATCATTGACGGTATTACTTTTAGTTGTTGTCAAATTTCAACATTATTATTCATATATTTATTATTTGTGTATACTTAAGCGTCACAATACAATACTTGTAAAATTCCATTTCGGTTACAAATATGATAGAACTAACGTATACTTTATAGACAAATGTGTTGAACTTTTAATTAAATATTGATAAGAAATTAATTTTATTAGGGAAAGTTTACTACGGTCTCTAATTTGTTGTTATTTTTTTAAATGTTAATCTATCAACATTTTTCTTTACTGACACACACTGTAAAAGAACGCCTACCATACCTTTCTGTTTTCACTATTATATCTTTTGTCCTGTAATAACGATGACTAATACAACACGATACAGTCTTCTAAAAAAAGGGTTGAATTTTTAACGAGAATAAATAGAGCAGCAATAATATTCAAAATTGGGGTTGATTTGAATAAATATTAACAATAATAATAATAATATATCTATGGAAAATACAATACATGAAAATGTACATGTACATGTATAACAAGGAAAATACGAAGTAAGAAAGAGATGACACAAGATAATAAATAATTATTTTGTGTATTTTATTACACCATATAATTTTTCATTATTTGTAAAGTTCGTGTGTGTGTACTGTGACCATAATCAAACGGTACAGTGTTGTCAAGAATGATGAATAAAAAATTCGTTACGCAGGAACAGCTGCTTCAACTTAGCGCATTTCCTTAGAATACACAAATTATTTTCTAGCGGTCTTAATTTTAGTCTGATCAAAATGAAATGTCGTATGATTTTCATATTTGCAAGGCCAATTTTATTAATAAATCACATACGTTAAGGGGCGCGAAACACAAAATATAAAATATTTCTCTTAATATTAGAACAATCGAAAAATGAGTAATAAATAAAGTTGTAGAAAATCATTTTTGCTAAAACTCTAATGTGTGTACAGAGATATTAAGGAATTTAATTTTCAATCTTAAACCGTCAATATTTCTGTAAATATTAGTGTAACAGGAAAAATGATAAGAAACGAAATTACAGTAAAACTTAACACCTACAACTTTACTTCTTATAAATTTTTCGATTTTCGAATATTAAGGGAGATATGTCAAATTTTGTGTTTTCCCCTCCCTCTAAACCACCCTTTCCCCCCATGTCCGATTTTACCCACTAACGAACTTGACCTATTGAAAACCAAAAGCGCTTCAAATACCCAATTTCAATCCAATCTAATTAAAATTGTGACCGCTAGAGCGATTACAGACATATATGTCCATAGATATATATACATAAATTTTACACATGCTGATTTTCGACATTTACTAGGTAGGATCGATGGACATTTGAAGAAATTTGTGCAAAATTTTGAAGTCGGTACGAGACCAATAGTTCAAGTTCCTTTCAGGAAATTCGCTAAAAATCGTTGGTAAAATCGAAAGCATACTTTTGTTGCTTTGAGATTATTTTACCATTAAATTATTTTTCTCATTACATATCAAATTTTTGCCACAATTCCTAGAACATTTATTTGTATTTTATAAATACGTATTTCGACTATAATGTAGTCATCATCAATATGAATTAGCTAATCGTAACTATATCTGGGATATGGAGTCAGAGATATGTTGCTCGTTGCTAGTTTGGTGCGTGTCGATACAAAACTCCCACAGAATTAGATGCATACAAAAGTATCCACATACACAAATTAAGAAAACAGATAACGAATTTACGACAATGGCCCAATTCCAAATTCTGATTTAATAAACTTAAACAATATTCAAAATTTAATACCTGAATATCAAGGTTATTAGTCAAAAATAATAAGTAATCACAATAAACCATTAAAATTGTATGGCAATAATTACTGATTTTAATGATTACTTACTTACTGATTCAAATAAATTGCATTCGAGTGTATTATTTGACAGCAAAAGTTACGTTTTTTTAAGAATTTGTTAGCATTTTTATAACTAACAACACTTATTCGAAATATTTTTCCGAAAACCAAATGAACTAATCAAAATTCGAAAACAAAAATTTGTAAAAAGAACGTCACTTTTACTGTCGATAGCACATAAATATAACAAGTAAAAACAGTAAACAATCAAGTTTTAATGGTAAAATCAAAAACCAGCAAACAGTCGACAACCAGATTTTTATTTATTTATTAGTTTTTTTTAACATAGATAAACAGGGATCTGGTGATATGATTCACATAACAAACACAAAGTAAAAAACTATACATATGTTGATGGTAGTACAAAATATCAGATGAACTATCATCTGTAATTCTGTAGTACCTACCATCACATTACAAATTCTTTTTAGTAATTATTTGCATTACAGTCATATAAAATTGTTAACTACCATTATTTATATTTATATGGCTTTTTATTTATTTTTCCCAAGAGGTATTTTAACTATAAATAGATTAGACGATACATGAGAGTATGACATGTACAAATGTAATATGATATGACTCTCTCATATACCTAAAGAAAAAAAGAAGTTTTTTTCTTAAATAAATATTTCATACAATCGTTCAAAAGTAAATTGGTCCGCTTTAACTATATATCCGGCAAGAAATCCAGTTGGTTTATCTTCTCAAAGATAATAGTTTATGAGATTAGTTTTAATGTTTCTATTTGACGGTTGAGTTTTGAGTTTGAATCGATAAGGGTACTATTCTTAAAGTTAAGACAAATGTCAATATTTACTGATAACTGACCATTTTCGTCACGACATCTGATGGCAAAGAAAGTAACCTAATTTAGTTATTATATTAACTTCTCTATTATTATAAAAACTATCATGCAAAAACTACTGAACCGATTTTGATGAATTGTATTATCTCGAGACGCGCGATAGAATTTGAAAATATTCGAAATAATAGAAATTTGGTGGAAGTGTCGAAACGTATCTGCAGTAGTGGAAGCGGTGGGAACGATAAATATTTGACGTAGTGAGAGGTGAAAATGAGGGAATCCGGAGATATAATAATAAAATGCGAGTGAAGCCGCGGAAATAAGCTAGTTACATATAACAGAGAAAATGTCGCACTGTTTGCAGAAACCTAAGAGATAGCGAAATAATGACGAGAAAAACTATCAAGTTCAAAATTACATACCGATCCAAAGTTATAGCTGTTTTCTGACTGTTCCAAAATAATAGCCGACCCAAATTGTTAATATAGTTTATAGTTTCTACAGAAATACCTACATTAACAAAATTTTGGAAATAAATGTAAAATAAAAAAACTGTGATCAGCGCCAGATTAATCAGTGTTCCACGAAAAAATAGTATTTTTTCTACATTTTCACAATTTGATGGGTATATATTTCAAAACCGACTACAGTTGGCGCCACAAAGCGTCATGTGCTCATAATACGGTTGACAGTACCTACTGCTGATATATTCTTCTGATTAAAAATCAGAATTGAGAAAACCAAGTCTGCAGGAAAAATACTTAATTCACAAGTAGTCTGTAGTGTTTTATTATTTTTGTAATTTAATCAAATTCGCGTATTTATATATCATTAGACCCCATTTTGTAAAGACTAAAATTTTTTCTTCAAACCAAGCAAAGAATTACGTTAAAACTCTTAAAGTATTCCATCAGAGAAAGTGTGAAAAGGGAGTTAAAGTTTGTACTTTTAAAATCATAAATATTCTCTTATCGACATGAGACAAGAACACTAGCATGCTTCCAGAGAAATTGACCTAAATAACCGAGGTTTGAAAGGTTTATTTCAAGTAGAAATTAAATACATATCCTAATTCCACGACGTATGAAATGATTTCTTGAAATAGAAATTAACTAAATAATTAAATAACAAATATGAGTAAACAATTTCTCCATGTAGCAACAACAAAGTTGAAAACATATAATCATATTCATATCTAATTGTAAGTTGGTACACAAATATAAACTGACAAAACAAAACAACACACAAATCACATCAAGAAACCAAACAAACTTTCTGACTTCACATACACCTTCAGCCCTAGCTTCAGTATCAGCAGCTAGCTAGAGAGATGCCTCCATGCACAATTATTATATGGTATGTCAACAATTTGAATATACATCAATCTTACTTATTTTTCATATACCATCAAGCAAGCAAGCAACTTGACAGATATTTGATTCGTTTGATAAATTGAAATACTTATCCGGAATATCTCATCGGATGCGTTTCTTGTATGTCAATGTGTTACACATACGAAAGAAACATTCATTCATTATTATTTGGTGAGAACATGACAATATTCTCTCGCACGTTATTTCTATTATGGATTTAAAAAAAAACCTAAAAATCCAAGCAATTGAAATCGCGCTTAATAAAAGTTTTAAACCGTCCATTAACCATTCAATGTGTCTATTTTGACAGTTGAATTAGGTCTTGCGATATCAGCCGTTGCGATACAAAGCGTTGTGTGTACTTTGAACTGGGAGGTTATGGATTCGAATCCCGACATCGGCAGTTAATTGACTAAACTGTTAATTAACTGACACTTATCGCTAAAAAAGTTTTTAATCCTTAATGTACGTCGAAACTATTCTCACAAAGTTACCCATTATTTGAAATTTATAGTCCCCACCCAGTTTTTCAATCCGTAACTACGATTCTTTACCTTCACCGTCATAAATTTAACTTGGAGTTATTAAAATCAGAATTTAAAATACTATCAACTGCTCTTAAAATTAATTAATTTTTTTTGCCAATGTAAAAAAAAGTTGGTCCACCTTAAATTCACCCAGCCCAAAACAGGTCCACCCGAATGAGTAAAGTTCGCGATGCCACTGTTTAAGGTACCTGTAAAGGTAAGGTCTTTCAAAAAAAGCTAACGATCATAGCATAGTAGTTAATCGTCATTTAATGTGGATATATTTAAATATTTGGAAGGAATATTACCCCCAATCTAAAATAACCAGAAAGAACTATGCTATAGATAATCATTCTGAAATATAGATAGCGATAATATACACACCGTCTTCAATAAGGCACACCACACCGTCTTCCACGGCCATTGCTAATTCAAAATCAGTTCAAAATTGACATAGTATCAATTAAAATCAAGTCTAAAATTGACATTTGTTCGAGTATAATCTCACTTTAAAAAAACGATTATTCGATTAAGTCAGTATTAAATTTGACGTTGTTCAACAGTTTAAAATTACCATTGTTGGATTGAAATAATCAAAATTTTTATAAAGCGATTGTTCGATTAAGTCAGTTTAAAGTAAACTATTGTTCAAGTAAAAACAGTTGTACATTGTTGTATAAAAACGAGAGAAAAGACTCAATAATTAATTAATTGTGGAAATAATAAGAAAATTATTAAAATTCAAATGCTTTTTCTTTGTTCAAATCAAATCTTTCAGGTTTGGAGAATCATAGAGTTTTAGAGTTTAATTTAATTTTTTTTTTAAAGTGCGTTTTGTCCAATTGCTTATATTTAGTAAACCTTTACTAATATTTGTTTTTTTTTGTGTGTGTCGAGTATCGAGATCTGTTGTAGGTTCGACAGTGCTCTTTTAAAGGCTAAAGAGAGCCAAAATACTGCGACAAGATAATTAAGTCCATGTTTCTCTGTCAACGGATGACATATTCACTGCTAAATTAGGGAAGAGTGAAAATTAAAACTAATATAACCAATCAAATAACTAATTTAATTAAGAGAGGCTCTCTTTGAAAGCCTACTCACTGACTAAGACTTCTACATAATAACTTCAGTAAAAGCACTCAACAAATTTCAGTATAATCTATTTATAAATATTACCATAGATTATGAAAATTGGTTCTATATTCAATAAATAAATATTCAACTTACCATATTTGTCTACACAGAGGAATAATAATATTATTGTATGATTTTAAAAGCAAACTTGTCATATAAAATTTATTATATATATATAAGTATAAGTATTATGGCCAATCACAATAACATGAAGTTGTAAACTACTTAGCAATGTAAAATTGTATCGATGATAAAAATTCCATTAAAATGAATAGCTATATGATGTCGTTCGTGTTTCATGATCACAATTTTATTATAATATTTAGTAGTTGATGACCTTATTTTTTTATATTATATATGACGCCACTTTCGGATACTTAAACAATTGATCTATTTATAAAATTAACTCAAAGAATTAAACTATGAAGAAAACAAGTGAAAATAATAACTAAATGAGTTAATTGCTTAAATACCCGGTATATACTGGAATTTATGCAAAAAAGTTTAATACAAAAGTTGTTTATTTTTAAAAAAGGAACGCTTTTTGCCATTAAACTTTTGTTCTATCTGTTACGGTTTCACATATAGGCTGGTTTTCTCATTTTGTCCAAACATTGTTCGGTTTTGCCCGATTTCACCAACTTGATCTTACTTTTTAGCTCTAGAACACACATACAAAATTTCAGCTCACTATCTCTTTTATTTATTTTGTTGTCGGGCGGACAGATACATTTGCGGAAATGGACAAATAAGGTCTTTTTATGAGCACCTATACCAAAAATTTTTTTCTGCGAACAATATTTTCAATCGTTACAAAAACGGAACTAAACATGGTATACTAAGGTATATATTATAACCATGTATAAGAATCTTTCATGTATAAGAAAAATTTGAAACGATGAAAATATAAGTATGCCTTAAGTAAATGCTACTTATGTAACAGTGGTGGAAAAAATGAAATAATTAAGAAAGTCTTAAATTTTTCTCAAGTTTTTAAGGTATTTTCAGCTGAATTTTTTTGAGAATTTATCACCATGACGTTTTTGAGAAAATCGTTATGTAAGTTGGAGAAATTTAACATGCATCTTCATAAACATGGTGAAATAAAATGCACGATTCCGACTGTTTTAACTTCGAACTCTCTGAATATAGTCACGGTTGTTCTGAAATTCGATACATACTTTCCTCAATTCCTTAGAAATATTTTTCCTTAAAACTTTGGGAGAATGACCATCGGGTTGTTAAGGTTTTCGATAAAATTTGCGTAAAAAAGTGGAAATTTTCATGTCCGCAGCAGATGGTTATTTTTTATAGTTCAGTTGGCATCATGAGTATCGGCGCGCTGTTTGAAAGTAGTTAGAAATTATATACTAGTATATGTATGATGACTAGTATATTTATGATATGTTATGTGACGAATGGGAACACTGACGACAACGGACAGCTGCTTTCAACAACGCGCAGGAGTACCAACATATTTTTTTTACGCATATAACTTGTATATAGTTCTTTTCGCACGGGTATCCGATCAGCTGATATAGTTTGGAAATACTTTAAGTAATTCTTAGTGAAGGCACACATAAATTAAAAACGGCGAACAATGTAAATGTGTGAAACTCCTGTCTGTAATCGTGTCTGTAAAGTACTATGAACGTACCGGTGTCGGTTAAATGTGAATCGCTCTACCCGATTCACCTCCAAAAATTTCACCTCCTTATTAACCCTCGTAAAGATGACGGACAAAGTATCAGCAAAATTAACCGAAAAAGAGAAAAACAATTATCAAACTGTTTCCTACTTTTTACATAACTTTAGACTATAAACGCGATTCCATGAAGATAAATTAAATTCATTTAAGTTTCAGAGAAAATTTATAAAGTTATTGACAAAGAAAAATACACAACTTTCTTAATAATTCTTGTAAAAGTAGTAGCCGTAAAAGTAAAATTAATATAATAATTAATAAAATTTCCGGTAACAATTCATATTGACTAAAACAATTCATTATTAAATTTCATATTTCTAATGAATTTGTTATGTATTATTATTGGCTCATTAAGTATTCGGTGATGTGTAAAATTGAAGTGAAGTTCATTCATGTAATTTAAACAAAAAACAAACAAAAAATACGATAAAATAAAATATGATTTGTTAATAAAACGACAAATATTACAGCAGGTATGTTTTTTATAATTCAAAATGTAAATAATGATTCCGTAACTAAATATTGAAATAAATAAATGTGTTGTATACACCTTTTAGACTACGAGCTGGCTACATAGAAAGGAGAAAGGCTACATAGAGTTGGCTACATTTTTCACGTAAGTTAAATTTTTTGGTATTTAGCCTCACTTTTAGTTTCTGCAAAATTTGTAAAAAGTCTAATTGTATCGTAAACTTACAGTAAACAAATTTGCAGAACTATGTTTTATGAGTTCAATTTCAACTCAAAGTTAACCACTTTACCGCTTCTGTGAGCGATTGGGCCTCAACTTACACTTTTTTCAATTTCTATTTTTCATTTTTCAATATGTAATACGACACCAATATTCAGAACTGTGTTCGATCGGTTTTTTTTGCGGCTCTTGCTTTGACGATATCATAGGAAACTTATGAGAAAAATCACGACTATGTTTTATCAGTTCACTTTTATGTAGCCAGCTATTAGACAATTTATAATGCATCGATTCGTTATAACTAAGGCTACCTTAGCAATATTTAGCAATATACCGACTTCAAAATTTTACAAAAATTTCTTCAAATGTCCATCGATCCTACCTAGTAGATGTCGAAAATCACCGTCGAAAATTTATATATATATATATGTAATCGCTCTAGCGGTCACAATTTTAATCTGATTGGTATGAAATTTGGCATTTGAAGCGCTTTTGGTATTCAAAAGGTCAAGTTCGTTAATGGGTAAAATCGGACAAGGGAAAAGGTGGGTTTAAAGGGAGGGGGAAACACAAAATTTGACATATCTCACTTAATATTAAAAAAATCGAAAAATTTATAAGAAGTAAAGTTGTAGGTATTAAGTTTTACTGTAATTTTGTTTCTGATCATTTTTTCAATTACACTAATATTTACAGAAATATTGATGGTTTAAGATTGAAAATTAAATTCCATAATGTCTCTGTACACATTTGAGTTTGAGCAAAAATGATAAGGTGATGAATTGTAGCAAACTTTCTTTTCTACAACTTTATTTCTGACCTATTTTCCGATTGTTCTAATATTAAGAGAGATATTTTATATTTTGTGTTTTCTTCTTTCTTTATGCCCTCCTTTCCCCTTGACGTATGTCATTTATTATTAAAATTGGCCTTGTAAATACTAAAATCATATACGACATTTTATTTTGATCAGACTAAAATTATGACCGCTAGAGAGTGATTTATGTATTCTAAGGAAATTTGCTAAGTTGAAGCAGCTCCTGCGTAACGAATTGTGTTTTTTTTAAATGATATAACAATAAAATGAATTATTGGTAACATTCCAATCAAAAATATTATTTTGAAAATGTGAAATATCCATAATAACACCGTTATAAGTGTATTATATAACACAGATTTATAACAATGCGAACACAGGACATTAGAAGAATCATCTTACTTTTGTCTTTCTTTTCAGTTTGTTTTTTTTACCATATAATATAATAGTAGAGAGTGTTAAGTTTTTATTATAACGAGTTTAAGTATAGAGAAAATATTCTCAAGGGTCCTCCTCTTTTCAATTCTTAGCATTCCTTTAAATATACTTTACCAGTAAAAAAAAAAAAGTTGTTAATACTATACAATACCTAATACGTAGGTAGTATACATCGGTATATCGATTTAATGAAAATGTGAAGAGATTTTGAAGGTAATTTTCATCACACTGTTACTAACCGTCTACTTAACTAATGGTTATTTGTTTTCTTTAGGTGTCTAGGAAACTTTGATTTGAAACATTAATTCTTTTTTAATTCTTTTGACGATTATTGAAATCGAATATACACCCAAATCAAATAAGAATTCAACATCGGAATGAAAATAATTATAAATTTTTGCATAAAACTTTGTTTTGGCAAAATGACTGGCAAAAAACTCTCAAATAATCTCTTCTTATTTACGTCAAGATATTAAAGATCAAAGGTAACTCTAGAATCGGTTTTTGTAAATATCTCACTTCCTACGTTATATTATGTACACTCCCGTTCAAAAAAAATGAACAGACCTGAAATGGAAATTTTCTTACGTTTTATAAAACTCCTCACTTTTGTAGCTCTCTGTATAATGTATAAGTTTATTTATAAACAAAGATAAGTAGTATATTTTTTTTAGTGTTTAAAAAAGAAATATAAACTGAAATTACACTTTTATTTATATATGCGATGTCAGTGACAGAGTATGCATTTAAAAAATATATGTAATGTTAATACATGTTAAGTGTTATATCTTCCTCTTACGTATAAAATTTTTTTATTTATTGTATAAAGTTGTATCTATAAAAAACATTTACTACAAGAATAATCAAAATTGTGAGACTGATGTCTGTTCATTTTTATGAACAGACATTTTTTTGAACAGTTTGAATGTTATTATGAAAAACTCGTAGATCATCAGTAAATTAATCAGTTTTTTTTGTATCTTTTACGGTTTCAAAAATGAGTATTTTTCCCTCAGGCGGAATAATACACGGTTCGATTTTGAACAACGACTTCATAGCTTTAGAACCGTTACAAAGTCGGAACTAAACTTCATGTACCCTGGTATATATGATACAAAATTACATGTCCTGACTGATTGATTTAGCATCGTCCAGACAAAACAATTAGAGTTAGGAACATGAAATTTGGAAGACATATTTCTGAGAGAGTGTAGAGATGCACTAAGAAAGGGTTTTTCGAAAATCAATTCTTAAGGGTGTGATGAAGTTGAAGTTGTAATTTTGTATTGGGGTCCCATTTTCTTTTAAGTTAGAAACACGAAAACTGGTATTTACGGTATTATTAATAAACAATACAAAGGTTGGTTAAGCGTTTTAAGAAAACCAGTCAGAGTTTCTATTTTTTGAGACATGAAAATAGTTATGAAATCTCAATGAATTCTAAGAACTTATCCACCGGTACAAAATAAAGATTAAGAAAAATCATATAAAATTGGTGTGCTATGAAAATTCCTGGATACTTTTTAAAAACCACTCATGTTTCTGTGATAATTCTCGGTAAGTTAAGTTCCCTTAGCATAACCAAATTTTCTCACTTTGTGGCCAGCCTAAGAAACTACTGTTTTACTAGTTCCAAATTTTATGTTTTTAAATATCAACAATCCTTTTCAAGATAAAAGTAAGCTTAATTATGCATGTTTACACTTTTAAAAATTCATTTAAAGAGTTTTTGTACTCAGTTTCAAGTACGTTGTAAAACATATTGTCGCAGAGTTTGTACAATTCCTCTTTGTATTTGATGTTTGTATGTTTTTTTTTTTTAAATAATACTTTAATACAATAGAAGCAAGATTTTTTTTCTGTGCACTTTAAAGTTTAAAGGTTGTACCACTAAGTTTGAACATTTCCTGAAAATATAAAATAACTATACATAAGAGAAACTAACCTGTACACCAAATTCGTGTTAAATCTTCCGTTTCGTAAGAATTACACCCTGGGTAAAAAAATAGGTATGTATTCGATTATTTTTAATAGTAACATTACTACTAAATAAAGCATTACTAATGAATATAACAAATTCTACTCTTATAATAAAAAAGGCGAAAAGAATAATATTCGATCTAGAAATTCTATTTAGCAATTAATATTTTTGTATGTAGGTGTGCTAACGTCTTGTTTAACTGAATTAAAACCCTTTCTTGAAAATAACCAAATGTACTTGAAAATGATGTTTTTACGTGTTAAAAGCATTTATTAAACATAAATAAAACATCAGTAAAATATTTACACATTAGGGGTCTTTCACACCAAAGATGCAAGACGCAAGATGCATGCATCCTGGATTTAAGTTGTGGTTTGGCTTCTTACGTGTTTGTGTTCTTCTTATTAGTTTCAAGTGTTTTTCTCGGGAAAAAGAAAGCAAATATACAAGAAAGAAAATATATTTACAAAAAAAATGTATGTAAATATGTAAAATTAATTTACAGGATGATGCATGCATCTTGCGTCTTCGGTGTGAAAGACCCCTTAGATTACAATCTACAGGGTATAACCTACGCTTTACCTACAGTAAATAATCTTTAAGTTCATAAATTAGTCGTTTACAAATGGGAAAATTTAATTAGTAAAAACCTAATTATATTTTGTATCACAATCTATTAGTGCAATCAAGTAAGACAAAAAAAATGGGCTAAAATATAATAAGCTGAAAATTTGCATAGACCTTTTGGCATTCTAAACTCTGGCTCAAAAGTCTCATATAAATATAAAATGTACAATAGAGATGTTTAAAACTGGAAATAGAAATGCTTTTTATGCTTTACAAGTTCCAAATAACCAGCCAAGTAGCCGCGTTTGTAAGGGCGTTGTGTGTACTTGGAACTGGGAGGTTATGGGTTCTAATCCCAACATCGGCAGTTTGTTAATTATTAAAAAAAAAAAGGGAACGGTTAATTGACTAAACTGTCGGCGGATGGACAAGAACGAAGTAACCGGCTATGCTTGTGAAGGTTTTATGCAGTTTCCTTCACGAACTCCAGATGAGTATCGGCATAGTTCCTACCAAAGTCGGCTGCCGCCGCACATCCTGCCAATTTCTAGTCTATACACATAATTCCTGATCCTTCACTCACATCCTCACATCTATCCAAATAAATTTAAACATAATTTGACGTATAACAAATGAGATATTTGCAAAAAATCGATTTTCGCGACCTTCTTCCTTGGATACTTTAAGACGCGGACACGTGATTTTATGAAACTTTTGAGCCAGTGTTAAGAATGTCAAAGAAAGATCTATGCAAATTTTCAGCTTATTCTCTTACATTTCGATGTTAAATCCTTATTTGATTTGACTAGAACTTATAAATACTAACTTTAAAATAGTATACTCTTGAAGCAAAAATTATAATATAACATATATAGTGTTTTGACATGATATAAAGTAATCTTATGCTGTACTATGCAAGACTTGTGTTGACAATGATTATTTATTATTTCTGCTGTCGCTGTTGCATTAAATGTGTTAAGTTCAACTAAACAAATAAGATATTTGTTTTTGAAATAAATGAATAGAAAAATTTTACTGTTTTAAATAAATTGTATTTTTATTTAATTAAATAAATGATAATGAGTTGAATGTTATATTCATCAAATTCTTAAGACAAATGAGTTTACGAATGAGCTACCTTAAAAATAAGAAAAAGTAATTAAACTAGCAACAACAAAAAAAAAGGAAACATAAAATAAATAACATTTGTTATTGAAAGGATATATAATATAATAAATATACCAAACATAAATTTAATTAATAATCTTTATATTTTATGTTTTTCATTGAAACAAAAGTGACGAAGAAATTAATTAATAACGAAATGAAAGAATATGTTTGTAGCTAATAAGACACAAATGATTCAAACAGAGAATTACCTTTCTAAGAAATAAACTACAATCAAATAATATTAATAACGAATGAATTGAAAGAGAGTGTGGGGCAAAGGGTGTAAAGGAAATTGTGTACATTATGATTATTAATAAAAGGTAAAATCATTTTTTTTACCAAATATTTCCTTTCGTGAATATAATGGGAAGCCATTACCATTACCTGAAACAATATAAGTAAAAGCTATATTAATAACAATTTAATTTTTAAATTATCAACAGTATATATAATAATTATTAGAAACTTTTCTATTTTTTAACCCGACTTCAAAAAGGAGGATGGTTCTCAATTCGTCTGTATTTTTTTTTAATTTTTATTTTTATTTTTTTTTTATGTGTGTCACCTCAGAACTCCGTCGTTTACGAACCGATTTTGAACTTTTTTTTTTTGTTTTAAAGGGTTTGGTTTCCCATTAGTCCCATTGGCACCAAATCGCATTCTGATGAGGGGATCCCCGTGAAATCGACAAAAAAATCCTCATTTTATATGTGATAACCGATTTCTGCGAATTTTTTATTTTTTTTTTGAAAGGGTATACTCATTTATAATGGGCAAATAAAAATTTTTTTTAAAAACTGACTTTTTAAAACCGAAAATTTTTTACAAAAAAAAACCGACCCAAAAAAAAAAATTTTTACAAAAAAAAAAACAAAATGCTTGTAAAAAAAACTGAAAATCTGTTATAAAAAAATGCACTAAAAATTTAAAAAAAAAAAAGAAAAAACGGATAAAAAAAAGTGTTATAAAAAAATGCACTAAAAATTAACTGGTCGTTTAGTAGGTCTACCCATATTTAGACAAATAAAATCAGGTATAGAACTTCAAAGTCACTAAAAAGCAAGAAATAAAACCTATTTTGACAAAATGGAAAAACGACTTCAAAAATCAAATATTCTATAACAAAAAATGCACTAAAAAGTAAAAAAATATTTGCATATTCATGTGCCAATTTTAGTTCACCAAAATTTTTAAATATATATGTACAATTATTGTTATTTTTGGAGGCGGTGTCCAAAAATTATGTGAATTTCTCTATGCTCACCGCCTCCAAAAATAACAATAATAGTACATATATATTTAAAAGTTTTTGCTTAGGTGAACTAAAATTGGCACAAGAATATGCAATTATTTTTTTACTTTTTAGTGCATTTTTTGTTATAGAATATTTGATTTTTGAAGTCGGGTTTCTATTTTATCAAAATAGGTTTTATTAATAATACACATTTCAATTTGATTAAGCCAAATTGGTCAGTTTATTCGAAATATAACTCTGGAGAGATTTAACTAACTAAAACTAATGTAAAATTGTATTCGAAGAGATTGGTTTTAAAATACAATGAAAATTTTATCAAAACTACATTTTAATAATCAGATTCAAATATCATTTGCACAAATACTGAGCCTAAGATTAAAATCACATTAATTATGTGATGGTTGAACAGGGGATTACAAAATAAGTGATAGAAAATAGTATTTAAAAGCACATTCAACTCACATTATTTTATTTTATTTTTGTATGTTGACAATACTTTCAATAATATAAAGAGAAAATAGAACATATTACTTCTATTACTGGAACTGATGAAAGTCATTAATGTGACCTACACTTCATCCGAAAGCTCCGACTTCATTCTATGTGATACAAAATAAATTGAGGGGCAACGAAATCAAATAGAAAATGATAATAGAAGAAAATAAAACATAGAAGAAGCAGGAAAAGATAAAAAGTTGAAAGAAGTACATTACTATTATATATATATACTTTGGGTATTATCAAAACAAACTCATGACTTTAAAAATCATTCAAGTTGAAGACTGAAGATTGTATGTCATTGTGTTTAGTTTTTTTTTGTAACTCTATGCATGATTTAAACTTATGTATGTTACTTTAAGGATGTTCCAGCATGAAACCACTTTTCGGCAAAATTATTTTTTTTTCACAGGCGAAAAATAACGCTTTCTAATAAATCCCGAAGTTTCCGCATTAGAACGCCAGATAATTAATATCAAAGTTATCATTCTCTCTTACTCTCTCTCATTAGAAGCATGTGAAACTTGATGCCCGTCCAACTATTATCTGTTGTATTAAAAAAAGACAGAATTTAAAAAAAAAACTAGAATAGTAAAGAATAAACGAGAACAAAACGGTAAAACGCGATTTAAAAAACAATTTATTTAAAAAAATTTGAAATATAAAAGTTTAAAATTTTGTTTTTGTTCAAAATTACATTAATTTGTATATATGAATAGTTAATATATCTATGTGTTGTGTATGTGTGTTGATGTATTCGTTCTATAATAAAATCAAACCGGTTTTTTGTCCTGATTATATAAGACAGTGCTGGAACTACCTTAAAAGTCCGTTCACTGGTAAATATCAGGTTATATTGAATAAAGCTAGGTTTACATGGCATATTGAAAACTAAAACAAACGAATTGTTAGTTATTTAAATTTAATATCAAAAGAAATCTGATGAAAAACACTCACACCACTTCTGTACACATAATAACCTCTGTTTAATAACTTTGACATTATCATTAAATTCATTGGAGTAGAATATATACACACATAATGGAATTTATTTACGATCAAAATTCAATTCAATTTAAAAGAAAGTATATAAATTATTGAGCTTAATTTATTTCGCTAAAATTGCTTGTACTAAAGTCAAACTAGCATTTTTCAGGCAGGTTGCACCGAAGTTTTTACGTTCCGACAGGGTCAAAAATGAATTTGTTTATAACAAAAAAGCGTTTTTTCTAAATATCTTTTTTAACACTAAAAATTTTAAAAATGACATTGAATATTATTCAATTCTATATAAAAAAAAAAGAAATCAGCCCATAAACAATGGATTTATTATAAATCGAGAAATTCCCGTTTAAAAAACGAAAAAATTTTAAATAAAAATAAAAAATCTAAAAATTACTTCATTTTTTTTTCAACAATGACAAAGTATGCCTTTTATATGTTAAAAATAATGTACCAAATTTTAGCCCTTAAAAAAAATTAGGTACCCGACAATTAATAAAATACCATGTAACCTATTTTTGTAAATAAAAAGAGTGCAAATCATGCTAGATGAATAAATCTTTTTTTAAATGAAAGGTCTTAAAAATTTCTACAAAATAAATCCATTATTTTTCAATTTGTTTATAACGCGCTATAAACAAATTAAAAAAATTTTTTTTTTAATTTAAACAAAAATCCCGTTTTACCTTATGTCAATTAATAATCTATTGCCAATTTACTTATAAACAAATTAATATTTTTAGGTTTTATAAGGCTTAATCGAAAGCTTAAACTCTTACCTATCTAATTAAAAACTCAAAAAAAATTTTAAAGAAAAGTAGGATAAATTCCGTGGGTATTTAATTAGAAAATAATAATTTTATAATTAATATATAGCTTTATTAAATTCATAAAAAAGAGACAGAATAATTTTGTAATTAAAGACTATATATGTTTATCTCCTATAGCCACCGTCGGAATGAATTTTTTTCTTTAATTTTTTTTTCATAATTTCCAATGAATCGAGTGTAAAAACGCATTTTAACTTTCATTTTTCTTCAACAAAACTTTCACATCGATACAGAAAAAAAAACTGCCGCAATCACTTATTTAAATCCTGATAATGAATATATATTTTTCTTTAAATTTCAAATCACGTAATAAGTATTGTTTACACAGCCCATGAGCATACAAGGGTTTTCCACAGATAATAAATGAAAAACGTTCAAACACACAGCCACATACATTTTCTATCAACGTATCAAGTGCTATCGTTATTTTCAATAACAAATATTTAAGTTAAAACAAAAACCTAAAAACCATAAATATCAAGTGAAAAGCACCATAGAAAAAAACAAAAACCTTCAAAAATTTCATTAATCATTATTATAAAATTTATGATACATTATTGTTTATAGAAAGAAAAAAATGTATACAAAACTGGACACAATAACTAATGTTTTTTTTTTATTACGAAAACAAAACAACGAAACCACTAATAGAAGCAATTTATTATTGACATGAAAATCATTGTTTTTATTTTATATTCCGTTCATTTTTTGTTAAGAAAACCAAAATTGTAAGTCATGTAAGATTCTGTGAGTAAAATGCTTATATTAGAGATAGATTGTAGAGGCTGCCTTGAACGGGCTACATTTCGACCATAAGGTCCATTGTGATGTCTAAGGATGTGAGTGGAAATAAATGTATTAATTAAAATTGATATTTTTAATTTCATTTATGAATTGTTATTATTTTCATGTGTAAATTACTAAGGTTGTTAACATTCACAGCAACCGTGATAATAGAGGGAAGTTATAGTTGAAATGCAACAGTTAAAAATGATGAACAAAATTATAATAATAATTTAATGATGAAGCGACACCACTACAAATGCAAGCATCTAAATGTTCGAATTTAAATTTGCTCCTATTCTTACTTTAAATAAATTTCATGATTGAAAATATTTGCTCACAGCAGTGGGACTCTGTGACTCGCAGGTCATATGTTACCGTCTCCTGGTCTATGCTTAACTCATATTAGAGGCCAAATACCTAAGCCGTGCAAAAACGTCCAATCGAAAAATTTTTTGCACAGGAATTTCGAGGTTTCCAACACTAATTTCGAGCTTTCCCAAAACTTTTCCGTTGCCAAAAATTAAAAAGGATACCAAAAATTATGTAATACCAAATGAAGGCTAAAGACACTTCTGCGTGAAAAGTTTCTTGCACCGGAATTTCGATCTAATATTGAACTAATTTCCTGTGAAAACGGTTTTCCGGAAAACACTCTATGAAGGCCATTTTAACCTTCATATTAGCTTCTAGGAGATATAGCATATAAAATCTAGTCAAATAAATCTAGCCTTCCAGATAAGATGAGTGGACATCACATTCCTAAACTTTTTTTTTGTAAAATTGTGTCACTGGTGAAAATGGAAAGTAAGATCTAAAGAATCTAATATATTTTTTCAACCATTAAAATTTATAAAAGCTTATAAAAATAATATTTTCTATTATATTTGTGTAATGGATTATTTATGCAAACAAATTCTGTTATTCACAATAAAAATAAACACATAATGGCTTCATATTATTCAAAAATCTGATAAGAAAAATAATATTTTTATATACACCAACAACATAACAAATAAACACCCCCCACCTACCCACCATATACACTCAATTCGGTCAATTGTTATTTTATCACATAAAAATTGTATTTTTATATATATTTTTTCCATAAAAAGATTGTTTAGTTTTGATAATAAAAATAAATAATGAAAAAATATATCAATATGTATTTGTAATGTTATTTATCATTACCATCACCGTTTTATGTATGCAGAGATAATGACAATGAAAATTTGTGTTTCAAATTCGTGAACTTGATAAAATTGTGAGTGACAGGTAAAAACGATAATTGATTATTTTGATAATAAATTTTAACTTTCTGTATACAGCATATGCTCTTAAGTTATTCAAATTCCCTTTAAGCAAATTTCCTCTAAAAGGAAGCAGATCTATTCTGGCATGATTCGGTAAAATGCAAATGTATAAAGTGAAAACTACACCAGGAAATGGGTAGATTTGCATGGCACTTCTCCGAAATATTTGCGAATTGTATATTCTTGTAGAACTGATAGCCCAGAAGAAAACATATTATTTTCCAACCACCGATTCACCACCCATTTCCTTTACTTTTTTTCTGTCAAATTCACAGTTTCGTCGCTATCGCTGAAAAACCTCTTTTTTTCCGTTTTGCCAAATTGAATGTGTGGCAAAAAAATGGGTGGTGAATCGGTGGTTGGAAAATAGTAGGTCTTCATCTGGGCTATCAGCCCTACAAGAATATGTAATTCGCAAATATCAAATGATTATTTTCCATAATAATTATTGAACGACTAATAAATAATATAATACATGACTTCATGAAAAGTCATTTAAGTGTGATTTTAGATCACAATTAATCGGAATGTCTAAGAGGGAGCCGCTTGTCTGTAATTGTTGTACATCGAAAAGCAGTAACATGCAATATACTGCCTTTATAGTATGTAAACTATGAATTACTGCTTTTTTGTCACTTTTTTTATTATTTGTATGTATTATTTGGTCAAAGGTAAAATGCAATAATGCAGAATAAAGTTTACATTTAAAGTTTGCAAAGTGTACAAAGTATGTTATGATCATAAAATGAATATTAATCGATAAAATTAAGGAATTAAATTTTTCTTTCAAACATACACTTATACCTATAATATTATGATTTCGACTTTAATATTTGGACAAATTACAATCATGACAAGTAATACAGGGTAAAAAAGCAGTACAGTTTGAAACCTACTGGATTTTTACTTTGAAAAATGAATTTACTTGAAATATTTGACAAACTTATTGACATTCATAATGATTCATTTTAAAATTGATATGTGAAAAATCTATTAGCATCCAAATTAATAAAAGGTAGGAAATGAAGTTGTTGGAAAAAATTTTATGAAAATAAGTATTCATGTGTTTTTCTCGTAATTATTATAGAAAAATAGTTATGAGCAATAAAAGTTTGGGGGTGGGGCAAACACCTATCAGATCAGGTTGTCGCAAGGCAGTCTAGGGAAGCGATTGAACTCACTATCCCCTAAATAAATGGGCACCGTTTTTTACGATTCCCTCATGAACAAAAACGAAAAATCATTGAATTATTCATTAAATTTACTTTTTAGAAGGAATATTTTACAATTTTTATTCCAAAGTTCCAAAATGTATTTTCACTCACAGCATGTATTTCAAGGACCTACATATTTATTGATCCCTACGAACGACATATGCTACCGGACTTTCTCTTAATTTAAAAAAGAAGAAACACAATATTTTATGTACGTTCAATAAAATTGAACAGACCTGAAATGTTAATTTTCTTACATTTCAAAAAACTCCTCACTTTTGTAACTCTCTGTATAATTATTCATTTATAAACAAAGATAACTAGTATATATTTTAATTGTGAAAAAAGAAATGGAAGTATAGTAAACAATATTTACTACAAGAATAATGAAAATTGTGAGAGACTTCAGATCTGTTCAATTTTATTGAACGGGAGTATACATAAAATTTAAAACGAAAAACTTTTTTTATCAGCGATGACATTAAATGGAAATTTGTTAATATCTAGAGGTATATTAAAAAAAAAAGAAAACTAAATGATTTATAGAACAGATAACAAGTAAATAAATATATAGAAAACATTTTAAAGGTGAAATGTGAAATGAAACGAAGGAATGATTGAAAATGTCAAATGTCAAGAGAGTAAGTAAATGCTATTTCACTTGAGGCGTTTAACAGAACGAGAATATAACATACAGTTTTTTGTATTTATTTGTAAATAAACTGAAAAGTTTTCTGGAAATGTAGAAATAAATGAGAAAAGTCACATTACTTAAATATCAATATTATTGGAAAAAAATTGTTTATTAGTAATCATTTATCCGACCAAAAAGCATAAATGTGACAGGGACCAAGTTTATCCACCCACAAAAAGTATTGATTGATATCACAGCAAAACACAAAAATGTTTGCCTACAAAATTAGCGAAATCTATGCAAGGGACAAGTTGTGAAAAAATGATTGGTATATATTTATTGCTTAAGTTTCTCTGAGGGGCAGGGTATTTCATATTTTACTAGGACCTAGAAGTAGCAGTAGTAGCGGAGCGGAGGTTGAATCCTGGCAAGTAGGCGTTTCTATGCCTTTTTTAACGACTCCCAAAGGACAAGGATTTTGTATGTAGACTAGGAATCGGTAGGTTGTGCGATTGTAGCTGAGTTTGATTCTATGCCGATATTCATCTGGAGTTTGTGAAAGGAAACTGCAGAAAGGCGTCACTAGCATTGTCCATACGCCGACACTTTAGTCAATTAACCACCCCATTAAATAATTTTTTTTAAATTTCAACATTCTCCCAATTCCGAGTAGAACGCCTTTAACAACTGAACCACCCGACCACACGAACTGGTCGTACTTGGACCTATCTAAAATCAACTTTCTAGGACAACTCGATGTTCCCCTAGAATATTGATAATAGGGAATATGCATGAACATTTTTTTTCACATTTATTTTCAGAATATGAAAATACTGTTAATACTGTAATAATATTTAAAAACGAAATTAAAATCCGACAAATATCAAGCAAGCTATAAGCTTTTAAAGATTATTATCTGTCTCTTTCTTGCAAAAATACTAAAAACGGAGTTTTACGTGTATATTAAATGGTGAAAGTGTAATATGACGTCACATAACATATCAAGAGAGTTATCACCCTCTTTGTATAATCGGGAATTTCAATCATTCATATCTCGCTTATTTTCAAAGTTATTTAAAAAGTAATTTTACCTTGATATTTGTCAAGTAAACATGCTTCAATTCAAGTGAAAAAAAATTTTCATGCATATTCCCTATTATGATGAGTGAGTCAAAAGGTATTGCAGCTGTAATTTTGAAATTTTGGTACCCACCGTCTGATGGTGGGTCACGCTACGTTTTGAATTTGAGCGTGAGCGCTTTTTGGTTTCTGAGATACAGAGGTGTAAATCGTCTCTAATTGCACCTGTAAAACATAGTAGCCGTCTATGCATAAACTTGGTACAACGCACTACCGTATGAAATATAAAAGTTTTTTGGGTATGGGGATTCAATCTCAGGAAATTAGTATGTAAAATAAGATATTAATAGACTACTGATTGATCTCTGCTTTATTGGGTTATTTATTATGAAATTGCTTTAAAATATGATGGAGCTATGCTCCCTTCCTAACGATAAGTGTAGACGAGATTGTAAATGCGTTTGACAAAACTCTGTAAATAACACAAGAATTGATTTTACACAACATTCTCCAAATCAGAGTATGAACTCCTCGCGAAGTTTATCAGATTACTTTAATAAATCCCTTTATTCAATTCCGAACAGATCGCCAAGAAATATTTCCATCTAGACCATTTCAACCAAAATGAAATAAATTTAATAATGTGTTCACTTAAGATCAATACTTAACGTGATACTTGAGAAAAACTGATTTCGGGACCTTTGAGCTTGAATAACTTTTTTTGCACGCGCGATTTCGTTATGGACTTTTTACCATGTTTTCATCCCTTAAGGGCGTGAAATCCATGGTGAAAGTTGAGATTCCGTTTTGTTTTAAAGCTAGAGACAAGAAAATTGATATTTTGTCTATTAATAATAAATAAAGAAATACAAGTTTCAGCGTTTTTCGAAAATCAACCCGTAAGGAGTAAAATAAGGAGCCAGAGTTTCGGCTTTTTTTTTTAAGTTTGTATGGAAGTTCAGTATTTTAAAATATGAGACATAAAAATTAATTATATATATATATATATATATATATATATATATATATATATATATATATATAAGTCTGTCTATGGTGTATGCGTTCTTATACCGTTTATCTATCGTTTCATTAATCGATGAAACTTTGGGAAGTTGTGCGTTTGCCTGAGAAAAGTTCTGCTAAAAAAAGTCATAGAAGAAAAGTTTAATGATCGCGAAGTGAAGCTAAGACTAAGTCAAAGCGTTAGTCAACGCGAAGCGCACGGCGTTGCAATGCAGCTAGCGAACCGTAAATTATAAAGAAATACATGTAACAGAGTTTTGAGAATATCAGTCCTTGATAGGGAGAAATAGTTTGTTACTCTGTAAGGTCTTAAATAATTTTCACGGGCGAAGCCGCAAGCCGCTAGTTGTACATAAACAACTATTAATTTAGTTTTTATATACGCTATTATAACACGAAGAAGCTATACAGAATTTTCATTGAAAATATAATTGTTTTGCACCAAAGTGATGTTTTGTTTTGTATTTTGTTGTAAGTACAATATGCATAAGTGTGTCTGTGTTTGTGGTGTTCGTTTGGTTCATGGTTACGTTGTTCGTTGGTTGTTTGTACTTACACATATACTTACATACTTTTTGTTTTGTTATTCAAATTTAATTGTACTATTATATTCTTTTTACAAAAGTTACAATTGTTATATTCAAGTATTATTCAATCTTTGTGTATGCGGCACGGCATCATGCTTTGTACATGTGATTTGTTTTCACTATACCATACAATAATAAGTACTGTGGGTCACAAAAGTAGCGATCGTTTGTCAAAATTTTATAGTTGATTTGTGCCTTAGTCATTCGGTTTTTGGAAAAAAGTTTCGTATAAAAACTGTTTGTATATTTATAATGAACAACTTTTATCCGAAGCATTTTTTCGTAAAGCGGATGAATAAGGCACAAATCAATTATAAGATTTTGTAACAAGAGTATTATACCTATGTCTATGTGTACAATCGATTACAATAAATAGCCATAAATATGGCTGAATACACGTGATTGTAAATTCAAATAATAAATTAGTAATGAGAATTACGAACGATTGAGAATTTTACTGCCCTCAGAGCCATGCAATTTAGGCCACATTTCCAATAATCGACATTCAAATAGTATATCTTCATAATAATATCCTATATATATATATATATATATATATATATATATATATATATATATATATATATTTCAAAGGATGGGTACTACACCTAAATTATTTTGACTCTAACAGCAATAAAATTATCATTCGTTTACTAATTTAAGGTATTTCCAAACTATATCAGCAGATCGGGTGCCCGCGCAAAACGAACTATATAAATAATTATATGTTAAAAAAAATGTTGGTATTCCTGCGAGTTGTTGAAAGCAGCTGTCCGTTGTTGTCAGTGTTCCCATTCAAAACATCATATATATACTAGTCATCATACATATACCAGTATATAATTTCAAACGACTTTCAAACAGCGCCGGTACTCATGGTGCCAACTGAACCATAAAAAATAATCTTCTGTTGCGGACATGAAAAAAATGCACTTTTTTACGCATGTTTTATCAAAAAACTTAACAACCCGATGAGCATTATCACAAAGTTTTAAGGAAAAGTATTTCTAAGGAATTGAGGAAAGTATTTGTCGAATTTCGAACCACCGTGACTATATTGAGAGAGTTCGAGGTAAAAACAGTCGGAATCGTGCATTTTATTTCACCATGTTTATAACGATGCATGTTAAATTTCTCCAACTTACGTAACGATTTTCTCAAAAACGCCATGGTGATAAATTCTCAAACAAATCCAGCTGATTTCTGAGGATTCATTTTACTAATATAGTGAATTTCGTGAAATTCTTGATAACCTTATAATAGTTTGGAAATACCTTAAGTTCGAATTTAAAACCACGCTTATTCTAGCAGCTATATTGATGGCCATATATTGTAATTTAGTGTACATACAAAATACATAAATATATAGATAGACAGACAGACAGCATTATTTTATTCGTTAATAGTTGTTATTCGTAGATGATAATATTCATAGTTTTTAAAAGCTGTGTGGCTCAACAAATATTTGAGAACACATCGAACGGACTAAATTGAAAAAATTTATACACTATTTCAACTGATCTGAAACGTATACTGAGAAAAATGTCGTAGACTGTCGTCGAAATACGTGTAGAAACTAGTAATAAAAATCAATTTTGTTCGATACAGCTAAATTTTGTCCGATCTTAATAAAACTAATTTTTAGCTGCCAAATTAGATTTTACATGACCATGATCTAAATGTCCCTGACTTAAAATAAATTTCATGACTATTCCAAGTTTTCCAGATCTGTGGCCACCATACTTTTAATATTTTAAAGAATATAATAATATTTTAATATTTTATATATGAAAGAATATTTAGAGCCACCCTGTAACTCGTACATATTTTAAGCACATAAGTACCTTGTTCAACGTGTTTAGCATATTATTACGTTTACAATCTATATGTATTGTTAACAAACATTCATACTAACGCGCACCTCCAACCGGAAACATACCAAGATGGATATACAGATGGTATTATCATCAGACTGACTGACTGAATTCTATCTTCTGCATAATATAGTTGCTGTGTTTTGTATCTACTAAGTATAAAGTTATATAATACACACTGGTAGATATATTTGAGCGAATGTCTGTAGAAGACATGTATATATAGGTAACCTAACAGTCCAAGAGGCCGAGCTGTCTAAGGCGTTTTGTCTGCGCAGTTTGCCTACTTGGAAACTGGGAGGTTATGGGTTCGAATCCCGACATCGGCAGTTTATCAATTATTAAGAAAAAAATAAAATAAAAAAAGGAAACGGTTATTCGACTAAACTGTCGGCGTATGGACAAGAACGAAGTAACCGGCTATGCTTGTGAAGGTCTTCTGCAGTTTCCTTCACGAACTCCAGATGAATATCGGCATAGTTCCTATCATAGTCGGCTGCAACCGTATATCCTACCAATTCCTAGTCTATACACAAAAATGCCTTCCACTCCACTCACATCCTCACATCCTTAGGTATCACAATGAACCTTATGGTCGAATTATAGCCCGTCCAGGGCAGCCTCTACAACCTATCTATAGGTAAACTAGAAAATTTTTTGTATGCCATCACTTAAATCTGAAATCTTGCTAGGCGCGGGTAACGTTGCCTGGTTCGATACTTTCGCAGTTTAAATTCTTAATATCGAAAAGAAGCGAGACAATGTATCCAATATATAGCAACACGTCCCACATTCGTCATAAGGTTCAACGAGACAAAACTTTTGTCTATATACACACAGACTTGTCTATAAACATGTCCCGCTAGATATTGATGAACTAAATTACACAAAATTTATCTACTAGTGTGTACACAGCCTAAGTGATATACACATCTGACTAACTTGAGTATATGATTTAATGAGACAACGATGTTCGTGTTTTGCATATCTCAATAGTCAAAACACTTTCAAACCTGGTGTAATATCTGATGATAAGTTGATAACTTCTAGGGAAATATATGCAGTCTAGATACGTATTAATGTACCTATTTGTTTCACTTTTCACATAATAACTTGATATGATAAGAAACGAAGGAATCGAGAAAGTTGTATCTATCAGATGAAAGATTAAATTTCTCGTTTAAAAAAAATTGTTTTTGCAACGATTTCAGAGATCGACACTCAAATTAAATAGATGATCGACATGGAAAATTTACTAACAATATAAAACAGATGAATCATTCCCGATGAAAGTAGATATCAAATAAAGTAAAATGCTGATAAACTGAAGACAATGGAAATTTTCGTTTTTGGTGTCATTATTAATGAACTGTAATATTCCCGGTCCGATTCCCCCTTCATGAACTTGACCTTAATGTTTAGCTCTAGAACACACATACAAAATTTCAGCTTTTTATCCCTCTTTTTTAGATATCGTGTCCACAGATGGGCACATGGACAGGTAGAGGGTTTAGAAATGAAATAATTAGGTCATTTTATGAACACCTATATACCAAAAATTTCTTTCTACGATCAATATCTTCAACCGTTACAAGGTCGAGACTAAACTTAGAATACCCTGGTATATATTTACCGGGTATATATACATTAAAAAATACAATGAAACTTATAGTTTTTCTTCTGCGTTATTTGACATGTATTTTCAATTTAAAAAATTGCCCCATTTTAAGTATTTTATGATTTCGATAAATGAAACGAAAGGATGTTTATATTAAATTATTAAACGTCTATTTCTCCTGATCGGATCATGAGACGAAGAGAGCAGAACATTAAGCTTTACAATTCTTCGTACCCAACACGGTTTTCTTAATTTCATACACTCATTAAGAAAAGTTCAGTTTGTAAAAATAGCAATAATTGATGAAGAACTGAAGATGAAAGTTGTTTTACAGATTTCCATTTTCAATATGTCAGCGGTGTCCCCGTATTCGACTAATACTCAATAAACTCTTTAGCAATTAAAATCAGGTGTAGAGTATACATTTACTATAAGTTCACAAGAATAACAATTATAATTAAATCGCTTTTACTAATAATTGAAATTTAAAGTGTTTGTGCTTTTAAGTACTTAGTTCATATATATACTCATCACCCACCGTATCAAGAACAACTTATTAAAACATACATATTCAAAATACTCTTAGATATCTAGCAAGTTTCAAGTGATTATTACTTAAGTAAATTCTCTTCGAAAATACGTTTTCAAAATATGATCAAATCAAATAAATTGATTATAAATTCATTCAGGGGTGTCTTGAATTAAAATGACAACAAATTGTTTTTTTTTATTGCTTAAATCGATAGATAAACTATCTAAGAATATGTTTATAAGGAGTGTTATATGGACCAGGAATAGCTGATTAGCAGATTGTCAGCGTAAGTAGATAGATGCGTCAACTTAGCGAATTTTCTTAGAATACATAAACCACTCTTTAGTCACAATTTAAGTCTGATCAAAATGAAATGTCGTATCTGATATCATTTTAGTATTTTCAAGGTCAATTTTATTAATAAATGGCATACGTCAAGGAGAAAGGGGGTCATCACGATAGAAGAAAACACAAAATATAAAATATCTCTCCTAATATTGGAACAATCGAAAAATGTATAAGGAGTAAAGTTGTAGAAAATCAAGTTTGCTATAATTCATTACCGTATCATTTATTCCAAATTCGAATGTGTACAGAGATATTTAGAATTTTAACTTTCAATTTTTAAGTTAACTTTAAATTAACGAGGAGGTGCTGAATACAGTTGGTGTTAAAAGAGAGATAATAAAGACTTTGAAAACACGGCAACTCAGTTCGTGAGTCATGTGATAAGCCAACAGTCCTTAGAGCATTTAGTACTGAGCGGTAAAGTCTTAGGCAGTAAATCAAGAGGCAGAAAGTCAGTAAATTTGTTATCATCCTTTTCTCCGCAAGAGGTCGTTGACCTTTTTCACATGGCTTATGATCGGCAGCAGTGGAGGTCCATGATCGCCATCTTCTGTTGAACAGGCATGGCACACAATGATGATTATATCAATTTTGATTGGAGAATTAATGTTTATTGAGTTCTTCTTTTAATTAATTAAAGGTAAACTTTTTTTTTACAAATTGTATACTATATAATACATACTGAATATACTTCTTAGGCCACAACCAATCTTTGCTCATGCAATTTTGTACTGCACGATAATCACAACTATTGCATCGCCATCCAAGATACTGATTTCCGATATAATGAAAGAACAGAATCAAATAGCCGCCAATGATTAAACCTCACATTTCTGTGGCATATACTACTGAGTGTCTAATATCGGTACAATGTTATTGGATACTTGCCGAACATTGGAACGGAGTCCAATGTACAAGCCTCTATATAGCGTTTAAGAAATTAATGATCTGAATTATTTAAAAACAAATTTTATTTTAAGTTTAAAAAAAAAAACTATTCTATATAGAATAAAATAAAAAATATACTTTATGACTTTTGATAATAAACTTTTTGGCACGGATTTATAATACAAATATAATAATAAAATATAAGTAATGTAAATTAAGTGTAATACATAATATAATATTGGTCTATGTGTAATATTGTATGTACAAATGGTTGTCAAAAGTCGAACTATCATTTCAAACATTATAATTGATTCGTGGCTTCTTTATTTCGATTTCGGAAAAATGTTTCGAATAAAAGTTTGTAGTATAGTTATAATGAACAAGTTTTATCCGAAGCAATTTTACGAAAACCGAATAAATTAGGCACAAATCAATTGTAAAATTTTGAAATGATACCTCGACTTTTGACACAATTTGTATGTACGGCAGATATAGATACAATATCATATGCATAATCTCATTGCAAATACTGTACTAAATAATTAGTATAATATTTAAATTTACACTGTGTCGAGTCCATTTATTAACATTTATATAATTATATTGTATGTAGTATGTTATATATATATATATATATATATATATATATCTGTGAAGATTTAATCGTTTATTATGTATGAGTTTCGACGACCCCGAGAACAATATTCGATTTAAATATGCCGTCCACCATGGATGCAATAACGGTCATTTAAAATTTTACATTTAAAATTTAAATGACATTTTTGGGGTGATATAACTAACTTGTTAAGACGGGCAATTTAAATATTAATAAACTAGTTTATATCCGCGGCTTCACTCGCCGCGTTTTATTGTTATAATTCCAGCTCCTATCATTTTAAGACTAAACACCTCAATGTAATTTTCCACCGATTCCACTACTTCAAATATTTATCGACACTTCCACCAAATTTATATTTCAGCGAATATTTTCGAATTATTTCACTCGTAGCAAGATAAAGTACATACTAGTTTTTAAGCCTAATCATAAGCTGTAAAAAAGAGTTTCATCAATATCAGTCCAGTAGTTTTTGCGTGGTCCTCAAACAAATAAAGAAATGAATCGTGTTTTATTGTTATATCTCCGGCTTCCGTCATTTTAAAACTAAACAACACCTCAATATAATTTCCCACCGCTTCCACTACTTCAAATATTTATCGACACTTCCACCAAATTTATATTTCAGCTACTGACTGACTTCATACAGTACCAGACGGACAGCTAGTAATAAATAATATTTAACATTGATTTACTATAGGAAAAGCTGTCCAACACAGTCTGTATACAAAAAAAATATATGAATAATAACTTCGACAGAAATAAAACTGTCAAAATAAAAATGATATGAAAAAGTAGGCTCTTACGTCAGAGTCGTCTTTGGTGTAGCGGTAAGCATGCTGGACTAGATATCCACAGAGACCCGAGGTTCGATTCCTGATTGATGAGTTCATTTTTTCATAGCACTATTTAATTACAGAAGATTGTCTCTGTGTCATTACCGTTAATTTATTTTCGAATAGAAAAATTTTTAACGACCCCAACACACAACATACCGATTTATTATTATAAGACACTACGCGAATATTTGCATATTAATATTATTATTATTATACATTTGCAAATTTAATCATTGCTAAATATATTTTTGGAAACTAATCCTTCTACAAACAATCCATATGAAAATGTATTTTCATCTATTGCCGGCATTTATTACTATATTTATTGTATTTTAGTCCACAAGAAGTTAGTAAACATGGACAGAATAGTACATTAAACAAAACATCATACGAAATTTTCCAAAATTATTTAAGATGCAATCTGAAAGTTGGCATTTCGGCAAACCTTAACTCTCTCTGTTTTCAGTCTATCATTGCCGAGGATTGAACTCGCGTCCTGACATTTACAAAGAACATTTACGAAGAAGAATTCAGATTCAAAAACGTCCTTACATTTACTTGATCGTATTGGAAGTCAGTTTCAAGTTCATTTGCCTTTATAGTTGATGAACAACATAACATTTTTACTCGAAGAAGTCAACATGTTTGCGAATCGTTTTTCCTATATTTTGATTTTAATTATTCAAAATACTTTTAAAGCGAGTAATTTTTTTCTTACCAGTCCAAGTGGCCGAGCGATATAGGGCGTTATATCTGTACAGTATGCCTACTTGGAAACTGGGAGGTTATGGGTTCGAATCCCGACATCGGCAGTTTGTCAATTTTTAAGAGAAAAAAAAAGGGCGGTTAATTGACTAAACTGTCGGCGTATGGACAAGAACGAAGTAAACGGCTATGCTTGAGAAGGTTTTCTGAAGTTTCCTTCACGAACTCCAGATGAAAATCGGTATAGTTCCTATCATAGTCGGCTGCAGCCGCATATCCTACCAATAGGGAATATGCATGAAAATTTTTTTTCACTTGAATTGAAGCTTGTTTACTTGACAAATATCAAGGTAAAATTACTTTTTAAATAACTTTAAAAATAAGCGAAATATGAATGATTGAAATTCCCGATTAGACAAAGAGGGTGATAGCCCTCTTGATATGTTATGTGACGTCATATTACACTTTCACCACTTAAAATACACGAAAAACTCCGTTTTTAGTATTTTTGCAAGAAAGAGACAGATAATAATCTTTAAAAGCTTATAGCTTCCTTGATATTTGTCGGATTTTTTCGTTTTTAAATATTATTATAGTATTAATAGTATTTTCATATTCTGAAAATAAATGTGAAAAAAAATTTTCATGCATATTCCCTATTTCTAGTCTACACACAAAATTCCTTGTCCTCCACTCACATTCTTAGGCATCACATTGGACCTTGTAGTCAAAGTGTATCCCGTCCAGGACAGCGTCTAAAATCTATCTATCTAACGCACAGATAAGTTATGGTAAATCACTTTACCATGGGGGAGGAGACAGGATTGGCTTTTTCATTTTTTGAGTTGGTCTCTCTGCCTATTATCCTTCAGATCCAAGAATAATGGACATCTTTAACAAAACAAAACATGTTAAAAATCACTATTCTGAATTTTTACTTTACGTCTTCTAATAATTCTTAAAACCTTTGGTAGTTTAAAACATAATGGAATGAATACATAACGTGATTATTCCTTAACAAATAAACGGCAAACAAACTTCCTAAAGACGAGGATTAAATAATGATGTTTATTATTTACTGAAAGATATAATTATAGAATAATATTGGATTTTCAATAGATATCTCAGCTAATTGACTTCTATTATATTGACAAAAGAAAATACACCAAATTAATAATTAAATAACCTTTACAAAGTAAATAAACAACAACTTTTGTTTAGTTAACTTGTACTATGATGACATGACGTGTGGTATAACTCATCATAGTCATCATCATTACCCTCCTTTACCAGAAAATCTGCTAAATTGATTTTGATAAAGGTTTTCATATCTAATTTTGTTATTGGTTACCACCACTGACTGTTTCCTTATATGTCATATCGCTGTCATCAAGGATAATAGTCACCGGAAGAATAAATATTCAGAGTCTCTTCTTTGCACATCAGAAATTTGGGAAAATATTATCTTATAATGTGTTAATATTTTGTCTATTTTACAAGCTTTTATTTAACTTGCAATGTATGTATATATACACTCCCGTTCAAAAAAAATGAACAGATCTGAACAGAATCAGTCTCTCACAATTTTGATTATTCTTGTAGTAATATGTTTTTGTTTACATAAATTGTTTACATAAATAAAAAATGTAAAACTTCCATTTCTTTTTTCACATTTTAAGAATATACTACTTATCTTTATAAATAAATAATATACAGAGTTACAAAAGTGAGGAGTTTTATGAAGTATGTAAAAAAGAACTATAACTTCTTACGTGAGTACACAAGAATACACACACTTTTTTCAATAATAATTAACTACTGTAAAAGAAAATATTGTCTTTTTTTTATAGTAAAAAAAGTCGAATCCGTAACGTACGTGAAAATTAGTCTACTTAAAATAATTAGTGTAATTGATTAAATAGGTTCTATTCCATTAAATGAGTGTGTTAATAAAATTGTATACAGTCTCCAAAAAATCGGTTGTTCATTATTTAACTATACAATCATATTTTACTATTTCATTTTTAATGTTTATTGGATGCAAATTCAATTAAAAAATTGTATTTACCATTTCATTAAGTTTAATAGAAAAAAATTCGTATGTTTAATATTACGCGAATCATTTAATTAACTTTTTATAATATAAAATTTTTGTATATGCTCAATGCATATTTGATATATGTTACGGCTATATTGTAAAAGAAGCTTTAGAAAATACAAGCGGCCGATTTCACAAGAGAGTTTGTCACAAGCAGGCGACTACTTAGCGTGGTTGAGTTTATTATTTTATTTTTACAGTGTAAAAAATTATAAAACTCGTGCAATTTGTAGTACATGTTTCATAATATGTGGACTGTTGAAGAACTAGCGAATTTAAATTCGCTACAAAAACTAAATGTAAATTTATTTTCGTATCCCTCATACTATGACTTCAGATTCGAACACCAGACGTCAGCCGCTTTTAATTGCGAATAATTCATTGATTCTATAATTGGACTGGAGTTAATATAATAAAACTACTTGCGAATATAGCTCCAACATCTACATTACTTTGACAAACGCAATCAATTACAAATACCATTACCATACCAATTTAAAATCGACATATAGAATTTTGTGTGTTATTGTTCGTTGATGCATTTAGTTTATAGTGCAACCCCCACCACCCCCACCCTATAGTCATCAATGGTTTTATGATTGTTGTCCTACCTAAAACTAAATGAATATTTCGACGTATATATTATGTTGTTGTGATGCATCAATTACTAAATGCATTTTAGTAGCTAAGAGTATTATTTCATAGGTACAGTTAAAGGCAAAAAAATTGAACTAACTGAGCTTTTTTTATAAAGTGGTATAGGTTAGTAACAAATTTCGGTTTTTGTCCCAATTTCCTAGATCAAAACTTTTTGTATTTTATAAATACGTATTTCGACTGTAAAGTAGCCATCATCAGTATGTATTAGCTAATTGTTATTATTAAATTAGCAACAAGTAACATCTCCTCGGAGAATAATTACAATTAACTAATTCATACTGATGAAGACTACTCTGTAGTCGAAATACGTATTTATAAAATACAAAAAATTTTGATCTAGGAAATTGGGGCAAAAATCGAAATTTATTTCGAAAAATCCTAGAGTTCTCTTTAATATTATTTATATGGTATTGGTTAGGTTAGGTTGTAGCGGCTGTCCTGGACGGGACACACTTAGGCTATAAGGTCAATTGGAGAGGAGGACAAGGAATTTGTGTGAAGACTAGGAATTGGTAGGTTGTGCGGCTGCAGCCGACTATGATAGGAACTATGCCGATATTTATCTGGAGTTTGTGAAGGAAACTGCAGAAAACCTTCACAAGCATAGCCGGTTACTTCGTTATTGTCCATACTCCGGCGGTTTATTCAATTAACCGCCCTTTTTTTTTAATAATTGACAAACTTCCGATCTCGGGATAGTTTAAATGGACTCGTCGGTAAAAACATCAATACAAAATCTATATCTGGAAACCAGATATCCCCGTTATGGAAAACTGACATAATAATTATCAAAGCCTTATAAATCCATGGACCAAATTTCAAAGTAATCCTGTTTTTGGTTTCTGAGATAATTAAATTTGTAGAAAAATGTTGTAAATCTAGTTTTATTTTTAGTTTTATTTATTTTTATATTTATTTTTATCTAGTTTTATCTAGTTTTATCACCATGCAACTTTTTTTAAATACATAAAAACATATTTTAATTATTCAAACTCTTCGAAAAAATAAAATTTTAAACAATACTTTTTTTTTTTACAAATATATATTTTTTTTACAAAAATTAAATTATTTGAAACGATTTAATTGCAAAATTTTTACTTATTTAGAGTTGGCAATGGATGAGATCATATCAATGCATTTAGTATAGGACAAACTCACCACTCCTATTTACCCTTTCCAGTTTCACAACAACCTTAATATCTAGTACAATCAAATAAAATATTCAAAGCTCGTTAAAATACAACGGCACTAAATTTCGAGCTATACACATGTGAAACTGTGGCACAGTTGAATTAATAGCCAAAACCAATGTGCTTTTATTATATTCGTTATTGTATATACAGAAAATATAACGTCACACATGAACGATTTGTTCGAATTTTGTACATAAATTATACGTCAACCATTAAATCAAACGGAGATGAATGACATGAATTGATTTAATTTCAAAAACATTTTCAAAGTTAAAAAAAAAGAAAAACAACATTACAAGATGAGAATCTCTTCACAAACGACAGACGGGCGCGATGATGCCTCGATACATATAATATTATATACGACGGCTAGGCTCCAGACAGGCAATCTGTATATTGGATCATTAAAGAATCAATGTATCGTGGTGATTCAGTAAACATGTGATTTATTCAAACGACTGAATCAACTCTTTTGTTTGATTTCAGAAAACGTAAAGGATTTATTTTCAAAATATTGTTTATTGGTTTTTTTTTACTCTATAAAAATGAATTTGTTATATATAAATTAACAAAATTAGCCCGGAAAATGATTATGTATTATTAAAAACGAGAACAAAGATTTGCTTCACTTTTTTCGCATTTTTTCCAAGGGGTACGTACCCCTTAAAAATATCGCAAAAATTGAACAAATTTTTTTGTCCTCGGTTCTGATATAAACTTCGTTATATGCTATTTCGACATAGCGAAATCGATGGCGTTGATTAAAATACGATACGATTAACGGTTTTCGAGAAATCAAACCCATCGTGCTAAAATTCAAAACTGTATGAATTGAGAATGTAAAATTTTGAAATGTGTTGGTCAGACGTTAAAATGAACCTGATTTTCGTTCTCTTTTTGGTCAAAAATAGCCTAGAAAATGATTATTATTAAAAACGATAACAAAAATTTTCTTCACTTTTTTCGCATACCCTCGTATATTGACATATACAATATAAAAATACGAAATAGAAAAAAGAAATATTAATTAACAGATTGATCCAATAAAATTCCGATATGACGGACCTAAAAAACAAAGATATTTAAGAAAACAACTGAGATTTCGGGTAAATATTATTTCTGTTGGAGGCAGCTTAATTACCCGAAATCTCAAGATTTTTCTTAAATATATTTTTTTAGGCCCCGTATGACGGGCCTAAATTAAAATTTAATTTTAACTTACGACAAAAAATAATAAACATTATTGTGTACTTTTATAAATGTACTTTATAACATTTTGAAGAATTTTATAAATGGACTATAACATCAGTGCTATACACAAACTAGGTTATGCAACAACTAAAGAGTTTTGTTTTGATATATTTTGGGTACGGAATCCTAAAACAACTATAATAAATAACACAATTGAATAAAATATTTATGCAAGTTGTACACAATCATTTAATAACAATTGCATAACAAAAATTATGAAATCACATTGCATCTGCATCTTTTATAACGATAAAAATAAATTTATGATTTCCCTTCCACACTAAATATGTGCAAATACCATAATAATAATAATAATAATAAAAGTTACTTAAAATATAAATCACTAAAATTCAATTACACATATTTTCGAAAATTGAATTATATATAAATTACTTTCAATATCCTGCTCCAAAATTCAAAGCATTATGTCTGTGAATATTTAAGTATTGCATATTATGTTGTAGGCATATAAAAAATCCGACATTTCAACATAAAGCTAAATGAATGAAAATGAATGAAGTTGAAACTAGCGGCCAGCTCCAGCGCCCAATCGGGCAGACTGAGTTAAATCGAAAATGAAGTTCATAGCTAAATTTTTTTTTTACATTTTCTTACATTACATTTCTGACATTCTTTGCATTAGTAGAAATTTCAAATCGCTACGATGACGCTGACTTTTTGAGAAAAGCTCGCAAGGGAAAAAAGACTTCTGATGACGATAATTGATTAATAAACAATTGAAGACAATGTTTATCCCTGATGAAATATTTGTATTGTATCGGAAGGTGGTTTGAAGTATTTTAGTAAGAATTTCAAATTTTGTAAAATCACGCAGACTATTTTTAGATAAACATTTATTTGATTTTAGTTTACGTTTCTGCTATCTATTATGACTAAAGTTGTAGTAACTTAGTCTGTATAAGGTAAACACTTAGCGTACGTACTTAGTTAAATAACCTAGTTGTCTAAATTTATTTATGCCTACGATAAATATATTTGGATACCTAGAATAGTCAGATTTCTTTTTACCTCTTGAACTAAATATTTTACACATATATGAAATATGAAATTATATAACATAACATCTGCGATTTTGTGGTGCAGTTATTAAGGTTTATTCACAATTTTACACGTGCGCCGGATCAACTTAATTATAATATTTCGACCATCGTCAGCAAGAAAAATTAGATTTTGGTCTGGTGGTAAATAATTAATTTACATAGGATGGCGCATAAGTAACGTTATGATTTTATTAAACTTTTTTGTCTTAACAGTAGTCTTAACTTTATTTAATATTATTTTAATGAATTATTTAAAAAGTAGTATAACTTCTTACGTGCGTACATAAGTACGTTTTTTTATATAACATTTGTATATACTTAAACGTTATAATGCTAAACCAATGACAATTTCCATTACGGCTAAGAAGACATAAATGCATAAAGGACAAGCGTATATTATATTATCCAGCGTATATTATAATTTCAACATGAAAAATTAACTCATTCGCCAGGTACCGAAACTTCTGCATTACAAATTTTCTAGTTTAAACGTTGAGTCATGTATTATTTCTATTCTATACAGGATGGCGCATAAGTAACGTTATGATTTATGTAATGAATAACTTTTTTTCTTTCTGATTTTATTTAACGTTGGCATTTATTAAAATTTAGATTACAGTTTGGAAATATCATAAATTTCCCAAGTTTTCCAAAGTTAATTCTGAAAAAAAAACGTAAAAAAATAATTTATTCACTAATTAATTCATAACGTTACTTATGCGCCATTCTATGTAAATTAATTATTTACCACCAGACCAAAATCTAATTTTTCTTGCTGACGATGGTCGTAACATTATTATTAAGTTGATCCGGTGTTTGTATGTAAATGCACGTGTAAAATTAGTGAATAACTACAATAGAAAAATTATATATTTTATCTAAAACCAATGATTCTAGATAGCAGCGTCACATCTTCCATTAAAATTAGAGTCTAAAAGACTGCATTAAATCCATCATTTACATTAAAATCAAAGTTAGTGAAATTTAATACATCATTTAGACTACGACATAAGTTGCGACACAAATTGTCAGACATAAATTTCTTTACTGTTCACACTGTTCACATAAATGTACGGAACTAGGTTCCGAGCTGTTTACACATAAAATAACTTATTCCTGTTTATATTGTAATTAAACAACGACGTAAACGCTATATTTATGACTATATAATATGTATATGGGAATGTATGAAGTGTATGAAAAAATGTCGAATCTGTTTGAAAACCTGAACAGACACTTTGACACTCAGACAAAATGTGTTAACACAGCCGCTGCTTCAACACTAATTACAGTGTCGCAATAAATGTCACAACTAGAGACACTCGTGTGCACACATAGACACTCGGTGTATACACTGAGTGTACGGTGTCTAGTTTCGTAGTCTAAAGGAACTTAAACAATCGGCCGAACGAGTGCTATACATCAGTCGAGTGTTATATCAGCGATTCGTTACATGCTGAAAATACACTTGGATTGGATTCTCATAACGCATCAAAAGATTCTCATAACTTCAAAAAAACTATTTGAAGAGCATGTAAAAATTGAAAAAGATCCAAATGATTCAATTAGTGTTGTAAAGCTCATAGACACATGAACATAGTGTAAATGAACCTTTATAAAAGGCAGCTGACAAGACAGAAATGCAATTCACAAAGTCAGTCAATTCAAACACATAATTTTACAGTAGTAGGTAGTACTTAGTGATCTTTTAATATAGTTATAAATATACATATAGTGTTTGTTAGTGCAGCTCTTTGGTAGAGCACATACATTTTTAGTACATGATATGTAGTTTAACACACGTGTGCAGTTTTACCACCGAAACCTATATTAATTTGTTCGAATAGTTAAAGCAAGATGTTTTTGACTATGTTATATATCACAGAGATGTTTAAAACGGATCATTGTGGCACAGAACTCTATTAAGATGAAATGATCGCCTAAATTACGACGGATCAGCAAAGATGTGCTATCATCAGCATGATCTATATACATCCATGTGTATAATTGGGGTGCGAAAAATTTGGTACCCCCTTAAAATCATCGAATCGTGTGGGGAAAAGTTAGATCATAAGGGTGTTATACATGAACACTGTACAAATATCCAATTATTGAAAAATATGTACATAGTAAATAAACAAATGAATAATACATAGACATGAAGATAGTGAGAGATCATAACATGCATTCCACTACCGTAACATCTCAGGTAGCTCACAGGGGGAGCATTGATCTAAGATGCCAGTGATCATGGATTCGATTCCCATTCTAGATGTGTATGGTTTTCCATATCAAACATTTGATATGGAAGAAGGTTAAGGTCAAAGAAGGTTAATATTAATGTTTCGGCGCATAGATTCCGAGAAAAAAGGTCGACAATGTCGTTAATTTTGTTATCGTCCGGCTTGCACCTACATTATGAAATCAAATCGATAAAAAATTTTTTGGCAGCTGAAGTTAAGGCTCAGATTTCGACTAGTATATGTTAAATTAGTTAATTTTCTATTCATTTTTATTTTTGTCTATTGATCTCGACTTTATATCTATTTCTAATTGTCAAAGAGTAAATTACGACTAGCTAATTTATACTGATGATGACTACATTGTAGTCGAAATACGTATTTATAATACAAAAAACTGATCTAGGTAAAGGGGGCATTTGAAATTTTATTTTAACCACTTAGTGCGTTCCTAATAAAAGCTTTTTTTTCTTTATGAAGGTATATAAGCGGGTCTCGTCGGGGATGTCGTCTAGGTGCAACCTAGCCACCTAGTGCGTTACTAATAAAAGCTTTTTTTTCTTTATGAAGCTACAAATCACTTTTCAATAAATAAATAAAAATTCAGAAAACTCAAAACTAAACTTTACTATACTAATTATCTAATAGCATGTTTACTTGACAAATATCAAGGTAAAATTACTTTTTAAATAACTTTAAAAAGCGAGATATGAATGATTGAAATTCTCGATTAGACAAAGAGGGTGATAGCCCGCTTGATGTGTTATGTGACGTCATATTTCACTTTCACCATTTAAAATAGTAGTTTTTAGTATTTTTGCAAGAGACAGATAATAATCTTTAAAAGCTTATAGCTTCCTTGATATTTGTCGGATTTTAATTTCGTTTTTAAATATTTTTACAGTATTAACAGAATTTTCATATTCTGAAAATAAATGTGAAAAAAAATTTTCATGCATATTCCCTATTCCGTAAAAAAGATGTCACATAAAGTTTCATGACTATGAATCATTTGGAATGACTTGTACCATAGAAGTTAGTTGAACATACTTTTGGTAGATAGATAGTACATAACCAAAATTGTGTTAAATACTGTCGTCGACATGGAGAAGGAATTACGTATCGTTTGTTTTTATAAACGACATGTCAGATGATTTAATTGCATTTTATGACATTTGTCACTAGTTTGTTGTGGTTATAATATTTGTACAAATGAATATGACACTTTAGGCGTTTTTAGGTTTAATGTTAAAATGGAAAAATTACTATGGCATATGATTATTTTTGGCGTGTGATTTAAGTTTATTATATAAATAAAAATATAAAATAAACTCATGTAATCGAGAAAGAAAAAACTGTTTAACCCATATCCTCAAGGTTTGAGGTTGTTTTTTCAAAAGACTACCCAAAAATTAATTTAAAAATTCTCTTACTCAGGTCCTCAGGGAATTTTCTTACTCAGGGCCTTTTTTAAAGTCTCTGAGAAATATTACGAATTCGATATTGGTTTTTTAAAAATCAAAGTGGCGGATACAAAATGGCAGATGATTCCCGTAAATGTACACTCCCGTTCAATAAAATTGAACCAACCTGATTTTACGAAAATTTCAAATATTTGTTTTATTGAATAATTTTGTAAAATCGCTAATATCGCTAATTTGAAAACGTACTTTTTGGCAAGGTCGTTTAATAGAAACGAATGATATACTTTTATTTAAAATTACTTACCGTGAATAAACTTTGACGTGCTTGAACACGGTTAAAGCAGCAAAATTAGAATTCATGTAAATTTTTTCTATTTAATATCCTTACATGGATGTAAAGTAACTTTGGTTGTCATTTCTTGACATAAAAATGTACTCACCTGAAACAAGAAAAATAATATTATTAATTGGAATCGTGAGACTAAGTAAAAATTTATTATTACATATTTATCAAAACATATTTCAACATAACGCACAATCCAAGAGAAAAAATCGAACTACGGTTTAATAGGGAATATGCATGGAAATTTTTGTTCACTTGAATTGAAGCATGTTTACTTGACAAATATCAAGGTAAAATTACTTATTAAATAACTTTAAAAATAAGCGAGATATGAATGATTAAAATTCCCGATTAGACAAAGAGGGTGATAGCCCTCTTGATATGTTATGTGACGTCATATTACACTTTCACCATTTAAAATACACGTAAAACTCTGTTTTTAGTATTTTTGCTAGAAAGAGACAGATAATAATCTTTAAAAGCTTATAGCTTCCTTGATATTTGTCGGATTTTAATTTCGTGTTTAAATATTATTACAGTATTAACAGTATTTTCATATTCTGAAAATAAATGTGAAAAAAATTTTCATGCATATTCCTTATTGAATAACATTTATCGCAAATTAGTAATAGAGGAAAGTCGAAACCTGGCAGATAGGCGTTTTTAGGTTTTTTTTTACCAACCTAGCCGACTTTGATAGGAACTATGCCGACATTCATCTGGAGTTTGTGAAAGGAAACTGCAGAAAATACGCCGACAGTTTAGTTACAGTTTTTTTTTTAAATTAATATAATTGACAAAATGCCACCGTTAGGAATCGACCCAACAACCTTTCCCTGCCTTTAATAGCTCGACTACTCGAACTGGTATTAATTTAATATACATATAAACCAATAAATCCGACTAGCATATGGTATCTATTCGTATTAACATAACTTAAGACGAAAAAAATTAAAGGGAACATAAGTCCATTAAATGTTATTATTACCCACAGGGCATTATGCTGCGCAATGTGTACGAATATATGTTTTATTTATAAGATCCAATGTACGAATATCGTCCGTTGGATTGTTATTACAGTTTTAGTGTGAATCATTTGTGTATGGTGGTTCGTTCTTCGTACGGGTTATTATATATAATGGGCTTTAATATTATTATGGGTTATGTTTAGTTATCCTTAATTTTCCCATAATCTTTTTTATGGGCGTGCCGTGCCGTATGTGCATTCATGATTATATTTCCGTATTATAGAATAATTATATGGTCTTGTTTTAATCGATTTGAATTACTTAATTTAATAAGGATTTGGAGTTAGTTTATTAGTTTTATATGTACACTTCAGTTCATAAAAATTGAACCATTAAGTCACATTCTAAACGTATATATTACTAAATATATGTAGAATAGTGCATCCAGTAAAACTTAGAATGTTTCAACTGATTCAATTTTTATGAACGGAAGTATATATTATTTTATAGTTCTCAATAAAATTGCTTAATTTATCGGCAATATACGAAAATATTGCCATTTTGAAGAGGCTACTGAGTTTATGAACATAGAACGTAATAGGGAATATGCATGAAAATTTTTTTTCACTTGAATTGAAGCATGTTTACTTGACAAATATCAAGGTAAAATTACTTTTTAAATAACTTTAAAAATAAGCGAGATATGAATGATTGAAATTCCCGATTAGACAAAGAGGTTGATAGCCCTCTTGATATGTTATGTGACGTCATATTACACTTTCACCATTTAAAATACACGTAAAACTCCGTTTTTAGTTTTTTTGCAAGAAAGAGACAGATAATAATCTTTAAAAGCTTATAGCTTCCTTGATATTTATCGGATTTTAATTTCGTTGTTAAATATTATTACTGTATTAACAGTATTTTCATATTCTGAAAATAAATGTGAAAAAAAATATTCATGCATATTCCCTATTAGAGGCAAATCTCGATGAGCGAGAGTTCGAGCAAAAGTTCCAGGGACTGGAATCTTCTTTCGCTAATGGAGGTTTTTAACTTAACCAAATTTCTCATTTGCAGAGGTGCAGGAACGGTTTTTCTCACTTACAGAGGTATAAAAAGTACAGGAAAAAGTGATAGATATGTAAATACATTTTTTATTTGAATTTGGCACAGATACAGACAACCGAACGTGAAAAAGACTCTCACATATACAGGTTTCTCACTTGTAGAGGTTTTCGAGAGTTAAAATGATAGGACCTGGTAATTACCTTCACAAGAGTATTCTCGCTCATTCAGTTCTCGATCATTCAGGTACCCAATACGACTTAAATTTCGAAGAAGTGAATTTCTACTACTAAAAACAAAAAATATGACGCGAAAGTAGTGGGTTTTAAAAAATTTCATTAAAATCAGATAAAATTTCGCTGAATTATTAAAACAAAGATTTTTGGAACTTGGGGGACGTCATCAAAATTCCTAAAAATGAATTAGGGCCATGCACGGTTTGATCCGATGTTAATAAACTTAATATGTAATTTTAATGTTTTAATACTTATAATATTTGGTACTAAAAAATGTCGCTATAGTAACTGATTCCTTCTTTATGATTCCTTTCTCGGTGAAAAATCGAAGAAGTTTATTTAGCTCTTACGTGGCGAATTTTTTTTCAATACAATCCAAATATTATTCAAAGTATAATTGTCTCACGTTTCAACAATAAATTTCGAATGTCACACAATTTAGTGGAATATTCTATGTACACAAAACACAATAATTGTGTCCAGTTTTTTCTTTAAGCAGATCAGACATTCGTTATTTGCCAAATTCAATGTATACCCGTATGTATAATTATGTATTATACGTGCTTTGGTTTGTTAACAATTTTGTAATAGAACAGTCAATAAGGTGGTTATATTTAATATAAATAAGAGCATAGTGACCCAATTTTTATGAATGAGACTAAAGAAATATTGGTAAAACCTAAAAAAATAAAACGTAATTTTTTTTTAGGTTTTACCAATACATATTTCTTTATTTTCATTCATAATCATTTTTCACTATGCAATTATTCATGTATCTAAATATATGTACACTCCCGTTCAATAAAATTGAACCAACCTAAAATGTTAATTTTCTTACATTTCATAAAACTCCTCACTTTTGTAACTCTCTGTATATTATTTATTTACAAAGATAAGTAGTATATTTTTTAAATGTGAAAAAAGAAATGGAAGTTTTATATTGTTTATTTATGTAAACAAGTCAGTGATAGAGTAAGAATGTGTAATGTAAACACATGTTAAGTGTTATATCTTCCTTTTTACGTATAAAAATTAAATTAAATATTGTATCTGTCAACAACATTTATTACAAGAATAATCAAAATTGTGAGGTTCTGATTCGGTTCAGGCCGGTTCAATTTTATTTGAACGGGAGTGTACCTGTTTGTTTAAATTTGTATATTTTTATCATTATCATGTATTTTCTGATGAAGGAACTGTGTTCTGAAACTAGTCATAATAAAATTATTGTAACGAAACCCTTAAATATTTGTTTTATTTAATAATTATAATAGAATTTTGTCAAGTAATCGTTCAATACAAAAATTGTAAAATTAAATAAGAAAAAATTTTTTTTGTAATATGTTCCCTATAATTTATGCAGAATCTATTTTTACACAAGAATAAGAAAAAGTTTCCGATCTTTTTTTTTGTTTTCAAAAAACAAAGTACTATAATATAATTTTCATTTGAAAGTTTTGTTTGATTCACTTAAGTGTATATTTTACTTGATCTTAAAGTTGATCTTATACATTGAAAATTTAATTTTCATGTGAAAAAGTCATACGTACATACAACAAGCAGGTGATGTTGTCTAGTATAAAATAAGTATACCGTATGTGTTGGAAATCATTGCTAATAGAGAATCAATGTTAAATATTATTTACTATAATAACTATACACAATATGCTTAATAAAGAAATAAAAATAGTGAGGGTACTCTTTAGTGTGTCTGTTGTGTATGCTTGCTGGACTGTTTTATACTTTATTAACATGTAATGAGAATGGGTTAAATATGTTCATTGTTGTCTTCTTAAGTTTAGCATTACTTCTAACAATTGAAAATTATTTTATGAATATCCCTTATTATTTGTTAACCCGACTTCAAAAAGGAGGATGGTTCTCAATTCGTATTTTTTATTTATGTGGAATGTTTGAAAATAAATGGTAGTATTCTATTAACGGTAAAACATAAAACAACAATCCACACAAATTAAAAGAAAAATTAAACCCCAAAAAGAAAAAAAAAATAGAATTCCGAAAAAAAAAGAAGTTAAACCAACGATTCGAATATTCCTCCATTATTTACTAAACAATATGCGAGTCGATTGTTGAATTCAACTTGGGTATTTTAGCACTTGAGGAGAAATATTCGCACACAATTGTCAACAATTCTTTGCCTTAATTGTTGCAAATTTCCAGGCCTATTCCGCGAATAGATCTGTGTTTTAAGAAAACCCCACAAAAAAAGTCTTTAGGAGATCGATCAGGCGATCTGGGTGGCCACTTGAAGGTTCCAAAACCACTCATAAGACGTTCCTGGAAAGTTTGTTCCAGTAACAGCCTTACTGTCATGGCATTGTGTGCAGGGCAACCACCTTGTTGGAACCATACAGATTCCAGGTCTAAATTAAAAAAGAGCTCTCTCTAAAAGTTAGCAAAATATTATTTCGAAACAAACTCAAATATTTTTGAGAATCTAAAGATCCGCCAATGAAGAATGGTCTTATAATATGGTCATCCAATATTACAGTCCAAACATTCAGTTTCTATGTGTATGTATGGTTTTATAGTAAATATTTTATTTATTTATTTAACATTGATTCTCTATTAGAAATGCTTTTGAAAACGGTCTGTATATATGAATGATATGATGATGATGATGATAAAACTTGGAAAGTTTCTTATGATCTTTTAATAAATTTATTAACTTTGTTAGCGCTAAGAGGTATATATGAAAGTAATATGTGTCACAATTAATGTTCAGAAGATTTGAACTTATAAAACTTATATTACGAACATAATAATCATTGGATTTTATTTGTTCATACACACAAATTGGTTTTAGAAACAATTATTTTATACAAAGAAATTAATTCACAAAAACGCAAGTCGAGTATCTTCATGTTGCTTCTTTTGTATATTTTAAATATACACAAAATTAATTAACTTTTAAAGATATTCGATTGATACACAATGCATAACTGAATTTTCGCATCAATTTGCCAAATGCTCTGTTTCTTAAACTATTTTCCGCATAGAAATCAAATTTCTTCTTAAGTTCTGTTTAAAACAATTTTCGAGCAGTTGAGCTGTTAAAAGCGCCCTGCTCGGAACTGGAAGACAACTGGTTCGATTCCCAACGGTGGCAATTAAATTAATTTAAAAAATAATTAATTGGACGGTTAATTGACTAAACTGTTGGCGTATGGATAAGAATGAATGAATTAACTAGAAGAGTGTTTAATATAGCAATTGTAATATAAACTTATTTATTTTTCTTAACTAGACTACTAGAACATTAACTAAACACAAACTTTCACGTCTGTAACTTCCAAAATGGCGCACTTCCCACACAAAATTACGTCCCTTATTTAATCCCCTCCTTAGGGGATGAATTTTCAAAAATGCTGATAAAACTGACTTTTATTTATAAACAGAAGACAATACACCAATTTCCATAGTTCTCTCTTAAAAATGACGAACTTCTATTCATCTAATATCTAACTCCCTTGAGGGATGAATTTTCAAAAATTATCCTTTCTTATTGCTCACCTACGTTATATAAAGAACGCTTTAAGCGCCATGGACTATATTTATTTGCACAGTCAACAGTATTATGGGCGATGTAAAAGAACTAAACAGCTGATATGATATGGTTCAATTATTATAGGTATTTATAAACACCAACAATGAACCATATAGTAGATAGATAGATAAGATTGTAACGGCTACACTTCGACCATAAGGTCCATTGTGATGCCTAAAGATGTAAGGATGTAGGCTAGGAATTGGTAGGATGTGCGACTGCAGCCGACTCCGATAGGAACTATGCCGGTATTCATCTGGAGTTCGTGAAGGAAACTGCAGAAAACCTTCAGAAGCATAGCCGATTACTTCGTTCTTGTCCATATGCCGACAGTTTTGCCAATTAACCACTAATTGACAAACTGCCGATGTCGGAATTCGAACCTATAACCTCCCAGTCCCCAAATAGACATAACGCCTTAGACCGCTCGGGTGCTTGGCTGGTAACCATATAGTAACACATATAGCTCGTATATAAAATAAAAACGATTAGAATTATTGGTGAAAATTATTAATTCGTTTTTATTATTATTCTATAAAATGCGTGGCAATAACTAACATTAATATTTATATCCCTTTCAATTTGTTAAATTACACTGTTACACATTGAACTATTAGGAATAGATATGTTACGGTAAATGTGAGTAATCACTGATTAAATGCTAACCAAATTAAAAGATCAAAATAAACTTGTAAAAATTGATCATATAAATTGATTATTAAATTTCATAAGTTTGAATAACCTTGGTCTATTTTTAGGACTTTTAAATTAGTCTTGACAAATTTCTATATATTTTCCTATGTATTTTTCGATTTCCCCAATATAAAAGGAGACATACCAAATTTTGTATTACCCCCTCCTTCTGAACCCTCTTTTTCTCATGTCCGATCATTTGCCCATTAACGAACCATTATCACAGCTAAATTTTTGCCGATTTGATAAAAAATTTATTTTTAAATCTACTATTTTTACTATCTACTGAATCTACAAATTTCAAATAATTCGATGATTCTTGACCCCAAGTATACTGATGGTTTTTTAACGGAACAAAATTTGATCGTATATTCAAATTTTTGTCCCCGATTTGGATGAAACTGACTATATAAGGTAAATTGAACCCAATAAATACGAAAATCGAAAGCGAATAAAAGGGGAATTAAATCGTATAAATGTGGGCATTCCTCAGAAACTATTCATTAAACCGTCAAACCAACTGGATTTTTGTGTTTTTTTGGTCCCAATTACCTTATAAACTAATTTCATTCAAATCGAAAATTGAAAATTTTCAATTTGTTTTCGATTTTGCCTAAAAAAATTTTGTTTCCGACTTCAATTAAACTCAGTATATACGAGAATTTTGATCCAAAAATCTTCTTCATTCCGCGATTAGATGCATTGTTTTCATCTCCTTTCCATCTCAAAAAGTATTAGAGATGGGTATCTCTGTTTTTCCTAAAAAATTCCTTAAGTGAAATCGGATAAAATATGCGGATATTTTTTTGTAACGTCATCGGATTCAAAAAAACCAACCAATTTTTGACTATCACAGTTAAATTTTACCCGATTTTAATGAAATTTTTTTTAACCCCAAAGGATTGTATAGCGTTTATCGATTTTGAAATACAAATCCCATGTTGGAACCATCTCAAAAACTAATGAAGATATCTTGGTTTTTCTATCAAAATTGGATTCCTTGAATGGAATTTAGTAGATTTAAAAAAAAAATTTCATCAAAATTGGATGAAATATGCCCAAAATTGACGAAACACAATCAATTTTTTTACTTTCAAAGTTAAAGTTTGTCCATATATGAATTTAAGGTATTAGATATTAGGTATCTGAATTGGAATGATATAATGCGCACGCATTTTATCTAGTTAATATTTTTCAACTAAACAAATGATAGTTTCTCGTCCAAAACTACTTTTTAGTTGGCTAAATTAGATTTTCCATGACCATTTATGAGATTTTCAGATTTTCCCTGACCTAAAATAAATTCCAAGCTGTTTCCAGGTATTCAGATCTGTCGCCACCCTGATATAGAAGTGAAAAACTACAATAGTCTATTCCCGTGACATCTACTTTAAATAATTCAATTCAATTCTAGATCCTAATAACTCTACCTACAATTTGTTTATCCACTTCTAATATTAAAATATATTAATCATTTCCTGTTTTACCGGAGAAAATAATATTTTATAGGCTATGATTGGAAAGAGAAGTTTTATATTATTTTATATTAACAAAAACATCCAAACATTAATTGAACAGACAACAAGGGCTTTGGGTTTTATTTTTAAGAGAGACTGTCGCTATATGTGCATATGTATATAAGCATCTGACAAAAAAAAAATGTGAAAGGGGCCAAGTTTTCGCATACAAACAGTATTCATATCCCAGCAAAAACAAAAATGTTCTCCAACAAAAGTAGAGTAATTAATGAACGAACCAAGTTTTTTTTTACAAAAGTGAGAAATATTAGTATATATTTATTGTGTAAGTTTCTCAGGTGCAGGGTATTTCATATTTTACTTGACAATTTTATTCCTTTGTATATTAAGTGCTATAAAATCTTACCACTTGCCATGTAAAACATGAAATAGCCTCTTGAGATATTATTTTTACTTAAGACATAAAAATTCAATAAAAAGAGATAGTAAAAAAAAATTGGAAAGGTTCTAAAAAAAAATTTTGTACGAATGAAAATTTTATTTAGTTTGATTGAATATCATGAATAAATGAGATGTTATTTTCTAATGTAATTATCGAATCACAGATCATAGAATTTATAATTATATATTAAACTATATTAAATTAAAACTACCATGTAGAAAACATTTTCTATAATATTAAAATTGTAATTTCAATCGCGTAAAAATTCTAATTTTCCAGAAAAAAGTATCCGATTTTAAAACTTTTCTGGGTGGTTTCAGTCTAAGAACTATCTACCTTCCAAATATCAACTTTGTAAAGCTACTGGAAGTACTCGAGAATATTGAAGATGAGTCAATTAGTCCCCAAAATGTTAAATATCTTGGAAACTGTTAACGCTGTAATGTTACTTTTTAAATTGAGCTCTACTTTTTTTGTTCCTAAGATGCAGAGGCCTAAAATAATCTCTAATTACTCCTAAAGCATATATAGTACAGTATGCGTCTATGCTTAAACTTGGCCCGACGCACTATCGTGCTATGTGAAATTAATTTTTATTACTATTTTTACAACAGTATGGCATAGATATTGAAAATCGTAATAAATTTGCTAAAATGTTTACAGGCAAAATTTTTATTTTGACACGAAATCAATAAACAATACACTTACCTTTTGCCAAAAATATTATTTATTGGCCATTATTTTTTTGTTCGATTAAATTATTATATCGTGAGACCTACTTTTAATAGATGGTAATCTTCGATAACCAAGTTTTGAGATGGGTACAAATACATTGATATAGACGAAATTTAAAAAAATTGTTTATTGTTTTAGATTTAGCGCTTTAAGAAATAGATCACAAGAATCGCGTCATTAATCTAAAATATCATTCGTCGTTACATCATTTGACGTTACATCAGTTCTTACGTTAAATAAATATATTTAGTTATATTAATAATATATATATATATATATATATATATATATATATATATGTTCGGTAAGGGATTTAAGGTTTCGATTAACCAATATTTCACACAGGTCGCCGGGATAATTTGGGTAGGAAAGGATAAACGCGACCAATATACTATGAAACTACACACATATTTCCATATCATTCTATGTTTATTTCATTAGGATGTTTTATCTGGGAGTGTAAGTACTATTTTTTCGTAGGTATCGTAGGTAGGACTACTCATATTGATGAAGGAGGCAATCTTACCATGAGCTCTTGGACTATAAATACAAAAATATCTGTAATATATTTATGTATGTGTATGACTGTCTGTCCTTCGGATCTATGTTTACATCGCTGAGCCCCATTCCAGTTCGATATTAATATCCAGTCTCGAAGTATATTTTATTCGTCTTTCAAATTTCGAAAAATTAAGACTAGACTTTGAGTTTTGTATTAGAATGTTTCAACTGGTTCAATTTTTATGAATGGGAGTGTATGTGTGTTCTAGAGTTAAAAAGGAAGGTCAAGTTCGTGAATGGGGAAAATCGGACCATGTTAGAGCAAAATGGGCAGATAATAATAATTAGAAAGAGGGGTACCGCAAACGGGTCCCTAGCACCTAGACCAACGGGTCCTCTGTGCCATCCATGAGAACAACCTATCACCCGAAGGATTCCCTATAGGATTCTGTCGAGGCCAGACGCCACACAGAAGGCCTACAACTTCTCCGCCGGGATTTCTCCCAGGATTGATGGATCCAAAGTTTAGGACGCAAACATTCTATATTTGACACCCTGCAGGCTTCTGCAGGTGTATACAACATGTATGGAGATTTCAGAGTGGGATCATCAAAGATCCTCAAGTTATGAAGGTGGTAGTTCAATCAAGTGTCCTGTCAAGAGCCCCACCACCCTCCTCAACTCAATTCTATTGAGTTTCAACCGAGCACAGTCGAACGGCCTAGCTGTGCTTATGGACAACTGCGCAAAGTCCCAGTACCCGAGATGAGCTTGTCGAGCCACCCCTTGATTCGGTAAATTACGGACCATCTTGCTATGAGAACGATAGACTCAGGTGAAAGGGGCATTTGAGATGATCCTTATAGTGCCTATCTTTTAAACCGTAAGAGAAAGAACAAAAATTTGATTCTCTTTTAAAAATAAACAACTTTTGTAAGAAACTTTTTTTTATAAATTCAGTATATACTGGGTATTTAAGCAATTAACTAAGTTGATATTTTTACATGTTTTTTATTACCGTGAGTCTATAAATTTGCCCAAATTAGTTTAAAACAATGTTTACTGTATATTCAATCCTACGTAAGATTATTCGCTCGATATACTTACTGTGGTTTGAGTATGTTATTTGTGACTGTATAATACAGAGGGCATTACTAGTCATACAAATTTCACATTAATAAAAACAAATGAAACACAACAAATCGAGTTGATAAAAGTTGCTTCACTAAATTTAGCAAAGGAAATAATAATCAACTTATAAATAAAGTTATTAAATAAAAAAAAAAAGAAGAAAAAAAATGTGTATATGAGAGACGGTCAACAAACTGTGTTGTATGCGATAGAGCAAATAGCCTTCAATTGGCAAAACATACGCGAACCATAGACGTAATAAACGGTGGGAGGACTGGCATGACAGTACATATGCAGAGACCAACCATGACGGATAGACTGGCCGCATTTGTGTTTGTGTAAGTACGTTATGTTGTGTTGTGTGTTGTGTCGACACATCGTGGTCCATAACACAACAACACCAACCAAACAGTCATCATCATCAACATTATTATTGTCGTAATGCCAACACAAATCTAGTTACTTACTTTTATAAAACATATTATTCTGTGTCCGTTGTCTGCAACATGTCTAAGAAAAACTGTGAAATGAACTATGCGATCGTTTTTTTTTTTGTACGGATTGTATTTTCATGTTTAGCATACAGTAACTAAAATCATGCACTTGCTTATTTCAATACCAAGTGGGAATAAAAACTAAAAAAAATGTAAAAAAAAACTCCCAAAGCAACAAAGTACCAAATACTCTACTAGTATTATTCAGTGGAAATCATCCAATATAATGAAAAATGATTATTAAAAATATTTTCAGGATAGAAAAAGGACAAATTATCCTTACAATATCCTTGAAATCAATTAAACCATACTAAACGTATTTATTAATATGCAAATACTAGTTTTTATATTATCTAGAACATGGAAGTGCGCAAGACCGAGTTTCAGGGGCTTTTGGCTTTCGTACTTACAGTGCTAATACTTATCCTTATTATTATTATGTTGAAAAAGGTCCCTAATGTCCTGGGTGTGATAATAATGTCACTATGATCTATGTAAGAAATAATTCTTAAGGGTATTGATTAACGGGTTTGCTGTTTATATTATTTGTAAAATACACACTACTCCCTTTCAAAAAAAAATGAACCAGTTGAAACATACTAAGTCTAAATGTGTGTAATTTAGTATTATATACGCTTAGAATGTGACTTACTGTTTCAAATATATTGAATTTGAGAGTACATATTAAATTAGTTACCGTATTTAATTTCATTAGTTTTTGCCACAATATCTGAAATATATAGAACGCCTATTAGTGCGACGACACAAAAACACGAAAACCTGACCAACTCGGAGTATGATAAAAAAATCGCATAAGGATATTGTAAGGATGGATGTCCTTTTTCCATCCTGAAAATAATTTTATATAAAAAATCATACATATCTTGGTTAGGGGTCGAACCTAATTAATCTGGTGCCGGATTATTCTATAAAGGAAATTGTCTAAATAAATGTCAAATTAATAAACGCTAGTCACTTCCATTAGTATAACATAACCGAAAGGTAACCATACTAACAGTGGAATGATAAACACGTACATAGTTAACAAAAACAACTAAATGTGCACTCCCGTTCAAAAAAATTGAACAGATCTAAACCGAATTAGTCTCAGAATTTTGATTATTCTTGTAGTATATGTTTTGTACTTCCATTTCTTTTTTCACACTTAAAATATATACTACTTATCTTTGTTTATAAATAAATCATTATACATAAAGTTACAAAAGTGAGGAGTTTTATGAAATGTAAGAAAATTAACATTTCAGGTCTGTTCAATTTTATTGAACGGGAGTGTATGTAAAAAGTTTAAATTTTTGAATGATAGATCAATATTTGGAATCATTGAAGATATTACACAAGTTTTTTGGTAATTGTATACGATTGGATACAATTTTCACCTAGAACTACTACGTAATCTTACATCAAATACCTTTGCACTTAACCAATTCGTTCGTTTTTATTTGTTCTAAATCAGCAGAAAAATGAGATAACACTTATTTACAAAACGACTTCGGTATTGAATGAAATAGTACTGTCAATATTCCATAAAATATGTGACTGTTTTTAGAAATTTTTTTAAATTAAAAAAAGGGCTCTGTCATTTAAGACAAATAAAAACAAAAGTAATTTAACCATCAATTTACAATAGGAAATAGGAATCAATTTACAATTTACAACACATAGACAAATACACTGTTCACATATACAAAATAATGTTATTTTGAAGAATAATAATAACTTTAAACTTTTATATTTCGAAAACAAAACGGTAACACACGATTTTTTTTTAAAATTTATATAATAAATATTTAGCTTTACTCTCCTAGTTTTTTTTTAAATTATGTCGAGTATTTTTTCTAACACAACAGATAATAGTTAGGGGAGCATTAAGTTTAAATGCTTCTAATGAGAGAGAGTGAGAGAAAATGATAACTTTGATATTAATTATCTCGCGTTCTAAACGGTCAAAAATTCTGAGACTTCGAGATTTATTAGAGATTTTTACGTTATTTTTAGCTTGTGAAAAAAAATGAGCAAAATCTGTCAAAAAGTGGTGATATGCTGGAACATCCTTAAAATTTTGAATTTGTTGAATAGATATATGTTTGGGCCACTCACAAAAAGCTTTTGTGACGTAATTAGTTCCACATTCAACTAACATGAAACTGACCGAGATATAATTTTGGATTCATATAATTAAAGCCCAGAACTATGATCTAGAATAGAATTTTTCCACAGTTTACACTGTGTGTATGTTGAGGGTTAAAATCAACGAATATAAAAATTCCTGTATACATTCATAATAAAAACTATAACAAATCATAACAAGTTTTTACGTTGTATTGGAAATCAGTGAAATGCTGGAAGTGTCACAAGCCAACATCCACAATATTTCAAATCTTCTATATCCTTGTTTTCATTTAAAATACTCGTATGTTTATGTTCATAATATACTTTACGATTTGTTTTTCCGCTATAAAAGTGTATGTGTCTCAAGCTTAATGTCTTTCACGTGGATTATCTATATGCTATTACTTTCCATCATAGTGCTCATTTATCTATCTGTTCATATACTGTCTGTTTAGTTTACATCTTCGTATAATAGATCTCCCACGAGTATGAGGGAGTACATATGTATACATTAAGCAATTTGTATGAGAAGGAGGTCTTATAGGTTTGAGTGGTTGGTAGCCACTCGACTAGATGGCAGTACACACAACATGAGTTCTTCAAAAATCAGTCCTTGACGGGAGAAAATATTATAAGGGCGTTACAAAATTTTTGCGGGCGAAGCCGCGACGGGTAATGCTAGTGTTATAATACAATACTGATTGTTTAAGTGTGACAAAGTAAACCATATAGAACATAGTACATTACATATAGATAGTGATAGTTACACTATACAGTATGCCAGATTGGATGTATTTTAAGAAAACAAGCTGTATATAAATATAATATGCAGCAATAATAGCTCCCACCACTAGTCGTCAGTCAGTATGATTTATGCATGATTTCCTTTTTATTGTGCATAATTAATATATGCTTCATCAATTTGAACTCACTTTAAATGTCTCATATTATTAAATGCCTTTACAATTTCTTTTTTGTCTTTTTTAATTGACCATTTATTGGCCAATTAATTCTTGTTGAAGATAGTAAAAATTTATTATTTAATAAATAACATATTGTGTAATTTAAAAAACAAATTATATCTAAAACTCCCAGTGGAAAATAATTTTAAACAAGTAGAAAATAACAACTGAGTTAATTGCTTAAATACCCGGTTTATACTGAATTTATGTAAAAGTTTCAAACAAAAATTGTTTATTTAAAAAAAACATTTTTCGTCTAATAAATTTTTTCTATCTCGCACAGTGTTAATGATGGATATTGCCTCCCTTGGCGGGGAGAAGCACAGTCCGCTGTTATCTCTTTTCGTTTTTGAGTTATCGTGTCCACGGACGGATGGACATGCGGAAATGTAGGTCATTTTATGAACACCTATAACAAAAATTTTTTTCTTCGATCAATATTTTCAACCATTACAAAGTCGGGACTAAACTTAATATAGTTTATATTAAATTTTTATGAGCAAGATCATAAAAATGGTTGGTACAAATTCAAACAGTGCTCGAATGAGAATTTTATGACCACAGAACCATAACCAGTAAGGTATATAATTGATTATTGGCAATGCAACCGACCTTAGATAGATAGATAGATAAATTGTAGAGGCTGCCTTAGACGGGCTACACTTCAACCATAAGGCCCATTGTGATGCCTAAGGATGTGAGTGGAGTAGAAGGAATTTTTTTTGTATAGACTAGGAATTGGTAAGATATGCGGCTGCAGCCGACTATGATAGGAACTATGCCGATATTCATCTGGAGTTCGTGAAAGAAACTGTAGAAAACTTTCTCAAACATAGCCGGTTACTTCGTTCTTGTCCATACGCCGACAGTTTAGTCAATTAACCGCCCCTTTTTTTTCTTCATAATTGACAAACTGCTGATGTCGGGATTCGAACCCATAACCTCCCAGTTTCCAAGTAGATATACTGCGCAGTCATAACGCCTTAAACCGCTCGGCCACTTAGCAACCGACCTTATTGGTTTATTTGAGGCATTGCATACACGCAACTTGCCGAGAATAGCTAAAAATTCCATATTTTATTAATTTTTATCTTTGCAACAAATAGGGCAAAAACCGTTTTCTTGGTTTCAAAAAATTCGTCATAAATTATGTATCAATAAGTTGGTTTTGAAAAAAAAATCTACAGAAAAAAAAAAGTTCCAACTTTAATAGTGAATAACTCTTTTATTATATATAGGCAAAAAATTTCAAACTTAGCTATTCTCAAGGGGACGGTTATTCTTAACATCTACTCAAAATTATAGTACATTCTGCAGAATAGTGGGTTTACGGTCATAGGTACTACCTTAATAAGAACAGAATAAGTAATATCACATCATCGTAATATCCAACAAAAGATAATATATGAGTAATCTAAACTCCTTGCGAGCACAGCGAGTAATCTAAATACAGACAGTTTTATATAATAGTTATAATGTTTAGAATAGATAAACATTTATAGATAATATATGAATGTATTATTTACATAATCATATAAAATGATATTTTTATTATTTTATATAATATTTTTTATAAAATCATGTCTATATAATATAAATATAACATGATTCATATAATAGTCCAAGAGCCCATGGTAAGATTGCCGCCCTCATCGGACATCATCAATAAGAGAAGTAAATTAATAAGTATACATATCCGCCTTTCGAGGGCAATCGGTCGCCCTAAGTCAATCCTGTCAGGGTGTCTAGTACTATATTTTGGCAAAAAATTCCCTGACTTTTCCAGGGTTTCCAGACTTGAATTCGAATTTTTCCAGAACATTTTTTCATATAATATTTTGTTATTGATAGGAAAATTAAGAAAAGCATACATTTGTTCATTTATATTCATTTTTTATGGATAATATGATAAGACCTATAAATTCTTTTTCATGAGTGACAAACATAAAATTTTTTCAAAAACCTCAAAAAAGATAGATAATTATTAGTAATAATTTTTTAGAAATAAATTATTTTAAATACGTTTATACGAAATATCCTAAAGTCCATGAAATTCTGTGGAATTTTACGAAATTCCCTGACAATTCCATGACTTTTCCAGAAACTCAAAATTCCCTGACATTTCCAGGTTTTCCAGATTTACTAGACACCCTGGTGCAAATTACTGTAATTAAGCTTATTACATTCGAAAAAATAGAACTTTGGCTTCCTCATACAACATCCTAATGAAATTGAAATGATAGGGAAATATGTGTATCAGAATATTTTGAACGCATTTAACCCTATCCTTTGCAAACTACCCAGGTGACCGGTATGAAAAAACGTATAATCGAAAACTTACCCCCCTCATCGAACCTCCTTAAGTTTTTTTTTTTAATGAAAAAGTTAGAGGGAAATAAACAAGTGAAAATAACAGCTAACTGAGTTAATTGCTTAAATACCCGGTATATACCTTAATTTATGAAAAAAACTTTCTACAAAAGTTGTTTATTTTTCAAAAAGGAACATTTTTTTGTCTTTAAATTTTTGTTTTATCTTTTACGGTTTCAAAGATAAGCAGTTTTGCACATTTTGTCCAAACGTGATCCAATTTTGCCTATTCGAACTAGACCTTACTTTTTAGCTCTTTTCGCTTTGAGCTACCGTGTTGACGGATGGACAGACTGACGAGCATGTAGAAATGGACTAATTAGGTCATTTTTATGAACACCACCAAAATTTTTTTTCTGCGATCAATATTATTAACCGTAACAAAAACGGAATTAAACTTAATATACCCAGGTATGTATTATATACCGGGTATATAAATTTCTCTTAATGAAAAAATTGATCGTAAATAAAGTTTTAGCAAACAAATTTTACTTCAATGAATTTATGACTCGAACATATTTTCTGTAACTCTTATATTTACAGGCGATATTTTAATGCATAAGTAATAAAAAAAGCTAATAAAGCTAGAATGCATGTGTCATTTTCCAGATATTTTCTTTAATATTTTTCTTCACATCATAAAAGAGAGATTATTGGAAATAACTTGTAATTAACTAGAAATACGTGACCTAATTTCAGCACAAATCTTATATATTTTACTATTAACAAGTAATGTAACAACTAACTGAGTTAATTGTTTCAATACCCATTATATACTGAGTTAATGGAAAAATTTTTCAAACAAAAGTTGTTTATTTTAAAAAGAATAAGATTTTTTGTTATTAAATTTTTGTTATATCTCTTACGGTTTCAAAGACAAGCAGTTTTGCCCATTTAGGACACATAAATTTCAGCTCGTAATCTCTTTTCGTTCTTGAGTTATCGTGTCCACAGTCAGACAGACGAACATGCGGAAATGGCCGGATTAGGCCATTTATAAAGACATATGCCAAACATTCATGCCTACGATCAATATTTTTAAGCGTTACAATGTCATGATCAAACTTAATATACCTTGTATACTTGCATATACTGGGTATAAAAAGAGTTTTATATACAGTTTTACATGTATCAGAAATCCAATATATAATTAAAGATAATAGAAACAACAATTTCATTATCATAATAATTTAGTGTATGCGTTATGAATTCAAGAAATTTTATAAACGAGGCTAGTGTTTGAAATTTAAATTACTTAGTTTTATGCACATGCCCATCATAAAATACTTAGTAATTAATATACTCGTTAAAATTGTTTACATGCAATATTTAATTTTTGTTGGATAGCCATCTATTGGATTTTTGTGCAACTAAGGGAAATTTAAGACTTAAATTCATATTTTGCCCCAATTCCTAGACTAATTATTTGTATTTTATAAATACGTGTTTCTCACCCGTGAGACACGCACCAAATTAGCAAAGAGTTACATATCTTTGAGTCCATATCCCGGAGATAGTTACGATTAGCTACTTTTTATGATTAAAAGCATATGATTAGTCTTAAGAACTGGTATGTACAGTATTTTATCCCGCTATATAATATATTTATAAACCTGGAGCTTCTCGTAAAAAAACGCAAATTGTATATTGTATAGATAATTTCACATAAAAACAATCAAGTGCTTGATATGAAAAATCATACCAGTGGCGTAGCGTAGTGGGGCGGCACCCTTAGAGGGCGGCAAAATTTTACAATAAATAATAATAATATCTTGTAAATATTTGAACCATTGCATATTTTTGACGTACCTACGAACTCACTTGAATTATTAAAATTTATTGTGAAATCCAAACTGGAAGATACTTTGCCCAATATTATAATAATGCTTCGAATATTCTTAACAATTGTTCTAGTTCTAATTGGAAGTGGATTTTCGTTTTATATTCAATTCGCTAATAACTTAATCTTGTTGATCGTCAAGGTATAATCATAAGTGTTCTATACCTGTTATATCAAAGTAAGTGGCATATGTGTAAGAATTTTTGTAATAAATGTGATTATTATATTAAAAAAATCTTCTTCCGCCCCGAGCGGCTGACACCCACGCTACGCCACTGAATCACATCTAAGATGGACACACATCAAGGATGGAAATCTAACCCCTGATTTCTTGCATTCCAGACCAGTGCTCTGCCTCTGAGTCATCGAATGCTATATTGGTGGAAAGTATATAATTTTACAATATTTTGTCCTAAACATCGAAACATCCTGTACAGTAATTTATGGCAATTTACTAAATATACCTTAAATAAATAGAAAATTATATATCAAGAAAAACTTATTTAAACTGATAGGCAATTGTTGAACAGGAGGCGGTAGTTGTGTTAACAAAACATATTGACAGTAAATTATACCTAATTTGCATACTTGTTGCGGCTGTCCACAAGACTTTATATCAAGTAACCTATGTAGACGATAAACTAGTCAGTTAGTCACATGTTCACTATTGTAGTAGCCTACGTAATAATATATACCTCTTCACACAATGTAACTAAACACGTTTAAATGGAAAAATAGAAGTTTTTATATTATCATTAATAGATACGAAGAAAATTGATTCACAGTAACAACACTTGCTTGCATAGAATGAAATTATAAACTTTTCTACACAGAAACAAAATAAAGTGTGTATATGTACTTATGCACGCACGTAAGAAGTTATACTTCTTTTAAAATAATTTATTAAATTAATATTAAATAAGGTCAACACTACTATTAAGACACAAAAGTTTAATAAAATGGTAAAGTAGAGAAAAACTACATTAGAAAAATATCTAAAACAAATGATTCTACATTGTATCACGGTAGAACAAAACCAGCGTAACTTCTTCCTTTAAAATTAGAGTTTGAAAGACTGACACTAGATCTATTATTTACATTAGAATCAGAGTTAGTGAAATTTATCAAGACCTGTTCAGGTTTTTCAATATATACATTTAATATACAAAGTTTGCGAGCCCATAAAATATATCATTTACAATGTGGTTCGTAATTTGAATATTCTTCTTTTATCAGAAACATGGAGAAGTAATGATTTAGAGTAACTATTTACCAAAATAATAACAATCGTTCATCATTCTATAATGTATAATATTGTCTTGCTTTTCAATTTCAAAAAATCATATCTCACACAAACAAAATTTTTGTTCAGTGCAAAATGTAGTTACACTGCTTATGTGACACGCAGGTTTCTGTCTGTTTCGCTTAAGCATATAATGTATGTATATATATAAATTTTGTCTATATACTGTATGACCCACATTTTTTACTGAATAACTCCGAAGCACTGTGCAATATAGCAGGATAGAAATCAGTATTGAATTGATAAGCGCTACATTAGTCGAGTGATATATCAGTTATTCGTTACATGCTGAAAATACACTCTTATCGAATTCTCATATCGCGCCAAAAGAAGTATAACTTCAAAAATTTAACTACACGACAAATTTGCTTTACTCGGATCAATTTTTATGAAGGCTAGAGAATAATAAATTATTCTGAGAAAATTAGCTTTGTGGGCAAATTAATATAACCCATGTTATTTGAAATAAGATAAGCTGCGATTCAGTGTTGGTATCGTACGGAGTCCTCAATGTAAAAAACTCTGAACTCTATTGATTTGATTTTTACATTCTTAAGTAGCTTATATTCACTTGAAATTAAATTATCAATTAAGAAGATTAAACATTTAAAATGATTAAAAGGTCCTTGGTCTAATAATTGATATTAAAAATGACTCATTAATCAATAATCGACAAATTTTATATATCTTATCAACTTATTTTATAATTAAATTTAAAAAATGCAAGTACATTATGCAAAGAATAAAAATGATAAAAAATCCAATATTATTGGTTTTAATTTCAAAACATCCAAATAAAACCAAAGACAAATCAAAGATGCTTGTCGAAATGCACTAGAACCAAAATAGTTGAAAGAATGATTGTTATTATATAAAAACGTTAAATATAAGACAACTGTTTATCGTAATACATGTAATTAAATAAAATCACTTGATAATTATTGTTAATTAAATAAAATAAGTCATTAATCAGGTACAATGAATCATTACTGAAAAATTATTTATCAAGAACAAATAGACCACTTGTTAATATTAGAACTACGTGTAACAACCAAGCAAGTTATTTAAAATCAAAACAAATTGATGAAATGTAAACAATATTAATCATTTTACAATTAACTAAATTGAATCATTAAATAATAAGACTTATAATCGTTTTTCAAAATTGACCCAAATTATGTACACAAACTTTATATAAACAAATAGGAATGCAATGTCCCATACGTATGTGCACGTTAAATCAATGTTGAACATATTTGAATGTATGAAATTTAGTAAATAAACAAATTATAGTGTTAAATAATGATAAATTAAAATTGACATGAGTTTTATGTTTGGATACACATAACACTTCTTACCTTCTTTAGCAGTTCTACTTGTCGGTGCCGCCGGCGGAGCCCCACTTGTATGGCTTTTATCTATGTTGCCATACATCCTTGAATCACTAATTACACAGAAACACTCACCGAATTAAAATAAACATTACGCGAAAATTACGCGTTTTTAAGATAAAATGTTTATAAGTCACTTAAATTCACAGAGATAACGCGACAGCCATTGATACATTAGTTCATTTTTACGACATCAGACAGCGCATTGTATAAGTGCAGCCATGTTTTATTTTGAATGCGTTCAACAATGTCAAAATGTCAGTGAAAATCTTTTCTTTAACAGAACTCAAAAATTATGATTTTTAAAGAGAAAATATTTCTATTATTTTGATTGTTATTTAAAAATGGTTGTTAAGAACTGTTTTTTCAAATAAATGATATGATTTTTGTATTTAGGTTGCATAATATTCAGTAGCTAAAATGTACGTACCCTTGGATGATGGTATTACACGTGTTAGCAACGGAGCTGTCACATCACATACAGACAAATCGACATGTCAATTGAATTGAAGTTATGGAATCAAAAATAACAATATATGACTCTTCAATAAAGAGGCATAATTATGAAAAACCTGAAGTTAAAATTATATTTTTAGACATCAGTCATTTAGGACAAACATCACAATTTATTTGCTGTTGTACGGCAGTTTTTGTTTGTTATTTAATATATGGGTATTTACAAGAGTTGATTTTTACTTTAGATGGATTTAAGCCTTATGGATGGTACCTAACTTTAGTACAATTTGCATATTATACCGCATTCGGTGTTATAGAAAAATATGCCAGAAGCGTTACTAGACAGTAAGGGCACATTGATTGAAAATTAATATCTCATTTTTATACATAAATTGTAATTTTTAGAATTCCGTTTAAAACGTATCTTCTATTAGCCCTTTTAACATTGGGTACAATGGGTTTATCAAACTCGTCACTTGGATATTTGAACTATCCAACACAAGTCATATTTAAGTGTTGTAAATTAATACCGGTTCTAGTAGGAAGTATTATAATTCAAGGCAAACGTTATGGACCGCTTGATTTTACAGCCGCTATTTTAATGTGTATTGGTTTAACTTTATTCACTTTAGGTAAAATGATTGTATTCTATATTTTTAGCTAATAAATGATTGATTTATTATTATTCAGCTGATTCGCAAGTATCACCAAGTTTTAACACAACGGGAGTGGCAATGATTTCGTCAGCTTTATTGTGTGATGCAGTTATTGGTAATGTACAAGAAAAAGCTATGAAAACTCATAAAGCTAGTAATACGGAGGTTGTGTTGTATTCATATTTTATTGGTTTTGTGTACTTATTTGTAACCATGACGTTTACCGGGGATTTATTTCGTGGTTATTATTTTTGTGCAAATGTAAGCTATAGTAACTAATTAATGATTTAATCCATGAAATCCATACTAGTTAAATTTGTCTATATCAGATAATCATTTTTTGTATTTAAAGATCATACTAGTTTGGAGATATTTAGTGTTTTTATTTTTTAATGTGAAAACATCTATAGCGAGATTATACAAGATTTATATGGGGAGTGAAATGAAATTTCATTTTATACAATGTGACAGTTGGCAATCATCGGCATTCGTGTTTTTAATGGGAATTGTATAGAAATATTCATTGCTATTATATATAGGATATGTTTTCAAATCATGTCTGACTCCCGGGCTCAACACTTTTTTCTAATTACAAAAAAGAAACTTTTTTACCTAAGCCCGGAGTAGTTATTAAAATCAAGACTAAGAAAGAAGAATTTTTTTAAACGATACTTCTAATAAAATTTAATTTGATTTCTTTTAGCATCCAACTGAAACATACGGATATGCATTCTTATTTTCATTATCTGGATATTTGGGTATCCAAATTGTTTTAACATTGGTTCGGACATGTGGAGCTTTTGCCGCAGCAACAGTCACTACTTGTCGCAAAGCTGTCACAATTGTGATATCGTTTATATTTTTTAGTAAACCCTTCACATTTATGTAAGTAAACAAATAATTTTGATATTTATTCTGCTGCTTTATCTTTTAATGAATGGATCAGACTGCATTGGTATATATATTTGGTTAATTTTTCTAAAATAATTTTGGTAAATTGATAATTCGAATTCGCATTTCAAAGCCTTTCCGCGCATAATCGTTCCCCTGTTTTATATTAGTAGAGAATCGCATTATCAAAAAAAAAAATTATATTGGTGATAACTGAAAATTCATAAATTATATTTCAAATTTTGCCCCTATTTCTAGAACATTTGTTTGTATTTTATAAATACGTATTTCGACTACAATGTAGTCATCATCAGTATGAATTAGCTAAGAATTCTCTTTGATTGTTTTAATAATCTTTATGAAAATTTATAGGCTAAAACTTAATTTCTTTATTCCTAAAATGAATATTTCTGATATGTATTTTCTCTAATTGCTTTATCAACAACTAGCCAACATCTCAGAAACCATTCAACTTTCAGGTCGATCCGTGACATTTCCGTTTTAATAAATCAACCCTTAAATCAGTCAAAACATATATTTTTTATTAGATACTTACTTTCAAAGTTCTTCAGAAGCCTAAATACCAACTTCCACGTTTCTTTTTTAAAAAATGACGCACTTCCCATACAAATATTTAGATACTTTTGGCTAAAGATATATACCTAGATAAATGACTAGTTTGTTTCCCACTTTAAACGCCCTGCTAGTGTTTATTGAAGTTAGACATCCGTCAAATTCGATGAAATTGTGATATGTGGAAATCTATACTGTCCTGAATACAAGTCATGGCCACGAGTTAAAAAAATTAGTAGTTTTAGAGTTACGAACCACAGATACTAATTTCTGTGATATTTTTATTCATTTCGTACTATTTAGTTTCATCAAAACTATTAATGTTTTGAAACCTTTGATCAAGATAGCATAAACTTCAACATCTCAATTAATTTGGCCAGGATCTTTACATCTTATGTGGAGTCCTTAACAATTCTATGTTTGAATTGGCATGTCTGTAAACTTGCTTGAACATTTTATTTTCCAAAATAATATAAACTACATACATTTTTTTGTTTTAATTGCAGGTATTTATGGTCAGGTTTAGTTGTGGTTATAGGTATTTATTTAAATATAGTTAGTAAACGACATCCAATGTCTTTTATCGATATTAAAGATATGTTTTATTCATGTATACGCTCCCGTAGACGATATAAAGGTATCACTAATTATCAAAAAATGAATTTGGAAGTATAGACATCTTATTTATAAACAGATATATATAATCATTCCTTTCAAGAAGATTGAGATTATTTTTTATAATATTAACTGTCTTAGTATTTATTTTTAATATTTTACTCTTGAACATCCAATATAATTAATTAATGGCATTTATAAAGTATGGTTTTCCAGATTTTAGTTAAAGGGGAAGTATTGTCAGATCAAAAATAAAAATTATGGGGAACAAAATAACTGAAACGTAGGTATATTTTAACTCTGACTATTGCAGTGACCAAAAAATGTTTTTTTAATGCTTCATTCTTATCTTTAACATGTAAGTTAAGAGCCAATTGGCTGAATGTTCTTCACAAATATCTACCAAGGCCAAAAACCCCTTAAACTCGGCCCTTCGCAGTACTGTGCCCTAGATTATTTTACAAAACTATTTAATTTACTAACACTAACATTAGAAACAGTTTAATTTAAGAAAATTGCTCTCTTTTGCGATAAATAAAATCAGCTGTTCTGAACAATTCCTAATTTTGTCTACTTATGAAAATAGACCTACTGAAACTATTGAATGTTAAACTGGCTGTGTTTTTATTTACAATTAAATTTATGAGTGTAACGCATTTATAAGACAGTTAATTTTAAGAGTAAATTTGTGATCTCAAACTTAGTTTTGTATGTGTTTTAAGCTCAGATATAAAAGTGATATGTACACTCATATACATTAAATGGTCATCAATATGGCGGCCAGAACAGGCGTGGTTTTAAATTCAAACTTAAAATAGTAAACGAATGAGAATTTTTTGCTACCAGAGTCATAAAATTTAGGTCTGGTCACATTTCCAATAATCGATATTCAAATAGTATATCTTTATCATAATTGATAACACCTAAATTGTTTGGCTCTGAGGGCAATAATTCATTCGTTTCGTATTTTAAGTTTGATTCTAAAATCACGCCTATCCAGGCCCGCTACATTGATGATCATTTAATGTATCTGAGTGTACACGTTTATGTATGTATTATTCTTATCGAAAGAAATGTTGTGTACTCTCAACTCTATATGTGGATATTCTTTTCCAAATTTTATTGTTGATTTGTGACGAAACTATTCAGTCTTCGAAACTATTTAGAACAAAAGTTGTCAGAATTTTTATAACGCGGCTATGGCGTTGATTGTACATTTACAAAACACTGAAGTATAAGAAAAGTAGGTATAACCAGATGTTCATTGAATCCTTTATCTGTTATAATTTATTTTTTTCGACTATAAGGACCAAAATTCTTACGATTAAGACAGGAACTTAATATTTATAAAAAATAAGGAAACGTATATTTTATAAACTTGAATATAATTAGTAGGATATCATCACTAAAAGCTTTAACCCCCCCCCCCCCCCCACAATTTCCTTTTCAAATTTAAAACCAATATTATTTACTAAATTTCTTAGACCAAAAAATAGTGTTTTGTTTTGTTTTTCCATTTTCCTCATTTCAAACCAACGAATTTACCAGCGTTATTCATAAAAATAATGCATTTTCTTTATACGATATTCCATTATTTAATAAAAAACATATCAAATATTAAGTTATTTTTTTGCATTTAAATTTTTACTATATCTAAAATATTAGACTATATTTTCAAAATTTTCATTTTTGACAAAAATATTTAACATCGAATTTGATACCAAAGAAGTAGAATATTTCTTTTATTTAAAAGAAATTTGAACAAATAATAACCGCATGAAACAGGGTGAGTCAAAATATATGCGAAAAATTATAAATCAACAATTTCTTGGGTGAATTCATACGACTTGTTTCATTAATGATAAAATATTCGAAAAATGCAAAGGTGTCAACTTTATAGTTTTCAGGATTTCAGGAGATGAATAATGAAAATCACAATAATTCGTAAGTTAGTAGCGATTGAAACCTTACAGTATTTCGTCACACATGAATGTTTGACCGATAAGTGTGCGCACAGCGTTCACACCAAGAAGATGTCTCTATATCTTCTTGGTCCACACTTATGTCACGTACCTATAACATTCTTCCATGAAATTTTTCGCATTTATTTAATGAAACATCCTGAATAATTAATATTAATTAGCATCTATGAATTACAAGATCTTCTGAAAGAAAGATGTAAACTATAAAAATGTTTAACGGTGTCGTAACTTTACATAACCAAAACCTTAAGTCTGCAACAATTCAATAATCAATCAAAAGAATTAAATCTTGTATTCCAAAGCTGCAAAAGTTGTAGTGAAGTAATTGCTTCATGTTTTATAATTATTCCTTTTTCTTTGTAGCAATTGATACGCCATAAATATGTTGGGGGGAGTTCAAGTATTACGTAAACAGGTTTAGGGGGCAGGGATTGTGCAATTATTTCTTATGGTTTCTGACAAAAGGAGAGGGGGGATAAAATAAATCTTAAGATAAAAAAATTATAAAACAATAAACATATTTTTTAAACAATATTTATAATCTAAATTAATAATACTATTTTTATTATGGTATACCGAATTTCTTTTCATATTTCTTACTAAAAATAAATAAATGAATTTTCTGAGAATTGACTTTACGCTACTAAGTATAGAATGTTATACTAATATAACATTCATTGGTCTCAGTTATGACATTGTCTATCCACTGTTTTATTTTTACGGATACGGAGCCCGTGGACAATAAATGATTCTTAATTTTCCAATTTTATTAAAACACTAATACTCTAATTTTAAAAATAATTGAGTCGTTTAAATTTTAATATTTAATAAAAGTTTTGAAAAATTCTTATGGCGTATCATTTGGTGGAGGCGGAGTTAACAATTTTCGTATTTTTGCTTATACAGGGGGTTGGGTGTCTAAAATCATAGAAAGTAGGCTTACGTAATACTTGAACGCCTGCTTGTATGCAATTGCTTCGTTTTATTTGATTTTTCATATGACCCATTATCTTCTTCTTTTTGAATTGTTCGAACTTAAATTTTTGAGTAAAACTAAAGTCACTTAAAAGTTAATCATTTTTAGTGTCTCGTATAGGCGAAATATTTTGAGATAGCAACGTCAATAGAAACTAAAGTAGATTAAGAAACATAATGTTTTGTCAATTTGTATCAAATCAAATAACGAGACATGATGGTGTTGGGATCTCTGGCGATGTGATCACGAAACTTGTTGGCCGAAAGGAATGCCACGGGAATTGGGGTAGGAAAGATCGACCGACCAGCTTCAGTTTATAATTTACCCACCAGAGAGCATATTCAATTGCTTGAGTTCCAAATATGGTTTGTGTCTATTTACAAATTGAGACCATTACTTGCTTTGGTTACATCATTATCGCCAGACTTATCTTGTTTTGCCTATATGATTACTAATGAAATTTAAAAAAAACAAAATAGAGATTTTAGTAGCACAAAACTTTTATTTGTAAATAGTATACACTTACGTATATTTTATGTACAAATTGTATAAAAAAAATTGTTTCTACATTATATATATATATAAATAAAAATATTATACGTGTCATTTATGGCTTTGGAATCATTTCGATAAGAACATTTTTCAATTCTTGAATAATTAACCCTTCTTTCTTCCCTTCTGTACACTTTGTTTTACAATTATTTGTTTTTCAATTGTCTTGAGTTTTCTAATAGTGAGAACTGATCTGTGGGCGGGGCCTAAAAAACATGGCTAAATTTTGACAGTTTGAAATGTCAATTTTTTTATATTTGAAATGTATTGACAAATAATCTATTTCCAAAATTTTATTAATATTTCTATAGAAACTATAAAACTATGTTAGAGATGTGAACTGTCTATAACTTATACTGGTTTCTTTTTCGGCCACCAGACGTGACCAAAGTGGTCAGTTATCAGTAATCAAATTACTAAAACATTTAAAACAGAAAAAGTTATTTCTATACAAAAAAAAAGTACAAATTTCTTCTTTGGGTTTGCTAAAGAATTAATTATTCAACATCTCGGCGCTTATTCGGTAATTAATAAAAGTGAAGACGAAATAAATATGTAATTTGTAATAGAAATATTCATATCAAAAAGAAAATTACAAAATTCTGAGGGATCTCTTTACGTATAAAATTTTCAATTGGCCACAAATATTGAACTAAAACAAATTTAATTTATATAAGACAAAACTGTTTGATTTTCCACACAAATTTTGTATCAAAGTTTATTGTCATAAACACCCATTTTGAATCATAAATAAACACAAAATATCTCCTAAATCTTTACCTAAACAAAACTTGACCGGCGATTAAAATTTTTAAGAATTATTATGATACGAATTATTTTTGAATAATTTGTCGAAAATCTGTAGAGATAAACAATAGGTGAGGGATATTATTGTAAAACTTTTGCAATGAATGTTCTTAAACAAGCTAAATGTACCAAAGAAGCACGCAAATATAATAATCATAATTAGAATGGATAACAATGGGCTCGTCCATAAGTTTTGTTAAAATTCGAGAATGGTTTTCAAGTATTTTGAAACCGAATATTTTAATCGAACCCATTTTACGAAATAACCATATTCCATCCGAAAAAATTAGTTTCAATAAATATTTTCAGTAAAGATGGAATGTAATTATTTCTAAGTGAATTTAAATAAATGTAATTATAGCCCAATCAAATAAGGATTCAGCGTCGGAATGAATGGTTATAAACTACAAATTTGCATGGACCATTCTAAACATTGGCTCAAAAATCTCATATATAATAATCCATTTGGTGATTTTAAAAAAATAACCGATATATAGATTATAGACAATTTTATGCTCTACAAGTTTTATAATGACTTTAAACTCGATTTGACGCATAAGAAACGAGATATTTACATAAAATAGATTTTCGCAACCTTTCCCCTTGAATATATTAAGACGCGGACACATGATTGTATGGTATTTTTGAGCCTGTGTAAGGGCGTTCATTTGCTACGCTAAAATCAAATGAGTACTATCTTTAATAAAATTTATTTAGGATTTGAAAAAAGTTGTAAAGTATATCAATAATCTTACAACGATTTATAACCTTTTTTTATTTGTCCTAAATATTTTAAAAGTATTTATTGTAAAATATCAGGAAATGTAAATTAGAAATTGATTTGACTTGATGTGACAGATTTTACAGTAAACTATATTGTATATTTGTGTGTATGTGTATATTATTTTAGTGTGCGTGATCGCCAGTTTTCAAAATATGGTGGCAAAAACAAACGTAACAAAGTTTTAATTAAATAATTAATTCAAATGTCCGTCAACACCATTTTTTAATGCAATTATACAAACTGCATATTTTAAAGAATATTTATAAACATTATTTATTATGGTGACTACTTTAATAATATAGTTATTATAATTTTAAGTACAAAAAAATTCTGTTTTCCATAAGACGGTGTGTTAAAAGTTTGATTATTAATCGATAATTACTCTTTGAAATGATCGTTAATAGGTTTTAACATTTTTGAGGGAGAATAACTACATAATTGAGCTATTTAATTCACTAAAAAATTTTTTTTATCTACTATTAAGCCTCATGTATGAACGTCCCCTTAAGAATGTCAAACGAAAGGTAAAATTTTCAGCGAATTGTCTTTTATTCCGAGGTTCAGCCTATTGTTTGTTTGCCTTATTTGATTGTACTATTAACTGTTTTTTTTTTTTTTAAATATAAATTATTTTATGCTCAAAAATACTGAATATAATACAAATCTAAAACGAGCACATACAAACATTCACACGGTTGCATTGAAAAAATACATATATATTTATATAAATTCATTTAAAATCTATTTATTTTTTTAAATGTGATTTCTTTAATTCTTTATTTTCTTAGTAAATATTGCATTTTAATTGTGTTTGTGTGAGGTTTATAGATTATGTATAATACTATGCTGCTTTTTTTTTCATGCACATACACCATTTTGTTTTAAATAGTGCTGTTGTGATGTCATCACACAAAAGAACTGCTCTGATCATATTGTTATTAGGTGATTGTGTTGTGATTATTGTGATAATTTTTCTTTTTTTGTCATTGCATGTATTGATTCTTATATATTTTTGAATAATTTGATATCAATTAAATTACAATTACAAAATATACAAAATTCGAGTTGAAGAAAGTCTTATTTTGTAAAATTTTTTCTAGAACGTTTTTATCATCTAATGGTTTATCCACAATACGAGATTACAATACCAAATTAATTGATGGAATTGAAGAGTAGTCTAATTAAAAGCTGGCTCCAACATATGCACTCCCCAAAATTAAAATGTAGTTCAACTGACACGCATATTAACTGCTACGGAATTGTTGGCTAATTAGATCTTGTTAACCACAATTCAATAGTAATTAATATAAGAGATCATACAAGTTTATTATTTTCACCAACCTCTTTCCACATAGTTCACAGAAAATTCTCTGTGTTTAATCTACACAGCTTAGTCACAAGTGTATTCGAACTATTTAATTCCACTGTTTCCTCACTTGTAAATGTTTTTTTGAAAAGGTGGTTGAGGAAAATTTCAAATTACAGAATTTGATCTTATAAAAATTTTAACAATTCGTATTCGAAACATGTTTTGGGAAACCGAATGGATTTGACCCAAATCGTATTATACATTTGTATAATTTGATTTTAAATTCCATTCTGTGGAAGTTATACAAACTCCCAGTACCCAAGTTCTATGTTCCCATATAAAAATTCAATATACCAAGTGCTGAATTCTATTATTCCCAGAATAAACTTTTCACTGTTGAAAAATTATAAAAGGCCACATCTTGTACTTTTGATGCGAGCAAAGATGTGCTGTATATTTATACCCTTCTTAAAATAATGCAAATTTTATGGATAAATGCTAAACATCCAGCCAAATCATGTTACCAGCGAATGTCTCGGTTACAGCAGATACAAGATATTCGGTGCATCTCACCCCGAAACCTGATAAGCAAGCTCCTGACCATTGTCAAGATATGGGAGAAGCGAATCTCGTCAGACTTAAGTAGAAGGGGAAGCACAATGGAACATAAATTCGAAATGCAATACTTTTTATCTTTTTATACCCCAAGATATATCTATCTATGTGTAAATGCTTTATAATTTTTCACCATGGATAGTTTTTAGCCCGAGGAAATTAAAATGAAGCACGCTATATAACAAATTATTCAAATATACACAAGAAACAATTGTTAAAAAATGTTGGTCCGGTAAGTATATTGTTTTGTATTTATTTAAGTTTAAGTACTTTCCTATAATACACTTACACCTAAAATGTAGTATGAAATTGAAGAAATGAAATTGTACTTCTTTTTATATGAAAAAAAAAACATTATTCTCTATTTTTTACTTCAAAAAGATTTTAATTTTTTATCAGACTTAGATTAAAATTTTTTTTTATATAATATATATGATTCTTAAATTATATCCGATTCATTTTTATCCGATGCATAATTTAACAATCGTGAACTATTTTTTTTATTAATTGGTAAAAATTTTTTCGTCATTTGCTTTGGTATAGAAAAAAAGTTGTATCACCCAACATCAAAAGGTAACACGGTTAATAAAAATTCTTTGTCCCTTTGGTGGACATGAAATGTTTTTAAAAATATGTCCCGTCATAGGATGTTTTTAATACTCAATTCCGCTAACTGGAATTTTATTCATATTCCCGACGACTTAAAATTATTCATATTTTGAAAGATAATTCATTAATTAATATTCAGTTTTCAATTTCTACTTGTAGACGTTTTACGGTAATCAGTCAAAAATTGTTTGAATCTGAAGCTATGTCATGTAGCACATTTATCGATAATCTTAAGAATAATTTTGAAACTTGAAGATGTACATATATTCATCTAATAAATGCAAAGACCTTAAAAAGTGGGGATATGAGATAAATTGATATAAATTGTCTTTTATTCTTAAGAATTTTCGATCATTCTATATAGAATTATTTATTCATCACATGTGAAAACTCAACCATTTCATTCTTTATTCGAAATATTTTGAAAATGCCATTTGATAAAAATAAAATGAAGATCATACTTTCTTTGTTCAGTACAAATTAAAATTACTGGTTTTGTTTGTTTTTTTATCACATATACATTTAGTTTGAAAATGGCATTTTCCATTTAAAAGTTATGATTACTTGAAAAATAAATATTCTAATAAAAAATTTTCAGTCAAATACTTCCCTATATGGAAGTTCAGAGGTAACATTGTAAGCATCAAAATAATGGAATAAAAATTCAAATGTTGGTCGTTTTTGTGGATTAGCATCCCAACAACCTAACATTATTATGTAAATGTCTTCAGGTAAGTGATGCGAAACGGGTTTTGGCATTCTATAGCCTCGTTCCACACTTTTGATTACTTCCTGTGTATGCATTCCTGGATATGGCACTTGACCATATGTAAACAATTCCATTAAAAGTATACCAAATGACCATACATCTGATTTTATTGAAAATTTACAATATTGAATAGCTTCCGGTGCTGTCCATTTGATTGGGAATCGTGTTCCCTGCTTTGGACAGTATTCGTTATCTTCAATTATTCTAGCTAAACCAAAGTCACATATTTTCGCTACATTTTTTTCACCAATTAAAACGTTTCTAGCAGCTAAATCACGATGAATTAACTGTTGTAATTCTAAATATTTCATGCCAGACGCTATTTGTGCGGCAATGTAAACTAAATCATCTAATTTTAAATCACGACCTTCACCATGCCTCAAAAAGTCTAATAAACTTCCTTTGGACATATATTCCGTGACAATATACACAGGTTCCTCTTTTGTACAAACTGCATATAGAGCAACCAAATTCATATGTCGGAACTTTTTCATAATTGCAGCCTCCTCCAAGAAAGCTTCTGTTGACATTGTGCCAGGTTTCAAAGTTTTGACTGCAACTTCGATTTCACCTCTCCATTTACCATAATGTACTTCACCGAAATTACCTTGACCCAATTTACGAATTAGTTGAATTTCGGATCTAGGAATTTCATATTTATCTCGTAGTTCTGGACTAATATCCCACATTTGTGGTTTTGGTTTAGGGCATGGCTTTGCTAATACATGACATAACCCAAGAGCATTTTCTAAAAAATATAATGTTGTTTGTTAATAGAAATTCATATTAATTAACAGTTAAAGGAATTGTTACTTACTGGTATAAGCCATGACCAAAGCGGGCAATGACATAAACGTTTGATTTGTGGCAATATAAAATCCTCCATGATCCAAAGGTTTAATTTTATAATGTTTAACATGGTATCCTCTGGACTCTTCCCAATCTTTAACCGAAAGCGAATAACCTCGCGGATTATGTTCAGAAGGACGTACAAGAAACGTACCACGAGGATTTTCTTCAGCTAATAATAATTTATCTGCTTCCTTACGTGATACTCCATCGAAAAACCAACTAAAAATAATAAATTCGATTAATTTACGTCACAATACTAATGTTTTCCATTAAGGTTACGAAGACATAGTATAGACAAACATGTCATTGAATTTTTAATTAATATTGATATGAAAAAAAATTACGATTAATTCGATTAATGTGCAAACTTACTCTTCACTTTCTACACTTTTTTCTGGTGCTACAAAATTCCATGGAATCAGACCTTCTTGTCGTGTACCTAAATGTACAACACGCCACCAATCTGATTCTGTATCATCAATGATTTCCATTCGATCACCTTTCACAAATGACACATCGGTGTGTTCCCGAGCGTTGTAATTATACAATGCGACTACAATACGCGGTCGTGGTTGACCCATTCCTACATTTGGTCGAGATGGAGTGGCTCGCGGTCTTATTATATCAGCACCAGTTGCAGTACGCCCACGATGTGGATCTGGTGTGTATCGTGAATCAATTGAACCTAAACTTGGTTTAAGTAATGGATCGCCATTTTTTATTGCTGGATACACTAGAAATAAAAAAAAACACATTGGCATTTAATGTTTAAGGATGTACGAGCGCTGATAGTATAGTCCATATATAAAATTCTTCAAAATCTTATATAGTACATTCATAAAAATCCACAATAGATAGATAGATTGTAACGGCTGTCCTGGACGGGACACACTTCGACCATAAGATCCATTATGATGCCTAAGGATGTGAGGATGTGATTGGAATGGAAGGAATTTTGTGTATAGACTAGGAATTGGCAGGATGTGCGGCTGCAGCCAACTTTGATAGGAATTATGCCGATATTCATCTGGAGTTCGTGAAGGAAACTGCAGAAAACCTTCAAAAGTATAGCCGGTTAGTTCGTTCTTGTCCATATACCGACAGTTTAGTCAATTAACCAGCCCTTTTTTTTAATAATTGACAAACTTCCGATGTCGGGAATCGAACTCATAACCTCCCAGTACCCAAGTAGACAGAGCGCGTTAGACCGCTCGGCTACTTGGCTGGTAAAGTCCACAATAATGTTTATTATTTTTTGTCGTAAGTTAAAATTAAAATTTAATGTAGGCCCGTCATACCGGGCCTAACAAAAAAGATATTTAAGAAAAAAACTGAGATTTCGGGTAATTAATTTACCGCCGACAGAAATAAACTTTACCCGAAATCTCAGTTGATTTCTTATTTCTTATATTTTTGTTTAGGCGCGTCATACCGGAATTTTATTGGATAAATCTCTTTATTAATATTTTTTCTATTTTCTATTGCCCTGTTTTTTTCGTCTATTTTATTCCAAGTGAAAATTATCAAAATATGTGTAAAAATATGGATTTCTCCATAAAAGCAATACATTAAACTCGAACATTAAATAATTAATTCAAGACCCCCGTAACCCCCCCCCCCCCCTTGAGACTTTTATAATTGATTTATATGCACTTCAACTACATGTAAACAAAAAATCAAGCCTTAATCTTTTTGAAGCTTCAGTGCTCGTACATCCTTAATTGATTATTAATATAAAAAAGACTCTTGAAATTATTTATTAAATTAATGATATTACATTTTTTTATAAACATTTACAAGTTTAGTTAATTAATTAATAAACATCACAAATGCCGATATTTTGATTATTTTCAATTGTTAGAATTGCATAAGTATAGGAGGGAACCTGAACGGAAAATATATAGAATGTTTATAGAAAAAGTATGCGAAAAATTTCAAAGAGAGTTCATGAACGATTTTATTTAGATTTCTTCCGTAAATGTCATTTCAATTTTAGCTTTGTGCCGGAGAGAAGTTTTAAATTATGTTATGTGACAACTAACGATTAATAAATTACAAATAGTGCGGCTGTTCTGGACAAATACCAGAAGTATTCAAATTCAGATATCAGGAAACTAAAATTAGCCCCGATATATCTCCAACCACTGATTTGAACAAAAAAAAATTAATTTTTATCTCATAGTTCTCGAGATATTCGCGAAAAACTGTTGTATCCCTTTGTCTCTAAATTTTAAGCCATTGACAGAGTAAATTGCAATCTAATAGGGGAGGCCTTTGCCCAGCCAGTGAACTGATTACAGACTTTATTACTATTATATAGTACACTCCCGTTCATAAAAATTGAAACACCAGTAAGTCACATTCTAAGCGTATATATTAATATATTACATACAATAACACTTAAAATGTTTAAATTTTTATGAACGGCAGTGTACATAAACGTGTATAGTCAATGTAATTTCCTCGTTTTATGCATACGGATATTTTATATTTACCTCAATGTCTCTGATTAGATAAATAATCTTTATAAATTTTTGATTTAGTTTCTTTTAGCAATGGTTTCCAAAATGGTAAGAAAATACTTTTTTAACAAAAGGAAGCTTGCTTTATTTTAAAAATTTCCCAGAGACAAAAATTTCCATCAATTTAATATTCTCTTTTTTATTTTTCTAAGCCGCATTAAAAAGTTAAAATAAAAACTGTAAACAAATTTACCTCTCGGTGGTTCGGTATCCTGCCGATGACTACAACATTTATTCCCCATGTTTGCGATGGGATTTGATGATTGTAGATATTACGTATAATTATTTAATTTCAGTTGTTATCAGTGAATTGATAATATAAAATTATTTTTATTTACAAATCGAACCTCCATCCTATTGTTTGCTTTTCAGCAATAATTGATGAATCCGTTTTTATTGTCGTTGATGTTGTCGTCTGAAAATAATGAAAAATAAATCAATTAATAGTATTTTCAAAAAATTTTATTCAATTAAACTATAATAGAGTTTTTAATTTACATTAATTTTTATACATTTTCAAATATAAAAGAATATGAATTGATATCCGTTGTAATGTTATAATTCGAATGTAGTATAAATATTATTTCTATTATATTTTTTTATCTATTGTGTTCAAAAATAAATTCGATCAGACCATTATAAATTAATCAGTTCCAACAAATTACTATAAAATTTGTTTTAGTGCGCAGAAAAATTTAATCTGTTTTTATTTACAGTTATATTTCTGAGTATTGCAAATAAATTGGTACAAATTACGGAATTTGCCCGCAGTTTTTCACCTTTTCTGAAACACTCATGTTTAGAAATTAAAATGGGTCATAAAAGTAGCGGTCATTTTTCAAAATATTTTTGTTCAATTGTACCTTATTCGTTCAGTTTTTGGGAAAATGTTTCGAATAAAAGTTGTTAGTTTATTTATGATGAACAACTTTTATCCGATACATGTTTTCGAAAACCAAATGAATAAGGCAAATATCGATAGTAAAATTTTGAAAAATGAGAGCTACTTTTGTGGCCTTGTGTACAACAAAATAGATTTTGCTACACTAGTTCGATCGATCATTTGTGGTAGTTTTACCTGGAAAGTTTTCCGGGAGTTTTGAAAATTGGTATTTTTATAGATTTTGACGTGCTCTTTTCGAATTTTTTTACCACTTCGTATATTTGCTGTTCGCGACACCATATTGGAAAAATGGCGCCCAAAAACAGATTTTTGACAATATCTCCTTTCCGAATCATTTTACGATGAAAATAGTTGAATTGATTACACGATGAAAATAGTTTCAGCGCACGAGTACCCCAATATTTCGTATATTAATGAAAAATATTTCACTACGAGTTGAAAAACCGACCTACTACCGCCTATCTATACGGTCAGCCGCAGGTATATAGGGACGTGCCCCCTTCGCCTTTAGAGCGTTTCTACGGAACATCTACCGACAGAGCTTAAATATTATGCCTGAATCATCAATACAAGTCTATCGTACTGATAAATAATGATAAATTAATTTCTGCATCTTTGCGTAGAGGAAGCGATGTCGCACCTTTCCATGCAAAACTGAGATCCACTATCCCAATATTCTCCTTTAGAGATCCTTGTTTTATGTGCGCTGCTGAGATAACAGCACATTTTATAGCGAAACAAAAACAGACGCGCTTGTGCGATCTTAATATTGTGTATAGCGTGCGTAAATTATCGAAGGAAAACAGCATTTCAAAAATCGCTAGAGCCCGTACTAATAATGATTGGGGCCGAGCGATTGTTGAGCGACCATGTCAATGATTTGGTCGCAGACGATGCACAGTATCACAAATCGGGACGAAAAACCTTTTACATTAATTCTTAGTAGTTTTTTTGTTCCACCAATTCAAATTTCATGCAAACCTTATCAGGTGTTCATTATGCAATTATAAAATGCAAGTCCTTAGCAAGGTTCATTAGACATTTGAAGAAATTTTTCCAAAATCACTTGATCTATATACAAACCCAATAGTTGAAGTTGTTAACAAGCATTAACAATAAATTTCGACTTTTGTCCCAATTTCCTAGATCAAAATTTTTTGTATTTTATAAATACGTATTTCGACTACAAAGTAGTCATCATCAGTATGAATTAGCTAATTGTAATTATTCTCCGAGGAGATGTTACTTGTTGCTAATTTGGTGACGGTCTGTTGCTAATTTGGTGCAGACCGTCACCAAATTAGCAACAAGTAACATCTCCTCGGAGAATAATTACAATTAGCTAATTCATACTGATGATGACTACTTTGTAGTCGAAATACGTATTTATAAAATACAAAAAATTTTGATCTAGGAAATTGGGGCAAAAATCGAAATTTATTTCGAAAAATCCTAGACTTCTCTTTAATATTATTTATAAACGTTAACAAGTTTATTATCTATCTCGAATATGAAAATTGAACAAAGTTTAATCACATATACAAATTTATTGAAAAAACAAGGGTTAGATAGACAACCCCGGAAGGTAAATGTACGATAATTGAAATTGTTGCCAAATAACATGTTATATTTAAAGTTTAATATATTATTTTCCGGGCAGAATAAAACAAAACAATGCAATGTTCAAGTTCTAAAACATTTACAACATTGGGTTTTCGGACTGAAAAACTATTTACATTTAAAACTGAATAATACATTATATATTTTACCAAAAAATAAATAAAAACACCACCGGAAGGAAGTATTTCAGTGAAAATTGTACTTTTAGAATTTTCATTATATAATGGTTTTATAATAAAATTATATAAAAATGAAAGGCTTGAAAGAATCACTAAACCAGTGGTTTCTATTCTTTGTAAGGCATTTAATTTTGTGGTTGGGCTTTAAGTAATTCTCAGAATTTTGAATGAATGTTAAGATATTTTCGAATATGTTTGGTATGTGATCAATAATATAGCTTAAATCAGCCATATTATTTTTATTTATTTAAATTCGTCGTTAAAACCTCCTCAGTAGAAAAAATTCCTACTGAATAATCCTTTTTGTTAATTTTTCATAACAAGTGTCAACAGTTACTGATTTAAGGACATTGTTTTATGGGCAACACAGCGTCGGACTGTGCCTAAGCGACCCGGGTGGCATTACGGCTTTAAGGCCCCGCCGCCTGCCAAACCAAATGATAATCAATTAGCCAAGAGATTTTGGAAGCTTTTATATTCAAAGACGAACATATTTATGCCAAAAGTACCAATAAGTTATAACTAAAGCCTACCCCATCAACATTTTTTGAATAGGGTGAAATTTCAGCTAGATTGTCAATAAATCGTTCGTAAAAGCTACTATCCTCGTTATCTTTGATAAGATCCGATTATATGTTTAGGATAATCAACGAGTCCAACAGTTCTTACCCCAGCAGAGAACGGAGCACCATCTTAATGCGCTTCAGCGCCTAAAATCGTATCTGGCAAATTACTTGCAAGAAAGAGATTGTGAGGACTACACAGTAAGCGACACAAGTTGTTGCCGAACCTTAAGGTAATTGTCGTGTGAAACGCGTTGTCGACGAAATTGACTGAATTTTTGATAAATTATTCAAAATATTTAACTTCATTTAAAGTACAGTCTACAATCTCAGGCTATTCATATAATTGATGTGTGTTAAGACCTAAAACTTTTTAACACGATTATTGCAAGACAACTACCCAATAATACGACTCTTGACTGTATACGAGGTACATTCAAACAAAAAAAGTATAGTCTACAATCTCAGTCCATTCATATAATTGATGAATATATAATTGATGTGTGTTCTGAGCTGAAAATTTTTAACACGATTACTGCAAGACAACTAAGGACCTTAGATAGATAAATAGACTGTAACAGCTGTCCTGGACGGGCTACACTTCGATCATACGATCCATTGTGACGCCTAAGGATGAGAGTGGAGTGGAAGGAATTTTTGTGTGTAGACTAGGAATTGGTAGGATGTGCGGCTGCAGCCTACTCTGATAGTTCGTGAAGGAAACTGCAGAAAACCTTCTCAAGCATAGCTGGTTACTTCGTTCTTGTCCATACGCCGACACCTTAGTCGATTAACCGCCCTTTTTTTTCTTAATAATTGACAAACTGCCGATGTCGGAATTTGAACCCATAACCTCCCAGTTCCAAGTAGACATAACGCCTTAGACTACTCGGACGGTACTAAGGACCTTAAGGGATATCCTTTTAAATTTTATGAAGTGTAAACAAAGGGCTATCAGCGATACACTTTGCCAACACGGGTGAACATATATTTTCACATAAGATGAGAATGCCAAAATTGTAGAATCTGGTGTTTAAGTTACGTAATAGGGAATATGCATGAAAATTTTTTTTCACATTTATTTTCAGAATATGAAAATACTGTTAATACTGTAATAAAATTTAAAAACGAAATTAAAATCCGACAAATATCAAGCAAGCTATAAGCTTTTAAAGATTATTATCTGCCTCTTTCTTGCAAAAATACTAAAAATGGAATAAAATTTCAAATTCGTCCCCTTTACCTAGATCAGTTTTTTGTATTATAAATACGTATTTCGACTACAATGTAGTCATCATCAGTATAAATTAGCTAGTCGTACTTTACTCTTTGACAATTAGAGATAGTTATAAAGTCGAGATCAACAGACAAAAAATAAATAGAAAATTAACTAGATTAAAATATATACTAGATTTAAAATATAATAAATTTTAAATTATATTGAAATTGCTCTTGTTAAAATTTCTTCATTCACATTTGTTCCTGTTAATTTTACTCTTATTAAAATTACTCTTATATTGTCCCAGGATATGTTACTTGTTACTAATTTGGTGACGGTATCACGAAATGGAGTTTTACATGTATTTTAAATGGTGAAAGTGTAATATGACGTCACATAACATATCAAGAGAGCTATCACCCTCTTTGTCTAATCGGGAATTTCAATCATTCATATCTCGCTTATTTTTAAAGTTATTTAAAAAGTAATTTTACCTTGATATTTATCAAGTAAACATGCTTCAATTCAAGTGAAAAAAAATTTTCATGCCTATTCCCTATTGGCCTACAGGTGTCTAAGTAGTACTTCGTATTTGATCATTTTTAATATAACAACAGTACGAAATAAATTTATTTGAATACTATATTTATTGTAAAATGGATATAATAGTTTCTCCCATTATAAATAAAATATGATACTACATTTTAAAGACAAAATTTGATCACACATGTGACCCATATGATTGAATATTAAGTACCACTGATTGTCTATACTCTATGGCCTATGTGAACGAATATATAATAAATGTTCTGTGATTTATTTGTATAGGATGTTAAATATATTTATGAAATAAAATATAATTTATGTATTATAAATTTATTTAAACAGTTTATATGAAAAACTTTCACCAAGTGATGTCGGCTTTAAAATCTATTAAATAAATAACAGAAAAAGAGAGAGATGATCACATATTTTTTTTTTTTAATAAATATTTCTGCTCAATTTATGTGGATTCATTAAAAGTTATTATTATTATATTTTACAAGAGATGAAATTACTTGTATTAAATTACTTTTTTTCTTCCAATTAACAAATCCTGATATATAAGTTTTTACTATATATTGTTTTAAGTTTATCTTCAATTACAAATATTTAATTAAACGGATATCTACCAGTCCAAATGGTCGAAGGCTTTATGTCTGCGCAGTATGTCTACTTGGAAACTGGGAGGTTATGGGTTCGAATCCCGGCATCGGAAGTTTGTCAATTATTAAGAAAAAAAAATGACCGGTTAATTGACTAAACTGTCGGCGTATGGACAGGAACAAAGTAACCGACTGTGCTTGAGAAGGTTTTCTGCAGTTTCCTACACGAACTCCAGATGAATATCGGCATAGTTCCTATCATAGTCGGCTGCAGCCGCATATCCTACCAATTCCTAGTCTATACACAAAAGTTCCTTCCACTCCACTCATATCCTTCCATCCTTAGTCATCACAATGGACCTTATGGTCGAAGTGTATCCCGTCCAGATCTTCTACAATCTCTCTCTCTCTCTAAACGGATATCTGTTAAATATAGACAGATAGATAGATATTTATATCTTGGGGTATAAAAAAGTATTGCACTTCGACCTTATAGTCCTTTGTGCTCTCCTTCCTACTTCAGTCTCACGGGATTCGTTTCTTCCATATCTTGACAAAGATCAGAAGTTTGGTTATCAGGTTTTCCTGAAGATTCATATATTCGGGGTGAGATGCACCGAAAATCTTATATCTGCTGTAACCGAGAGATTAGCAGTTAGGATGATGTGTCTGAATTTTCCATCCTCCTCGCCGCACAGTCTGCACGTAATGGATCCTTTATGGAGTTATAATGCAAATTTTGCCCCAATTCCTAGAACACTTATGTGTATTTTATAAATACGTATTTCGACTGCAAGGTAGTCATCATCAGTATGAATTAGCTAATCGTAACTATCTCTGGGATATGGTGTCAGAGATATGTTGCTCGATGCTAATTTGTTGCGTGTCTCACAAGAGGGTTTAGAGGAAGGGGAAAACAGAAAATTGAATACATTAATATTGATAGGGATATTTACAAATTAAAATTAAAAGTTAAAATCCTAAATATTTCTGTACACATTTTTTTCGAAAAAATGATCAGGTGATGAAATGTAGTAAACTTGATTTTCTCAACTTCTTATACATTTATCGATTTGTCTAATATTAAGAGAAATATTTAATATTTTGTGTTTTCGTCCTTCTCTACGTCCCCCCTTTCCCCTTAACCTATGCCACTTCTTAACAAACTTGGCTTTGCAAATATAAAAAAGCATATCAGATACAACATTTCATCAGCCTAAAATTGTGACCGCTAAAGAGTGATTTATGTATTTTAAGAAAATTCGCCAAGTTAACGCGGCTCCTGTGTAACGAATTTAATTTTATTTTAAAATCCATAATACATATAAACACAGACCGAAGACCAAAAATAGTTTTTTTGGTATCAAGTAGTCATAGACGTACACTCCCGTTCAAAAAAATTAACAGACCGTATCTCACAATTTTGATTATTCTTGTAGTAAATGTTTTTGTTTACATAAATAAAAAATATAAAACTTCCATTTCTTTTTTCACATTTAAAAAATATACTACTTATCATTGTTTATAAATAAATAATATACAGAGAGTTGCAAAAATGAGGAGTTTTAAGGAAATTAACATATCAGGTCTGTTCATTTTTTTTGAACGGGACTGTACGTTGACTGTGAAAGTCAACGTACAAGTAATGTTCCAATTTGTTGAGTATTATTGTTAAATTAACCGTCGAATTTCATTATTCTCTACGATAAAATGTATCTTCCCACAAGGTTACGCATTTATTACATGTGGATTTTTAAAAACATAATTGATTAAATTTCAACTCATAAGAAACCTTTTTTCCATCATTGTCAATAAAAGTATCGATTACCATAAAATCTATTATCATTTATCCGTAAATTATTATTTGACCGGACTACTTTAACAAAAACACAGTCAATTTATATTATCGATAAAAACAAAGACTAACCGTTTTTTGTATTAAAAATTTGTCATGCATAAATAAAAAGATTCATAAAAACAGTTTTTGTTTTTTTGTAAATATAAATTTAATTAAAATCAATGATAAAACAAAGAAAAAACTTTGTGTTTTTCGTTTTGAACAAAAAAAAAAAAAAAAAAAAGAAAGATTAATTAAATATAAATTATTTCAAAATAAAACGCAGCCATTAATATTTGTTCATAAAAATACAATTAAAAAGAAAGCTTAATATTTTTATATTAAATTCTGAACAATTTGTTAATTTGCATGGAATTATTATCAAATAAAAAAAAGTTGTAGCTTTAATTAAACGTAGGTAGTTTGCTTAAGAAACCGTCCCGTATTGTTTATAAAAATTTTTTTTATTCGAGAAATTATTTTACTGATGGTAGAATAATTTATAAATAATATTATTACATTTGTGCAATTTTATAGTGTATTTCATTTAAATTGAATCATTAATTAATATTGATATGAAAAAATTAACCTGGAACCCTAGAACGCTGGATTTCTAGCCCAGTGTACTATCGTTACACCACGGATGATAGATATTAACGAGTTAATCATTTCATATCATTGACAGTATTATTTTGAAGTCAAAATTAACTTATTATTCTACATATTATTAACATGTGTATACTTGAAAATACAGTTGAAATTAGGTACAGGAATATCTTCATCATTATTATTTCATGTTTCTGATAAAAGAAGAATATTATAATTATACGAGTCACATTATCAATGATATCATTTTTATGGGCTCGTAAACTTTGTATATTAAATGTACACTCCCGTTCAATAAAATTGAACAGATTTGAAATGTTAATTTTCTTACATTTCATAAAACTACTCACTTTTGTAACTCTCTGTATAATGATTTATTTATAAACAAAGATAAGTAGTATATATTGTAAGTGTGAAAAAAGAAATGGAAGTATAGTAAAAAACATTTACTACAAGAATAATCAAAATTGTGAGAGACTCATTCGGTTCAGATCTGTTCAATTTTATTGAACGGGAGTGTATGTATTGATAAATCTGGTCTGGTCTTGATAAATTTCACTAACTCCGATTCTAATGTAAATAATGGATTCAATGCCATTTCAAACTCTAATTTTAATGGAAGAAGTGACGTAGAATTATTGGTTTTAGATATTACATATAATTTTTCTATTTTATTAAACTTTTGTGTCTTAATAGTAGTGTTGACCTTATTTAATATTATTTTAATAAATTATTTTGAAGTATAACTTCTTAAGTGCGTACATAAGTACACACACTTTTTTTAAAACATTTTTGTAAACCTGAACTGATAAGATTTTTTTTCAGTTTACTTCAACGAAAACTATAATAAAGAAAGCTACAAAACTGCAAAGAATGGACTTTATCACATTTTCTTGTTTTAATAATTCAAATTACAAAGACTGTTCTATAATCATTATAAATCCATTTTGGTATAATCAGAAAACAACCATTTTCTAATAATGATTTGTTTAATGGTTTTAGATAATACTATGCAATATATATATACATATATATATATATATATATATATATATATATATATATATATATATATATATATATATACCGTCTGTTTTGGACAGCTTTGCTACCAGAGAATCAATGTTAAATATTATTTACTATAATAATTACACAATGCTTCATAAAGAAATATAACTAGTGGGGGTACTCTGTAGTCTGTAGTGTGTGTGTGTATATGTAATGAATAATAATATTATAAATTAAGTGGGCATCACTGAATCCCCACTCTTAAATAGCATCAAACAAACATCAATTAACATCATATCACAAGCAATCAGATGTTTGTAAGTATGTGTGTATTTATTTACTATTAGAAATGCTTTTGAAAACAGACTGTATAGTAATTTATCATTAGAATATTAATAATAATAGTAATAATAGAATTTTATAATTTATTTTCCTAATAGAATAAAATAAATAAAAATAGATATTACATTATTTTATGGAGTTATTGACTATAATAAATACCATCAGTCATCACCACCATTATAGTTTCAATAAACCTATCTTTATATATCTATTACACGTGTTTTTTTTAATACTTTTATATAAATATAAATATATCTCATTCATTTTATTCATCTTGTATAATTAGAATATTTTTTTAATTACCAGTTAGATTATTAGGTAAGAATGTTATTAAAATATAATTATCATTAAAGATTACCATACACACGTGTTTATATATTAATGAGTTGTTCTATTTCTATTACAATTGAATATAAGTGTGACTCTTTGTTTCAAATTAGTGACATATGATAATATTATAAAAAACATGCAGTGAAAATAATGGGTTAAATTGGAAGTAACCGTGGTGGAGGATTCAACTATGCGGCGGGTATAGATACGGCGAACCGAATGAATCGGTTCTCAGAACTACTTGGTGTATTTACTAGAACTACGAGATGGAGTTGTAACAAAATAAGTATGTATTATTGCTTAAATACCCGGTATATATTGAATTTATTAAAAATTTTCTTACAAAAGTTGTTAATTTAAAAAAAGGAACATTTTTGTATTCAAATTTTTGTTTTATCTCGTACGATTTCAAAGATAGACAGTTTTGTCCATTTTGCCCAAGCGTGACCTGATTCACGAACTTGACCATACTTTTAGTAAGGTCAAGTTTTTTAAACTCTTTCCGTTTTTGAGTTATCGTGTTGACGGACGGACGGACACATTTGCGGAAATGGACAAAAACGGAACTAAACTTAATATACCTGGGTATATATTATATATGCCGGGTATAAAAATTTCATTGATGTATTAATAAATATTTTTGTTTCATGAAGTTTTGCATCGCTTGTAAAAAATTCCATAATACTTGTAACTTGAATTAGTCACATCTCTCTATACTATCTCTGCCTACATAAATACATGATGTTCGCACATACACTCACTAAATATACTTACAATAAGACCATAACTACATGCTTTGTTTTGCTAACCATAATAAATTTTGATCTTTAAGAAACATCCGACCATGATGTTTAAATAAAAATACTTTTAGAGTAGTAATATTGTCTACAAAGAAGATATCTATCTCCAACCGATAGTACATTCGTATCATATTTCATAAATCAGGACGCAATACTACAAATGGATGATAAAGTTTTCTTGCCAGTAGTTGATTTTTAATTTGACAGTTTCGACTTGCGAAACTTTTCCCCTTACCCTTTGAAATATTTTCCTTTCTTAGCAATATTTTTTATATTCAAACTTTTGTGAACATGTTCTTATAAATTGTGTTGAACGTTAATTTGTGGAACTATGTGATTTTTCTAAATTTATTCAGTCCTATCTTCTGCAATTAGGAGAACTGGAGAATTTATATTTAAAAAAATCAATTATAAAAAAAAAAAAAATTCAGACGAATTGAGAACCATCCTCCTTTTTGAAGTCGGGTTAAAAATAACTATGCGTTAGATTATGTGTGTAAACATAATTTTATTTTGCGTTAGTATTTTTTTAAATTCTCTATTCCCTGTTTCGCACAAGGAAATGAGGTTAATAGATCACAGTATAGCAAAATCTCTGATGATTTTAATGTGTCAATAAGAATAATTTTCAACTTTTTATTTAAAACAAAAAAAAAGCTTTCAATTATAATCGTTTTTATAAACGCTGTCAAAACAATTTACATAGTACAATGTCTTTTAAAATATATAAAAATCATTGTAAATTTTATTATCAATCAAAAAGTGACATCAACAATTCACCAGTCAATTAATTATAATGCCATGCTATCATTTTTGAAGTAAACATTTCAATTTATATATAAAGACAATAAATCAACTTTTTAGAAAATGACATAAAATATATTAATGGAGAACTTTAATATGTAAAATTTCCCACTATGTATAATCGATAAACCATATTTTGACAAAATGGAAACCCGACTACAAAAATTAAATATTCTATAACAAAAAATGCACTAAAAAGTAAAAAAATAATTGCATATTCTTGTGCCAATTTTAGTTCTACTAAGCAAAAATTTTTAAATATATTTGTACAATTATTGTTATTTTTGGAGGCGGTGTCAGCATAGAGAAATTCACATAACTTTTGGACACCGCCTCCAAAAATAACAATAATTGTACAAATATATTTAAAAATTTTTGCTTAGTAGAACTAAAATTGGCACAAGAATATGCAATTATTTTTTTACTTTTTAGTGCATTTTTTGTTATAGAATATTTAACTTTTGTAGTCGGGTTTCCATTTTGTCAAAATATGGTTTATTTCTCGCTTTTTAGTGACTTTGAAGTTCTAAAACTGATTTTATTTGTCTAAATATGGGTAGACCTATAAACGACCTACTAATTTTTAGTGCATTTTTTTTTACCCGTTTTTTTTTTTTTTTAATTTTTAGTGCATTTTTTCATAACAGATTTTCAGTTTTTTTTACAAGGAATTGGGTTTTTTTTGTAAAAATTTTTTTTTTTGGGGTCGGTTTTTTTTTGTAAAAAATTTTTTTGAAGTCGGTTTTTAAAAATTTTTTTGTATTTTCCCATTATGAATGAGTATACCCTTAAAAAAAAAAAAAAAATTTCGCAGAAATCGGTAATCACATAAAAAATGAGGATTTACCTCGATTTCCCGGGGATCCTCTCATCAGAATGCGGTAACAATGGGACCTACCTTGAATCAAACCCTTTAAGACAAAAAAAAAAAATTCGAAATCGGTTCATAAATGACGGAGTTCTGAGGTGACAAACATTAAAAAAAAAAAAAAACAAAAAAAAAATACAGACGAATTGAGAACCATCCTCCTTTTTGAAGTCGGGTTAAAAATTAAAAATAATCTTGTAGAAGAAGAATATAATAATTGACCCAGTAAATATAGACTTTGATTTGGAAAAAATTTCGATTAAGCTGAATTTTTTAACCTAAAAATATCCTGAACAAGTGAAAATAACAACTAACTGAGTTAATTGCTTAAATGCCCGGTATATATTGAATTTATGTAAACAAGTTTAATACAAAAGTTGTTTATTTTTATAAATGGAACATTTTTTGTTCTATTTCTTACGGTTTCAAAGATGAGCAGTTTTGCCCAAACATGGTCCGATTTTGCCGATTTTTGATTCACGAACTTGACCTTATGTTTTTTGTTCTTGAACACACAAACAGAATTTCAGCTCGTTATCTCTTTTCGTTTTCATAGACAGACGGACATGCGGAAATGGACTAATAAGGTTATTTTATGAACACCTATAACAACAATTTTTTTCTACGATCAATATTTTCAACCGTTACAAAGTCGGAACCAAACTTAATATACTCTGGTATATTCATATATACCGGGTATAAAAAGTAACCTTAGTTCCTCGGAGACACGTCCGAGGAAATGGAAACAGATATTGATACAGAAGTTCTACGCTTCGCAGTGAAAATAAACGTAAAAGATGACTGAAGAATCTCTGGAGGCGAAAAGGTAAGGGAAAAGAACCGAGGTTCACTTCTTCATTCCTTAAAAGAAAAGCCCCTCTGTTAATTTAAGGCCTATTTCAAGTTTTGCCCTTTTCGTGTCTTATTTTACTGGATAAAATTGAGCTATTTTGCATATATTTTTATTAATCCGGTTCGAATTCTATTGAAAATGACCAATCATTTATTATGACGAAAAACGAGCAATTTAATCATTGTTAGATCAACAATAAAATTATGAATAAATTTAAATAATTTTTTTTTTGTCTAGTCTTAAAAAATAGATTTATATCTATTAGTTAGTCCATAAATTGTCTATCTTTCTTTGTTTATTTTCATGTTTTCATTCACGGTTTATTTTTGCTTTCTAATAGGGCCCCCAAACAACCAAAGATTCTAACCAAGGATCCCTACACGGTCTATGATGGCTCTACAAATTTAGATGTTGAATTATCACTTAAAAAGCACTTAAATTTGATCTAAAGGACACTAACGTGATAAAAAAACTGCACCTAATGAAACTTGCCAAAATTTACTATTAAAGTATGCTTGTATTAGCTATGTTAGGCCAGGTTGCAGTCACTGTCCGGGTGAGACACACTTAGGCCATAAAGCCCATGCTATACCTGAAAAGGGAAACGTCTCACAGGGAGCCACTTTTCCTTGAACCATTTGGAACTATTAAAGAACAGCAAGAGAGATTTGGCGTCGGTCAATTTTAGCTTGCAGAGTTCGGCTGATCCAAGTGTGTCAGTCTTCCCCTACCAAGAGCTGGATAGTGACAGAGAAGGTGGGTCATCGTTTCCTCTTCCTCCTCATTGTGACTCACTCAGCATGCTTTCCTTCCAGCCAGTGCCCCATAATGGCTGCTCCAGTATTTCATATGTAGGTTCTTTAAAGGAAGATAATATCTTCGGAACGCCTCCGATTGTCCTGTGAGCACATCTGTCTTGCAGTACCATAAGTACATACGTCTCTCCACTTAATATTCACATTTCTTAGAATGGTCTCATTCAGAAGTAGTTTGCAGTTCGCAAATGGTACACCTGGATGTTTATACATGCTTGTGTCCAATAACTTTGTATCATTTCTGACGAGCTCGTTGGCTTTGCAATTCTTTGGAATGACCCTATGGCCCGGCACCCATATTAGGCTTACATTGACATTTGCCGATAGCTCATTCAGACAAAATCCGTAGTCATGTGCCACTTTAGAAGATAGGTAAATCGAACTTAGGGATTTTATATGCTTAATTTTAAAACAATTAATTATATACAAGCTTTTCGGTTTTGTAAATCACAGATTTCGCCTTTCTATATCAACCTGATTTTAAACTTTCATAAATTAAAATGTTGTTGTATTTGATCCTCCTTTAAAAACTTATAACAATTGAAATATTGTTATCAAATTTTTTTTTGTCATTTAAAAATTTAAAGTAGCACACGTTAATAAAAAATAAACAACATATAACTGAATATAATGTTGTGAGTGATTGAACTATTGAATACAATACGAACGCATACCAATCAAGAACCACGTGATAATATAATAAATGGAAAAACATAACTAATTTGACTTGTTGTCATATTAAATACGATTGACAAACACAACACAAATATAATGAAATATATACAATATATAGAGTCGGCCGATAATATTTGTTTGTTTATATAAAACAATTACAATTATTGTAATATGCGAATTAAGGTGTGCTATACAACATAGTAAGTAAACATATAGAGAGGAAACCGTGTGTATAAACAAGATTATTAATTTTGTAATTAGCAAATTTCTTACAAAAAATGTAAGTATTGAGATTAGGCGTCAAAAGTTGATGTTAAGTTTTAAAATTTTATTATTGATGTGTGTCATATTGATTTGGTTTTCGAAAAAAATACTTCGGATGAATGTTGTTCATTATAAACATGGTAACAACTATTATTCGAAAACCGAATGAAAATCACTTTTTGGCGCCTATTGTACACTCCCGTTCAAAAAAATGAACTGATCTGAAATGTTAATTTTCTTACATTTCATAAAACTCCTCACTTTTGCAACTCTCTGTATATTATTTATTTACAAACAAAGATAAGTAGTATATTTTTTAAATGCGAAAAAAGAAATGGAAGTTTTATATTTTTTATTTATGTAAAAAAAATATGTAAACAAAACCATTTACTACAAGAATAATAAAAATTGTGAGATACTGATTAGGTTCAGGTCTGTTCATTTTTTTTTGAACGGGACTGAACCTATGGAACTATTTTGCAAAAATTTCTTGAAATATCAAATTTCCTTCTCATGAAGTTTTTTAATGCCCATACTTAGGGGGTTGTTTTGATTGTTCAAACCCCTGTATTTTTGGCCGTAATTTCAACATTATTATAAAAAAGAACAATTTGCAAAAACGTGGTATTTATTGAAAAATACATAGTTATAAAGCAGATTTATATGTGGTTCCGGTCTTCCGGTCTGTTCGTCAAGGCTGTAAATAAACAGTTAAAAAGATAACGAGACAAAATTATCACTACAAAACTTTATCTTTTAAACCATAAGAGACAGGAAAAAACTTTTAAAAAAAGATGACATTTAGAAAAATAAACAATTAATTTGGAAGTTACTCTTCTTTTGGTGCGTTATGAGAATCGGATCAGAGTGTATTTTCAGCATGTAACGAATAACAGATGTAACACTCGACCGATATAGCCCTCAATCGATCGATGTAACACTGATTTCTATCATGCTCTATTGCACAGTGTTTGGAAGACATTCCGTAAAAACTTATTACCCCATGTTTCTGATAAAAGAAAAATATTAGTATTACGAGCCACATTACATTATCAATGTTATCATTTCGATGAGCTCGTAAACTTTGTATATTAAATGTGTATATTGAACAACCAGGGTAGTGATTCTGTAACTGAAACCTGGAGAAAATACTAAATGTATTTCACTTCTCTCGATTGCGTAACTTTCACCATAGTGAAAAATGTGAGCCATCTCACGTGAGTTTGTTCGACAATGAATTTCATAACGTATAAGTGAATCCAAGAGAGAAAGGAAAGAAGTAGAGAGAAAGAGAGAAATAATCGATGACTTAAAACAACGAATGGTAATGTCCATGAAGAATAGATAAATATTCTTCTTAGTAATGTCAAAGAATGTATATATGTATTCTTTGGTTATCTATCTGCCTCGTCCAAAGTCGGGGTGGGCGCGCATGTAATTTAAAATTATTTGCTTTTGTTTATCAGTCACATTCATGTTGAAAAATTCAAATATTGAAAAATTAAACAATCAAAGCAAAGCTGTTTATTTTTACACGGATGTCAATGACAAACACTGCTATATTCATAGGGATAATTAGCTCAGTTAGTTGATCCTAATGTCTTAAGTTTCGCAGGGAAATCACCTTAAATTTGATCCAGTTGGACGTTTCGTCTCTTTATTGAGACTTCTTCAGCAAATACAAAATATATAATAATTATATATATTTTGTAGTTGCTGAAGAAGTCTCAATAAAGAGACACAACGTCCAACTGGATCAAATTTAAGGTTCTGATTTAGAATTCCTAGTTAATCTTCCCTGTGATTTTATTTATTTATATACTTTTATTTTGAACGTGATAAACTTTTATTTATAATGAATAATCTCTGTCAGCAGAAGTCTTGCATAGTACAACAAGTAGTATCATTAATGTTAAAACACTATGTATTTTATACTAGATATGTTCAATTTTCATAGATGTAATAAGTAAATAAAATGATAATTATGAACAGTATATCGTACTTGTTTGTTTATTTTTTTGTTTAAACTTTCATAACTTTAAACATAACCAAGATCTTATTACAAATTAAATTAACAGTTATTTTTTTGTTAAAATTATTATTATTTTTTAAAAACTGTTAATTATAATACACCCATATAGATAATTATTATTACAATCAGAATTTGTCATAAAAAAAAACCCAAAACTATTACTCAAGAATTAATTTTTTTAATATATTAAATAATTAAAAAGATTTTTATTTTGATAATCAACTCTTGCTAATTATAAATTCTTATCAGGGTTACCACAAACGCAAAACACCAGGACTATCCTTGATAATCAGAACATATTAATTGCAGTTGAATATTAATTACATTTAGAGGCTCAAAGTTTTGAACCCTAGAATAATATACCCTCCTAGAGGCTCAAAGCTTTGAACCCTAGAATAATATACCCTCCTGCATATATGACAATTTGTATATATATATATATATATATATACAGAGTGCCCAAAAGTAGTCGAGTTCTATAGGTAGAGGGTACGATTTGGGAACGAAAAGTCCTGAGAAATTTTTTTATTAGGCGCACCAATTATTAATTAAGGAAACTAGGTTGAAACCAGAGTTTCAAAAAGTGCATTTTTTTGATAATTCATTTTTGATTTAATTATCAATTTTTGGAAAAATGTATTGCTTAAATTTTTCAAATTATTAATTCCTTGAAAAGTGCATTAATTAAATTTTTTTATTTTTAGAAAAATGTAATAAATAAATTGTTTTTAAATAAATTTGAAAAAAAATGCGCAAATTAAATTCGTTAAATTATAAAGTTTTCTCAAAAGTGGGTCACCCTGTATATATATAACAATGGTCCATATATATATATATATATATATATATATATGGACCATGTAATAAAGCGACTACTACATGTAATAAAGTTGCAAAGAAACTGTAGTTCATTATACTGAAACTTTTATTAAGTTCATTGCTTTGTTCAAACTTTTATTATCTATTTAAAATTTAAACTTTTGATAATATTTTACGACCAAAATTATAAAATTGAGACGCATATTGTTGAAAAAAACTGTATACTCTCTGTTTTCATTACATCATAAAATTTTTAATGACCTGTTATATTCTTCAAAATACTTTTAATTAAACTATAATTAATAGGCTCTTAACCAAAAGTATTCTTTTCTGCAAGAAAATTTAAGAAACTATGCGATATAAAAAAGCCAATATCATATGCGCACTTGTTTTGGAACTCAATGACTTGTGTGATCAATAAACGAGCTGATTGTATAAATGGATACCAAAGAATGGATTCCATTGGTGTTCTTTGATTTGGAACTTGACAATCGAATCTTGGTGCACGTTGAAGAGCCATATAACAGTAATATGGTTAAAATGAATTGTAATTTCAAGTTATTGTGGTGTAGACTCTTTAATGAAAAACCCAACAAAATATTAATGGTGAATATTGAATTAGATAACGGGAGAACTTACAGTACAAAAATTTCGTTGTCCACAACACCGTATCACTCGTTTCGTTAAGTTTTTCGTACTACTTCATTTATGTATACAAATAGTCGCAATTATGCTGTCTTCGGTGTGTTCAATACACGACAAAAGTACACTCCCATTCAAAAAAATTGAACAGACCTGTAATGTTAATTTTCTTACGTTTCATAAAACTCCCCACTTTTGTAACTCTCTGTATAATGTATGATTTTATTTATTTATAAACAAAGATAATAAGTATATTTTTTAAGCGTGAAAAAAAGAAATGGAAGTATAAACTGAATTTAAATTTTTTATTTATATTTGCGGTGACAGAGTAAGCATTTAAAAAATATATGTAATGTTAATACATGTTAAGAGTTATATCTTCCTCTTATGTATAAAAATTAAATAAAATGTTGTATCTATAAAAAGCATTTACTACAAGAATGATCAAAAGTGTGGGGGACTGATTCAGTTCAGGTCTGTTCATTTTTTTTGAACAGGAGTGTACATGAACAAAATCGATTAAAAAGCATTGACAAGATGTAAAAATAGCAGCCAATAGAGTTAATTGCTTAAATACCTGGTATATACTGAGTTTATATGAAAAGTTTCAAACATAAGTTGTTTATTTTGGAAAAAAAAACTATTTTTCGCATTCACAAACTTGACATTACTATTTATTTAGCACATACAAAATTTTGGCTCTTATGGAGAAACCCATAGAAAATAGAAGTACGCAATAGAAAATAGAAATATTAATAAAGAGATTGATCCAATAAAATTCCGATATGACGGTCCTAAAAAAGATATATTCAAGAAAACAACTGACATTTCAGGTAAATTTTATTACTGTCGGCGGTAGCTTAATTACCCGAAATCTCAGGTTTGTTTCTTAAATATCTTTTTTGTTAGGCCCGGTATGACGGGCCTAAATTTAATTTTAATTTTAACTTACGAAAAAAAATAATAAACATTATTGTGGACTTTTAAGAATGTACTATATAAGATTTTGAAGAATTTTATAAATGGACTATACATCAGCGCTCGTACATCCTTAAATATTTCGAGTGTTCAATGTCTTTAATTAACAGTTAAAAATGATTTTTTTTAAAAACTTCTAATTTATGAATTACTTTAATAAATAATTTGTATTTGCATTATAAACATTCTTGAATCGTACCGCACCGCACCACACAGTACATTTGCCCGTCACCGTTGTTGGTTTATTTAATAATAATTTTATTGAAAATAGTTTCTATCCGTTTCAATCAACAATTCCAATACCAAACATATTTCCGTGTCCATTTATTATTATTATTCATATAAATATTTATATTTAATAACTAATACAGTATAATCGACTACCGACCATCAATTCATAAATTTATATGTCACAGAATTCACACAATCATTTTACAGTTTATCAAAAATGTAATTTGTCTGTTAAAATATCAAAAATAAAAAAAACGTTAACTTAGCGAATTTTCTCATAGCTACGAATGATTATGATTATATCAAATCAAGTTACTACATGTTGATATATAGGAAGGCGCATAAGTAACGTTATGATTTAATTAGTGATTAAATTTTTTGTTTACGTATTTTTTTTTTCAGAATTAGCTTTGCAAAACTTGGGAAATTTATGATGGAAAGACACAGAACAAAGAACCAAAGTTGTTCAATTTTATTTTGAAAGTCAGCATTCGTTTATTCAGACACAAAGATTATATCGTAATTTCTTTCATGTTCCGACAATTTACCGGTTGGTTCAGCGTTTTCGGCAACATGGGACTGCCTGTGATCTTCCACGTGCTGAAAGACCTCGTACAGTTCGAAATGATGTGAATATTGCTCGGGTGTGAGCAAGTGTTGAGGAAAACCCCGAAACTTCCACCAGGCGACGTTCTCAACAGTTGGCGAAGTCTAGGCGGTCTTTGCAAATAATTTTACATACGTTACACCTTTTCCCATATAAGATTCAATTGGTTCACGAGTTTAAACCAAATGATGCACAAATACGCATTCATTAAATAAATCATAACGTTACTTATACGCCATTCTATACATATTTGTAATATTCATTATTATGGGTATCATCGCGGCATGGCATGGTTTGAGTTGTCGCACAATGGTTGGAAGCAGTTGATGCACAAATTGGTTTGAAGACATGCCGATACACACGATCAAATAGTTATATAAAATGCTGACCTTTGTGTTGCCACCAACCACGGTGTTGCAAAACTGCTGCTCAAATAACTGTTAAGCAAATAGTTTGATCGTGTGTGGGGGCCTTTAGAATTACAAGAAAGATGGTCAGCAATTTACAGCTTTTCATATGAACATTTTTATCCACTTTCCAATATTCAAAGAGGAATTCAAAATGTTAACTTTCCCCCTTCGCCACATATCAAATTTCATTCTCATCAGACTAAAATTGTTGCGTTAGAGCGACTGCAAAGATATATATATATATATATATATATCGCTAATGTAGCAAATGTAGCGCTTAGTTTTCGAAAAAATACTTCTGATAAAAACGATTCGTTATAAATACATTAACAACTTTTGTTCGAAACATTTTCCCAAAATGTAACCGAATAAGAGATAAATGAACTATAAAATTTTGAAAAAAGTACGCTACTCTTGTGGCCTATAGTACTATAAATCTGCAGACACAATTGTTATGATTGATTTCGAACTCCCGAAACTCTATGTGATTGACGACGCCCTTTTGTTATTGCCAATGTTTTTAGAATTAGATGCTAATTTGTGTGTTAAAAACCCGACGTAATTTTGTATTCAACAATTTAACTGTGTAAATACACTTAACGGTCTTAAAAAACGCTTGGGGTTGATATAATAAATGAATGGATTCAACAATAGTATAAAGAAAAAAATACCGGATAGTTGAACAAAATTATATAGACAGAACAACAATAACGGATAAAAGATCAGCCACTCACATAACCTCTATATACAGATATAAAAAAAAGTGTGTATGCATTTATGTACGTACGTAATTAGTGATACTTATTTATTAAAATAATATTAAATAAGGTCAACAGTACTTTTAAGACACAAAAGATTAATAAAATGATACAGTAGTGAAAAACTACAATGGAAAAAATATATATTGTATCGAAAACCAATGATTCTATATTTTATCATGGGAGAACAGAACCAGCATCACTTCTTCCCTCTAAAATTAGAGTTTGAAAGACAGGCATTAATTCCATTATTTACATTAGAATCAGTGAATTAGTGGAATTTATCAAGACCAGGCCAGGTTTATCAATATATACATTTAAAATACAAAGTTTACAAGCCCATAAAAATTATATCGATAATGTGGCTCATAATTCGAATATTCTTCTTTAATCAGAAACATGGAGTAATAATGATGAAGACATTTCTGTACCTAATTTCAACATTTTAGTCAAATTAAAATGTTCTAATGTTCTAGCTGGCTGGCGGTGTAGCTATTTACCAAAATAATAACGATCATTCATCTTTCGTTCTATATTTCAATATTCAAAAATCATAGCACTCCCAACATTATTGTCCAGAAAAGAGTGTGGTCACGTATGTGACAGACTTTCTTGTTGCAAGTTTCGCTAAGCATCTAATGTGAAACTGTACTAATTTGGTGAAACTGTCACCAAATTAGTAACAAGTAACATATCCTGCGACAATATAAGAGTAATTTTAATAAGAGTAAAATTAACAGGAATAAATGTGAATGAAGGAAATTTTAGTAATTTCAATATAATTTAAAATTTATTATATTTTAAATCTAGTTAATTTTCTATTTATTTTTATTTTTGTCTATTGATCTCGACGTTATATCTATTTCTAATTGTCAAAGAGTAAAGTACGACTAGCTAATTTATACTGATGATGACTACATTGTAGTCGAAATACGTATTTATAATACAAAAAACTGATCTAGGTAAAGGGGGCGAATTTGAAATTTTATTTCAAAAACCTAGAGTTCTCACTAATTATCATTCGATAATCTAATGTATGTATTTCGCTAAACTTCGAATGTATTCTTATATTCGTCCCGTAACGTCGATTACAGCTACAGTTGTATCCGTATATAGAGGTAAAGTATATGCCGAATTAGTCTCAATAATCATTTACACAATACAGGTAAAGTATATGCGAATTAGTCTCCATAATTATTTACACAGAGTCAGATAATAGCTGTATACGAATGAATCACAAATTCATACACTAAGTCCTTTTTTTGTATAATAATAGGTTTAAAAATATTTACATTGAATATTTAATTTTCTACATATAATTTACGGCACAAGAGTGTGAGTATACAATATATCAACAACAATAATTCAGAAACGAATGCTCTCTCCCCTTCTTGAAGATGATGTTGTCGGTCGAATATATATATATATATATATATATATATATATATATATATATATATATATATATATAAATGTTATTCAGAGTATTATTTGTGAAGTCAGCTGTAAGTAATTTTGTAAATAAATACGTTTTTAAGTACAAATAATAACATCAAAGTCATTGAAACCTCAAAAGTTCGTTAATCTTGAAGGATTTAATTATACTATAAAAGAGATTATATTTAATATTAATATGAAATTGATAATTGTTATGTTCATGTTATATATGGGGTGTTCCATGGGCAGATCTAGGATACCACCAATCATAGAGAATAATTAAATCTCTCTTGGCTTGGGATACCTCAGAGAATTACAGAATTATAAAATACATAAGATGATTGTCAAAGTATATCAACAACTCACATAGAACTGCAATTCCTGGAATAAAATGCAAAGAGGTCAGGGAACGTAGAATACTACAAGCATGGAAGTGGAAGGCTATTCAGATAAAACAAGACTCCACAAAAAACACGAAACACTTAAGGAAGATAAATCTAGGATACTACCAATCTTATAATAATAACACCTTTCTCGGCTAGATGCTACAGAAAATTAGAGAATAGGGAATAAGCATGAAAATTTTTTTCCCCATTTATTTTCAGAATATGAAAATACTGTTAATACTGTAATAATATTTAAAACCGAAATTAAAATCCGACAAATATCAAGGAAGCTATAAGCTTTTAAAGATTATTATCTGTCTCTTTCTTGCAAAAATACTAAAAACGGAGTTTCACGTGTATTTTAAATGGTGAAAGTGTAATATAACGTCACATAACATATCAAGAGGGCTATCAACCTCTTTGTCTAATCGGGAATTTCAATCATTCATATCTCGCTTATTTTTAAAGTTATTTAAAAAGTAATTTTACCTTGATATTTGTCAAGTAAACATGCTTCAATTCAAGTGAAAAAAAATTTTCATGCATATTCCCTATTATAGAACTATGATTGTAAAAGGGTATCATTAACTCCCATGGGAGTGGAACTCCTGGAATTAAATGCGGAATATTGAATCTCGAGTCAAATTATTCTAATTTGAGATACATCCAAGATAGTGTCTGATTAAAACAGGCTGTTGGTTCTGGATAATGGAAATATTTAATAATTCTTACGTAACATATAGACTGTTTAAAAAAAGACACAACTTAGTCCCAAATTTGTAACGGTTGGGAATATCGTAGGAAAAAAATTGTTCATACTTGTTCAAAAAATGTTCTAACACGGCGTTTGGACAAGAACGAAGTAACCGACTATGCTTGAAGGTTTTCTGCAGTTTCCTTCACGAACTCCAGATGAATATCGGCATAGTTCCTATCATAGTTGGCTTCAGCCGCATATCCTACCAATTCCTAGTCTATACACAAAAATTCTTTCCACTCCACTCACATCCTCAAATCTTTAGGCATTACAAAGGACCTTATGGTCGAAGTGTAACCAGTCCAGGGCAGCCTCTACAATCTATCTATCTATGGATATAATAATGCGATTATTTGACAGAAATATCTAATAACTATTGTGTGAAATTAAATATTATAATATTTAACACTTATTTCAGATATTATTATACGGAAAAATATCCCATCAAGAAATTCTATACTTTGAGGATTATTGAAGAAATACAATAGACGAACGTATACGTCGATTTGCGGTTCGATTGCATGATCTTTGACTTAATATACCTACTTCTTACAATGTGTTCAACCATATATTTTGTATGGACGTATCTTTCCTAATTTTCTTAAGATTTATATTTTCTTTAAAGTTTTTTCCTTTAACAACAAAAAAACAACAAATAAGGTGGGTGGGTGATAGATATTTTCTACACGGATGTAAGTACTTACTATACAACACATTAAGTGCTAAAGTAACTAAGACGATGATGGTAAATATTGGGTATACATTGTTCAATTATAGAGAAACCTCTCTAATACAAAAATCAAATAATATTACTACCAATTTGAGATACTTTATTTAATTCGACTACATGTAGAAATCCAAAATTTTTTTTATATATTCTGTAAAGATTAGGTTTAAAAAAAGAATCCGACAACAATAAGAGGAGCAAAGTTTTTACATACAAAAAGTATTGATATTCCGGTAAAAATAAAAATGTTCATCTACAAAAGTAGGGAAATCTATGTAAGGACCAAGTTTTTTACCAAAAGTGAGAAAATAGGTTACATACATATTTCTCAGGTGCAGAGTATTTCATATTTTACTTCATATAAATCAATCTCAACAACGTCGCGTAGTTAATTCAACAAAATCAGTTTCATGACTCCAATGTTTAGGTATTTAGTTTAAGTGCTATTCATTTGCCTATTGGTAGGTATCGGTCAAAACGAAGTAACCGGCTATGCTTGTGAAGGTTTTCTGCAGTTTCGTTCACGAATTCCAGATAAGTATCGGCATAGTTCCTATCATAGTCGGTTGCAGCCGCACATCCTACCAATTCCTAGTCTACACACAAAAAATTCCTTCCACTCTACTTACATCCTCCCGCATCACAATGAACTTCAATCTAGCCTTCCTAAGATTCAAATATCGATGATGACAAAAAAGTTTCTGATAAGTGACCTAGATTTCACCAGTTAAACAATTTACAGAATGGTGCATGCTGTTTTTTATATTAGATAGCTGGTTTCCTTGCGATAGTAGCTTTAGCTATGTTTGATTAAAATATGTTCAGTCGTTTAAAGATTATTAGCTCTTTTCCAAGATAATTTATAAGAAAAGTTGGTTTTTTTAGCCCCCGATGCAAAAAGAGGGGTGTTATAAGTTTGAAGCCTATGTGTGTCTCTTTGCCTGTGATATCGCAGCTCTCAAACGTGTGGACCGGTTTGAATGCAATTTTCTCGCGGTGGTTCTTAGTTTTTGTTCAGTCATTTGAAGGTTAACATCTCTTTTTCAGTATGATGTGTAGGAAAAGTTTTTTTTAAAATTACATATCAATTTGGTGGAAGTAACGGGAAGTTCTTATTGTGCTTCATATTATTGCATTGGGGGTTTGTTAAATTTTTAATTTTACTTATTATTATATTATATTATATTCGAATTCATATAGAGTAAAGTTATCTCAAGAAAACGTGTATATCTAACTGATACCATTCCCGATATTTCTAGATAGGATGAACAATCTAGTTTTATCGCAAGATTGAACTAATTTTATTTTACAGAATGAAAAATTTGAGATGAAGTTTAACTGTATATTATATATTAGAATATGTGAGTAACTAGGTGTATGAATCATGAACTTGATATATTTATGATAATATTTACTAGAGCATAAAATAAACTTACAACTTATACTAACAACAAAATTGATAACAATTTATTACTTATAATATTTTATTATTTATTATTAAAAATAAATTTGTGAGTAACAGTATAATAGCAGCCAGTCAAGTCAGTGAGTGTGATTTAATAAAGTATAGAAAATTTGGTTTTGGAATTATTTAGTACTTATATATACAGAAAATAATGTACGGTATATATCAATTAATTTGAACACGAATAACAGCAACGAAAGTTATAATCTCAGATACTTTTATAACATGTTATACATAATCTTACCAAGTAAAATATTAAATAGCTACTTAGGAACAAACTACTTACTATAGGAAATCATAGAAATATTAAATAGATACTTAGAATAGGGAGTGAAGGACAAAGGATTTGTATGCAGACTAGGAATTTGTAGATTGTGCGACTGTAGCCAACTTTGATACGAACTATGCCGATATTCATCTGGAGATACATAGCATAGCCGGTTACTTTCGTTATTGGCCATACGCAGGTAGTCAATTAGCCACCCCATTAATTTTAATTGACAAACTACCACCGCTAGAATCAAATTCGCAACGTCCCACTTCCAAGCTGAGCGCCTATGACAGGTCGGACATTTGGGCTGGTTAGCTTCTTACAAACTACTGAGAATAGGGAAACTTTGCAATGGCTTGGCCCTCACGTAGATATTACTATTTTTCGACGAATATACGAGAACTTTACTCTGTTTACATATTTCGCCCCAATTTCAGTTTGAAAATTTTTTGTTACTCTAATCGGGTATTTAAGAAATTAACTCAGTTCGTTGGTATTTTCAGATCGATTTTGTTTCCTAAGTCTTTTTTTTTCATGCAGATTTTAAAAATTAACCAATACTTATTTTTCCAACCACTAGCTTCGATGGCCATGAACAGATCCTTATCAAATTACTGTTATTTGACCATGAACGGTGAAAACTTTTATTTCTTCTTCAAGTTTTCTCATATATTAATACATTTGCGTCTTAGACAATTTGTACAGAAATTCTTGAAAACTTTTACCGATTTTATTCTTATCGATGAAATATCAATACATACAGTTTAAATGAACTGAAAACAGTTTCAAACATATTATAATTTAAAAATTATTTATACACTTTTGTGGCCATATTTAAGACAGTATCATCTATTTATGAGTTTTCACAGACCATGTTAGTTGAGGATTCTAATATACATGTTATAATTTTACTCAAGGGTGTTTTAATATTGATAAACGCAACCCTATTTACTAATAAATAACATACCGAAATATTATTATGTCCATTCTCGAACACTAAACGCTATGCTACTAACCGATCTCAGATGTCATAAATAAATTGAAAAAAAAAAACTTGAACATATGGTAAAAGTTTTGACCACGACATAAAAGGTTCTGTACCTACGCAAACAACGAGTTATTCTAAGCTACACTTTTTGTAGTCAGTTTTCATATCTAAACGTTTGCGCAGTCAAATACTTAGGAAAAATTAGGAAGTACGTAATTATAATAATTAGATAACCATTTATCTGGGATATTTTTGTTCTTAAGTTGTCCTTCGGTTCGTGGCTTTAAGAGAGTATTATTAACTAAATTTGAACCAATTTAATCAACAGTTGTATAAAGAAACAAAGTTTTTCTAGATCTTTTTGGGCAATGTAATCATTTCTCCATAAGTTTTCTCAATTGTTCCATTGTTCGTCTAGATTAATTCCTCCAGATTAATTCTCTGCTATAGATTCATTGAGAAATCTATTAGTGAATAACCGAATTATTCACTCTTAAGAACTCTCTGGGATGGGAAGTTATTGTATTCAATCCGAAAATTTAAAGCGTGATGTGTGTGCATAGTTCCAAACGATTTCTCGAGAATGAGTGTTGATATCAAAAGTTTTGATATCAACCAATTCTCGCCTCGAGAATTCTCGAGAAATTTGTCTTTAGTCGAGACGGGAAAAAAAACGCAATGACTCGAGAACTTGAGAAATCAATTCCGTTTGAAATCAAAAAAACACGCATATAACAAGTGACGAGTCTAAAGTAAGCCAACATCGACGGATAACAAGCGTGTTTTCTCGTTATCGGAACATTATCAGTAAAATAAGACACCGCCTATCAAATGATACTGTTAATGCTCAGGTATTTCTGAAAGCTTATTTTATAAGGAAAAAGCGTTAAATTAAAATTTGATTTCTTTGTTGATTATTTTGCGAGTTACTGGTTTAGTTTTAGTTGGCATACTATGCTCAAATTAAAAAAAAATAGTACTGAAAGTAAATTATAATTTGTTTAATCGAAAGACTTAGATGTTATTAACATAATAGTTTATAAATATAAAAGGCATTTTTAGTTGAAGTAGCAAAATGTTTGTGTTATTAAACAAGTTTTTATAGTTCTCTAAATATGTACTAGTAATTTTGTTGATTTAATTTTACTAATTATTTTTTATTTAGTTAAAGACTGTTGTACATTTGGGCACTGATAGGGGCCCATAAAAAAGTTAAGCACTACCCTTTACTTTTATATAGACCAGCCAAGTATAGTTTGATTAATTTATTGTTTGTTGTCCATTTGTTAATTAATAAGTGCAATTTACGGTAACTAAAAATTTACCATTTGATTAAATTGATCTCATATATAAGTCTAATTTGTAATAAAGCAAAAATTTGGAAATAGCACCGTGTTTTTTTTTTAATTTCAAAATATTTCGAGATACTCGAGAAATCCTGGTCGAGAATTATTGTGCCTCGAGATATAAAAAAAGGTCGAGAAACCAAAAACCCTACGGTACATACAACTTAATACATAAATAATGAACCCTAATGAATTCTAAAAGTGGAAAATACATACATTCCCAAAATTGATTGTCTAATAATATGATGTATGGCGTACATGTTTCGTACTGACATAAATTACATACATTAATATTGTATTATGACAGATGAGGCTCAAGTCACATATATACTTCATATTTAGAATTTAATATTCTACATAATGCCGGGTACACACGTTACGGTGGAAAGGTATACCTGTGCAGGCCTAGAGCACCCACACGTTACCACGTTTTTACCACTGATTTTTTTGAATCATCGGCTTCTACCTCCTTTAATTTTATGACAAGTCTTTCATAGGCTGCATCTCTCTTGTCACGGTCGTGGTAGTCTTTACTCTTAACCCGCCACAGGCAAGGTACCGACCTATATATATCAATAAATTCGTCAATCACTTGGTTACGTTTTCGGATTAACATGATGATCACAAAAGTCTATTGTTCAAAAGTTCTATGTAACTAGACGCAACTAATAAAACCGTTTAAAAACATAAAAACTGTGCAGGCATACCGGAGTGACTCATACACACGCTCAGATCTACATGCCTGCACAAGTAGTCAATACTGAATTTCGATTCTTGTCCGGTCGCCTGTACATGTCTGTGCAGGCGGCTGGTTCAGACGATCCGGTTTGCCTGTGCAGGTGACCATGTACAGGTATACCTCTCCGGTATACCGTAACGTGTGTACCCGGCCTAAATGAAAATTATTACAAACTGCTTTTATATTTATGCAAGAAATTGTTTTACAAGAAATCAATGTTGCGGAAAATTTATTTTGTAAAATATAATTATAGAATTTTCAAAATTTATTAATTAATTTTAACTAATTATAAAGAACAATATATTTCCGGTAAAATATCATTCAAATACATCTTATATCATTATTTAGAATAAAATTTTCATAATATGTTTATTCGAGTATTCATTTAAAATTTCCAAGAAATTCATTTAAGGATGTTCGTCTATGTGTAACTTGATTTTAGATAAAACCTTTAATCTTTGACATTTGACAACTTTAATCAGGTAATTATGGTTTCTCAATTCAAAATCTTACTTGAAAAGGGATCAACAATTTAAAAATTAAATCAAAACATCTTCTTATGGAAGTCTTATGGAATAATATAATTGTTTATATGTTTACTTATAACAACTATGTTAATAAATTAGACACGGTGGTATTTAATTGGCACATGGATATTTGTAACAAATAACAATTAGATAATTATACATATTATTATTGTATAAAATGTTTGAATCTGAGTTTTTGGTATAAGGGTGTTAGTTCTTACAAAGGGACCAACCGACCCATTGATCAATACTTGTTTACCAAATATGATAGATTTCGAGATGTTTGCTGTTAGCACAATCAAAGATTCTGACACGTTTAAGGTTTAATAAAGGCGTCGTAATAACACGTACTCTCAAAATTTTAGGGTGAGAGAAATTTTTTTTTACATAACTTGGAATATTCGTCAAATATGGTCGTTAAGAAAGAATGTTTGCATTATCACAATATATATTTATTTCAGTAAATCACATTACAATTACAAAAACATTTAACGTGTTTCGTTGAGTTTATATCCGACACATTTTCAGTATTGGGATTGTTAGATTAGGTTAGGTAGCAGTGGCTATCCGGGTGGGACATATTTAGGCCAAAAGGTCCATTGCGATACCTGAAAAAAGGGAACGTCGTAAAGGGGCCACTATCCTTTAAACCAATTGGAACTGTTCAAGAATAGCAAAAGAGATTTGACGTCGATAGATTTTAGGTCAGACCTACGTCGTCAAAGAATGGCTGACCCAAGTTTGTCAGTCTTCAGACAGAGAAGGTTTGTCCTCGTCTCCTCTTCCTCTTCATTGTGACAGCTCCTGCACTAGTAATGGTGCACTGGTAGGCCCATGCGCTCAGTATTTTTGCCTATCAATTAGTGCCCCATAATGGCTGCTACTCTATTGCTTAGGGAGGACCTTTGAAGGGAGATAATATCTTTGGAATGCCTCCGATTGTATTCCAAGCATACGTACACTCCCGTTCATAAAAATTGAACCAGTAAATATATGTATAGTATTACATACAGTAACACTTAGAATGTTTCAACTGGTTCAATTTTTATGAACGTACGCAAGTTTTTACGAACCATTTTAATGTGCTTCCAAAGGTTTGAAACTAATAAAAATAAAATAAAAATAGTAACAAACTAATATTTCGAAAAATGATGAGTCTTTTATAGGAAGATATATTGGAAGCAAATAAAATAGTATTGACCTTATTTGTAAGGTTCTTAGGAATTTCTGTCAAAGAGAACATACTTCTTGAAGTTCACAATTATTTAAAATTACGGAACATTTATAGTAAGCTATGAAGATCCATTAAAATGATAATTAAATGCAAGAACGTATTTTGTTGAAATATATAGTGCGGTCACTTAATAAACATCTGTTAATTTGTATACGGTTCTTTATATATAATTAGTATGATGATCATTACCAACACAGCATACACCAAGAGAGCAATGAAGCGCGGTTATTCAAGGTCATTGCAATATACGAATTATATATGGTACAAGAGCAATATTGTGACAGTTACACGATTATGTTGTAATAATAATCATTCGGAAGAATAAAATTTATTTATTTTTAAATGGTTTTTAGCTTTATATTTGTTTTTATTTTTTTATTTTTATTTTTGCTTCAAATCTTCCAATTGTCTGTTTACTTAATCCACCTATTTAAGGTATTTCTAACGACATGAGAGTAAAAATAGTTTTCACAAAATTTTGCAAAGAGGTCTACGATATAAAGTTGTTCAATGTTCAAAGTTGTTAATATTTAACACATAAAGGCTAGGAAACCATACTGTTTAGGAAACATTTTTGAACATTTTTATTTCGCGTTTTTTGCTATAGAAAATCACTTTGCAAAACAAACTGGATAGATGGAAATAAATAAATTAGGGATGCTTTGAGCATCCCTCTCAAAAACGCATAAAGATAAATATATAATAGGGAATATGCATGAAAATTTTTTTTCACATTTATTTTCAGAATATGAAAATACTGTTAATACTGTAATAATATTTAAAAACGAAATTAAAATCCGACAAATATCAAGCAAGCTATAAGCTTTTAAAGATTATTATCTGTCTCTTTCTTGCAAAAATACTAAAAACGGAGTTTTACATGTATTTTAAATGGTGAAAGTGTAATATGACGTCACATAACATATCAAGAGGGCTATCACTCTCTTTGTCTAATCGGGAATTTCAATCATTCATATCTCGCTTATTTGTAAAGTTATTTAAAAAGTAATTTTACCTTGATATTTGTCAAGTAAACATGCTTCAATTCAAGTGATAAAAAATTTTCATGCATATTCCCTATTGGTACAATAAAAAAACAATTTCACTCAAAAAGTTTTTCTAATTAAATTAATTTTAAAATTAAGTAAATTCTATATATGCAGAACAAATAATAGAATACGAGTATTATTGACGTGTTTATCAATTGTGTAAAAAAATCAATTGACTAAGTGGAAAAAACTATGTGAAATGCAATTGTTCACAAAAAAAATCGACAAATAATTTATAGACTAGACGTCTCTAGTAGTTTGAGAATATTTAATAAAGTGCTGAGTCATTTTTAATGTTTTCTGATGGATTTCAGAGACTATTTTAAACACATCAATTACGTGTGATATCTAATTTATTATTCACCAGTGAAATGTTTATTATAATATAAAATTCAAAAAAAGAATTTTATTGTTTGAAAATTTTCTTTGAAATGTCAATTCAAGTAAATTAATATTTTGTTGATGAGTTAGTTCTTGGTCAATATAGGGGTACGGGTGGGCAAAACGGAAAGGTCGGACAAAAAAATATATATGTATATATACAGGATGAGTCGAACCAAGTGGATAATAGCACACACCTCCACGATTCTCTCATTTTTCTACAACATCCAATAGAATACAATACATTATAACAAAACGAAGACAACCCAAAGACATGATATAAGCCAAAACCAAAACACTCAAATCAAATTGCGCAGAAAAATAAAGCAGTTTGAAAGATTAGGGAAGCAGAATACTAAAATAATAATGTTAACATTATTAATGTTAACATAATTCTTGTTAAAAACAATAATAGATTTTTACTATCCAGGGGCGAATCTAGAAATTTTACACGGGGGCCGCATAAATACAAATATGACATATTATACATGGTAAGTTGTAGCTTAAGGACGTTCCAGCACTGTGCTATATAATCAGGACAAAAAACCGGTTTGATTTTATTATAGCACAAACACATAAACACACATACACAATACATAGACAAAAACACTGTTTACATATATAAAATAATGTTGTTTTGAAGAAAAAAAATAAATTTAAACTTTTATATTTCGAAAACAAAACGGTAACACACGATTTAAAAAAAAAAATTTATATAATAAATGTTTAGCTTTACTCTCCTAGTTTTTTTTAAAAACTAGTCGAGTATTTTTTCTACAGATAATAGTTGGGCGAGCATGAAGTTTTATTCTTCTAATGAGAGAGAATGATAACTTTGATATTAATTATCTCGCGTTCTAAACGGTCAAAAATTCTGAAACTTCGGGATTTATTAGAAAACATTATTTTTAGCCTGTGAAAAAAAATGAGCAAAATCTGTCGAAAAGTGGTTGTATGCTGGAACATCCTTAAATAAATACAACACGTTATTTCATGGTAACCGGAATCTCAATTGAATTAGATTACTAAGTTTGACAACATGACGGTAATTTCCTCATAATAAAAGAATGTTTTTTAACAACATGCTAGAATACACACAGCCGAAAACTAGCAGTGTAAATTAGTCTTAAATCAAAATGTATTTGCATTAGTGATTTACAAACAACATTAGTGTTGTTATGTGAATGCTGTTATATTCTTAACCACAAATACAACAACAACAAAAAAACATCTGATCAAACAATGTAATAAAAAAAACAAATTCTACACATAATACTTTTAAGGATGTACGAGCACTGAAACTTCAAAACGATTAAGGCTTGATTTTTAGTTTACATGTGTAGTTGAAGTGTATATAAATCAATTATAAAAGTTTCAGGAGGGTAACGGGGGTTTTGAATTAATTATTTAATGTTAAAGTTCGAGTCTTAATGCATGGCTCTCATATTTTGATAATTTTCACTTGGAATAAAATAAGACGAATATCAAATAAACTACGCAATAGAAAATAGAAATATTAATAAAGAGCTTGATCCAATAAAATTCCGATATAACGGGCGTAAAAAAAGATGTTTAAGAAAACTAAGATTTTGAGTAAATCTGATTTCTGTCGGCGGTAACTTAATTACCCAAAATCTCAGGTTTTTTTTCATAAATATCTTTTTTGTTAGGCCGGACCTAAATTAAATTTTAATTTTAACTTACGACAAAAAATAATAAACATTATTGTGGACTTTTATGAATGTACTATATAAGATTCTGAAGAATTTTATAAATGGACTATATATCAGCTCTCGTACATCCTTAAATGATCGTTGTATTTATTCTTATCATCATCACCGAGTGCCTGCCTGCACTACTGATGGTTTTATAATAATAACTACGCTTTATGCTGCTTCAAATGTTTTAATTATCCGTGCAGCAATGTATCGTCTCTACTACAAGTAGTATATTACCACTTTGAAGTTTTGTTTTAGATGAAACAGTTCATTTGATTTCAATAATAGATATAAGTATTTATATAAAACCATCAAATACTTCAATGTATCTAAAGTGGCTTTAATTGCAACAGAGGGGACTTTTTTTGTGATTTTCAATTGTCATTAAATTATTCAAATATTCTATGTATAATTTATCATCTTCATGGTAATGAAAGTACTTTAAACACAATTGTTTTTACAGAGATAAGTCAAAATTTGTTAAAAAATTTTCATTTGTCATCGATTTTTCTATTATATATAGAAGAAAATGATACAATGGAAGTATTCGACTTGAGCGCTTACAATCTTTCAGCGCCATCAAGCGGTTTTTTTAGTGTTCAACTTGACGCTGTGTATGCTGGCAAAGTTGGCTAATAGGTGAATTCAAACGATAGGCACTACGCTCACAGACGCTTTATCCTTCGAGGTAGGGTTGCAAAAGCGTGAGCACCAAATCTTACTAACTCCCAAAACAAGTAATGCTTAAGCGTTTGTTTATTTATCTGTCATGTGCACAGTGTAAGTGTTCATAGCCAATCGCCAATAAATTGCGCTTATTAGCGTGTGCGCTGTCGTATAAGCTCCCAAAACGAATGGGTATAATTCGTAAATATGACGTAGACTTGAAGCATAATTCACCATTTTGTTGAATTATTCACCATAACTCAACATCGATATAAATTATCATATTCCTGCAAATTCAAATGCAAAATACCATACAATTTCGGGAATGAATTCGTGATGATAAAAAACCATTTTTATAAAAAATTAAAGACTTGAAATTCAAAACGATCTAAGTGCCAAAAAATATCCAAAAAAAGTTATTATAAGGATTTCAGGATATTTTCGTTCATTTCCTTAAAACAATTATTATTTTGGCACTTAGATCGTATTAAATTTCAAATCTTCAATTTTAATTATTGTTAATTTTGTTAACAACTATGTTTGCGATATATCATATCGTTTTTTCCCACCATTTTAATCTTTTGTAACGTCATAAATCGCGAAGCCTCTTTAAATATTGATTTATTTCTATGGGGAATAATTTCTCAGAAATATTGTAATCAACAGCTATAACTGTGTATAACTGTAATCAACAGCTATTACAAATATACTACACTGTAAAAAATAAAATAGTGGACCCAACTACGTCAGGTAGTTGGCAATTATTGAAATAACACCAAATGTGTACTCTTCTCGCTTGTGACACGTTCTATTATATAGTTAGAGAACTATATCTATTATGATAGATATATATAGTTATCAAACCAAAGCAGCGATAATGGTCTTATTATAAGGGCTATTTTACACATGTAACTTTTCAAGAAACTATTCATAACGGATAACTTGGTGAGTAAGGGCAGTAGTATTTTTTGAAGTAACTAGGCAGTTATAACACAATAGACCTGGCTTCTATTTCGATGCAGTCTTATATGTAACTTCAGTGGTAAGAATAGGGTGATTGGTTTACTTCCTTGTGATTGGTTTACTATGATCATGTGACTGAAGTGGTTGACAAAGAAAGAAATATTTAGCAAGACGAGAGTTATATCTATTTACAAAACATACAATTGATATATTTCTGCATGTACATGGAGTGTAAGTCTAGTTATATCACATACATTCATTGCGATTGAAAATTTTCATCAAAACTTTCACGTGTAAAATCGGGCTAAGTATAATAGTGAGTATTATGCGAGTATAATGTATTTAATGAGTTAATACTGAAATAGAACTCTGTAGACAGAGATTCGTAATTCGGTACAAGACATGCACAACTTCTTGAAATTTTAATTTCAATAATCTATATTTTATGTTCCAAATGATAATCACTTACATTCAACAAATTTGCGTCTAATTTTAAACTCGGCCTTGCGCACTTCCGTGCTCTAGGCTTCTTTCAACTGTGCCACGTTGCTCTAGCAAACACAGCGCGTAGTTCAGAGAACTGATTCCTTCGGTTCGCCGTATTTATACCCGCCTCGTAGTTCAACCACTCAGTTACTTTCAATTTACCCCATGTTTTTTTTTACTGTGTATTAAAATATACGGATCAAAATTTTGAAAACATAAATGTAAAACAATTCTAAAAAAACTACCCTTTGTAAAATAATGTTAAATAACAAACCAACTAAAAAAATAATATTATGATGACAAACATTTGTTGTCAAATGACAAAATAAAAAACTATCCACTTTGTTTGTCACACTTAAAACAACATAGACAAGTCTAAGAACAATAAACAATTTAAAAGCAATGTTTTAGTAACATTTCCAATTCAATTTCTGACTGATGAAGAATATAAGGCTTCTTGAAATAACAATAAATATATTTTAATTTTGCATCCATTCTGTATACATTGACTAAGTATTTATTTATTTGTCTTCGAAAACATTTACCATATTCTTATTATCATCCCTTCTTTTATACAGGATGATAACACTTCTAATATTGTCATTTGGTTTCTATTTTGTCGATTGAACAAATATTAAGCTATCTTTTTGATTGCTAAAATTGAAGAAGACATAGTACTACTTACCAGCCAAGTAGCCGAGCGGTCTAAGGCATCATGTCTGCGCAGTATGCAGTACTTGGAAACTGGGAGGTTATGGGTTCCAATCCCGACATCAGCAGTTTGTCAATTAGAAAAAAAAAAAAGGCGGTTGATTGATTAAACTGTCGGCGTATGGACAAGAACGAAGTAACCGGCTAGGTTTGAGAAGGTTTTCTGCAGTTTCCTTCACGAACTCCAGATAAATATCGGCATAGTTCCTATCATAGTCGGCTGCAGCCGCATATCCTACCAATTCCTCGTCTACTCACAAATTCCTTCCACTCCACTAGCATCCTCACATCCTAAGGCATCACAATGGACCTTATGGTCGAAGTATAGCCGGTCCAGGGCAGCTTTTACAATCTACCTCTACCAGTCCAAGTAGCCGAGCGGTCTAAGGCGTCATGTCTGCGCAGTATGCAGTACTTGGAAACTGGGAGGTTATGGGTTTCAATCCCGACATCGGCAGTTTGTCAATTATATAAAAAAAGGGCGATTGATTGGTTAAACTGTCGGCGTATGGACAAGAGCAAAGTAACCGCCTATGCTTGAGAAGGTTTTCTGCAGTTTCCTTCACGAACTCCAGATGAGTATCGGCATAGTTTCTATCAAAGTCGGCTGCAGCCGCACATCGTACCAATTCCTAGTCTACAAACAAAATTCCTTGTTCTTCACTCACATCCTTTGACATCACAATGGACCTCATGGTCGAAGTCTGTCCCGTCCAGGACAGCCTCTACAATCTATCTAATCGAATGGAATTGTAACGTAGTTTAGTTGAAGAGTATATTCTGCATTTTATAATTTCCATGCCAATACTCCATTCCTTGGTTTTTATTATTTTATACTTTTGAAATCGATTGATTTTTTTTTTGCTAAAAAGTTGCATAACTTAAATAATAATCTGATATTAAATTATTGTGTTACTTCATTTAAATCGAAACGATGTTAAGTAAGGAAACTGTATGTATAAATTTTTTTCGATTGTAAAAATATGAAATATAAATAAATAATACACAACAATTTCATAATCAAATGATTCCACGATGCATGTCTAATTATTAACTTCGCAAATGACAAAAAATGAATTATATATAATTTTATAATAAATCGTCTTTGTAAAGTAGCATGATGATTGTAGACATACATAATACTATGTGTAAATGTTACGGTGTTCTCCAGTATATTGGAATGGCGCGCAACACTAGTAATAAATCACCAAAGATAGAAAGAAGTTCCAAAAAAAATTTGTTTTTTATACGCTTTTTATTGGTTTCACCTGTATGTATGTATGTATGTAACCGACCCTTTTGGGCTCGATTTTCTCCTACTTTGAACGATCAGATTTAATTCAAATTTTGCACACCTGTCAAAGACCGATGACAATGCAATAATTCGATTAAAATATCCGATTATCCTGATTAGATTCGCCAGGATTCATCCATTTCTTTCCGCATCCTTTGCATGAGAGTAAGAGAGATAGAGCTTGTGCGCGAACTTCAACTAAAAAATGAAAAATAAATAATAGTTTAAAAAAAATATAAAAAACACGCTTTTATAGAAAATCCAACTAAAAAATAGAAAATAAAATTTAATAAATTTGGATTAAGAAAAGTGTAAATAAGAAACAAATGTATATTAATGGAATAACTATTGACACTATGCACCCCACGCTTTTTTCCATTAATATACATTTGTTTCTTATTTACACTTTTCTTAATCCAAATTTATTAAATTTTATTTTCTAGTTTTTAGTTGGATTTTCTATAAAAGCGTGTTTTTATAGTTTTTTTAAACTATTATTTATTATATTTTACCAAATTCCGCGAAATTTTGTACTGTTTTATTAGCAAATAAAACCATGTGGCTAAATAAAATAATTAACAAGTTTCAAATTTGTGAAGAAACCATATACGGTATAATATATAATTATGCAAAATTTATCCTCTTCAAATTTTCGTAGCCATTGATTCATAATAAAAAAAAAGATTGAATAACATTTATTAATGTTGATGGCAATGGCAATGTTGGCGATAAACCACAGTTTTTAAGATACGTGGAAAAACTGATATTTCAAAATTATTTGCGGTCATGATGAAAAAAAAAACTACTGCCGGACAATCTATTTTGTGAACTTATTTCTGACGTATACGTAGTAGTTACAAAACTTGGCATTCCTTTTTGACTTGAATATTTTTTGTGCTTTATATATATATATATATATATATATATATATATATATATATATAGCTAGGGACCCGTATGCGGTACCCCTCTTTCTGATTACTATTATTATTATCCCAACAAAACCTTAAAAATATGGAACACGATATCTACCATGCCACGAGAGCCGAGAGAAACGAATCGAAATGAGACGAAGGTTAGGATCTTGATTTACGATAAATATTCGAGAACAGAAAATCATTTTGGGTGGTATAATTGAATTTTTTCAAAATGGTCGACTTCTTATTAAACATATCTACTGACCGGTAATAATAATAATTTTTACTAATAATAATTAAGTACAAAAAATGATTTTTTTTAAATAGTATTTTTTCAAGAAAACTTTCAACTGTAAAAACAAGACGAGACGAGTCTCGCGTTATTACTAATCTTCCGTCATTTGCGAAAGAACCGTGTGACAAAAATTAGCGACTTCCATATCTCCGAAATCATCGTCTTAAGCAGAAGGTAATAATTATTCAAAATTTTAAACTAATCTAATCTCCTGTCATACTTTCTACTTTGGCAACACATTCTATTTTAAAAAGTAGGATACATTGAATGTGTGAATCAATTTTAATTGCTTGAAAAAGGCATAGATCGATTTGAAATTCACGTTTCGCTTTTTCTCCGTACTACAATGAATGCCATGTTTTGTATACACCCAGTATATATATAAATATAATTTCATCATGATAGGGTAGCAAGCGAGAGCTCATCAAATGGAACAACAACAGCTAACTAACATAATGAACAGATGTTGGATTTCTTAACTAAAAAGTAGTATTATATACAAATAAATAATAAATACACATTATTAACATATCACACGGGTCGGGTCAGTCTGCATTCTGCAACAACATAATAATAATTTATTGCATTTCAATAATACAAGAATTAAAAACAACTAGGTCCGTATAGTATAATAATAAAGAGGAAGGTCATCACAAAACATTTTATATTTTTATTTATTACTTTTTCAAAAATATTTTATTTTCGTAAATATGTGATACTTTTTGAAGGTTTTTTCATGTAATGTGGGTTTGTTTGTTAGTTTGATATTTGACTATGATTTTATTATATTTATATTATATTGACATTAACCCTTGATGTAAAAATTTGATAATGAACTAGAGAAGTAACCAAAAACCATAAAGGTTTCAATACCATCATAAATTGTAATGGAACTATTCAAAACGAATTTCATCATCAGTCGAATTTCATCATTAGTTCGCCTAATTAATGTATTGTCGTTAGAATCAAACCTGTGTGCAAAATTTCAAAGCTCCAGCGCATTTAGAACTAGTGTACAATTGCGCTAGTTACTGCAAGATTTTTCTTTCACAAACATAATATTAAGTTAAATAAAAGATTGTAAAATAATATTTATCCTTATATAGTGTTACTAGCATTACCCGTCGCGGCTTCGCCCGCAAAAATTATGTAACGCCCTTATAACCAAGTAACAATATATTTTCTCGCGTCAAGTTGCGTTTAATTTTTGAAATACATTTGTTGTATGCACTGTCACCTATTGGCAAAATTGTTGAAGTACTCATGTTGTGTATAACGTATTTGTTGTATGCATCGCTATCTATGAATAGCACATTTAACACATTGGTTGCTTACTGCCATCTATCGAAAGGCGGAGGACTTTGTTTTTTATAATATGACACCTCCAACAAATATCATTATATTTTAGCCAATGTATACAAAAACTTGACAAATTATATACTAAAACCTTCCTCGAGAACCACTCTATCCATTGGTGAAAACAGCATGAAAATCGGTGCAGTAGTTTTTGAGTTTATCGCGAACAGACAGACAGACAGACGCGGCTGAGGGACTTTATTTTATACTATGTAAGGATACTGATAATAATTGATGACCCTACCTCAAACCGTTTTAAAGTTAAGTTTTTGGAACATCTGCCACACAGATACGAATCAAAGCTGTATGATGCATCTAACGCATCCCAATAGATATACAAACAAAAAGTTTTTAATCGGTTTTATGGCATCTTGGGATTCAGGCAGGTCAAGAATCCGCAAAAGATACAAAACTTGTATTGGCTTGAGCTACAATATACCGCAGCTTCAGAGGAGATTTCTTACGGAGCATTGTAGAGTCAGGGGACATCTTAGGAAGCTAGGCTTGGAAAATGAGGGCAACTACAGGCAACTGTGATGTCTTCATACACATACAATAAAAGGTCTGGGAGTCTATCAGATACGTTCAGAGGAGCTACAATCCCTAAACCCAATCCAGATCCTGTAGTTTCTGAAGCAAATAGGACTGGACGAGGTGCTCAAAGACGAGACCACACCTCGCTAGGTACCAGATGGAAGAGCACATAGATCTAATAGGTCACAGTGCACCAAATTTCCTCTATTCATGGCATCTTATATCATTTTCTTAACCAAACTTATTATTTTGTAAATATATTCCATGGACAGAACTGCCCATGTCTACAGTTTTATTTTAAGTGCCAGATAACAGAGTCGTTACAACAATTATTTGATTTCTTAATGAAATTTGATTGATATGATATAAATAAAGTAGAATCGTGACTGTAATATTCATTACACTTCCGATTTACACAAAACATTTAGATCCACGATAAAGTCACCTTGATAAACAAATATGATAATAAAAATAAAAAAAATAACCGATACTTAAAGTGTACATCAAAAAGTTGTTAATAACCATATAATTATTAAGTTAAAATAATATATAAAAAAATGTGGCCAAGAGCGACTCTGGCACGTACATTATAGGATTCCGTAGTTGTTTTATATCACGGTTATTTCATTGTCTATAAACACTGAAACACTGAGACCGCCATCTCATATATCTATTATAAATACTTGAAATTTTTCCAAAGCTATGTTAGTCTCTAAATCTTTTCAAATTTTTGTGGATTCCTCATTGAAATCTTTGCAGATTTATTTGGTGCTCAATATACACCACAAAGAAGATCTTCAAAACATGAAAAAGTTGAAGATGCTTGAGTTCATCGTCAATCCAAACGATACGAACCTGCGATATAAATATAAATATGGTACGATTAAAAATATCGGAAAACGCTCGTAGACGAGTCCAAGGTTCTTCAAGGACAGTGCCGAGAAGTTGTAGATTATATTACAAACCTGAATTATACTTGATTAATACCGATTTTCACTTATATTCCGGCGAATATAAGTGAAATACCTCCAAGTAATGGTCTAAGATCCGGCATTAGAAAAATCTTTCCTCATCTGTTAATTGAATGAAATAATGTTTAAAAGGCAGATAACAATATTATAAATGTATGAGTGCAATGTCTGCCACCGTAGTCCTGCTGGCTATTAATGTTAATTAATTAATATGATATAGTGTCATTGTTTGTTGCTCGAAAAAATATAATTGTCTCTCTCTCTGCGTAGAACACATTTTTTGAAAATTTTATTACTGTGATATTATAAAATATATTTTATATAATAAATATATAATTAAATTATTTGCAACTTATATAAAAAAATTTTTAAGGAATAAAATTTTCAAAAAATGTGTTCAAAAAAAGAGAGAGAGACAATTATATTTGTTCGAGCAACAAACAAAGACACTATATAATATTCATTAATTAATTTTAATATTGAGCAGAACTACGGAGGCAGACATTGCACTCATACATTTATAATATTGTTATCTTCCTTTTAAACATTATTTCATTCAATTAACAGATGAGGGAAGATTTTTCTAATGCCGGATCTTGGACCATAATGCTTTGCAAGCTCTTCACACCAGCACCAATGCCCTAGCTAAAAAGAGTTTGCACCACCATTCACGCGCATGCGCTTACACTGGTATGATCACGTCATAGGCAAAACAAATACAGCGCGACAGGTACGTGTAGAAATTATAAATCTATTGTGGGCTCAACTATTGTAAACGCATTATAAGTCTCGAAACTATTATCGATTGAAGTCTTACATTATTACGTCATACAAGGAATGTTCGACCGATCACCAGTGTAACGAGAGTATAGACTTTTTCATGCCAACAGACATAACTGATTCGATTTGTATACGGAACCCTATTAAGACATACAGCTTTATACTCATGTCTTTATACGACTTACCTCAAGCAATTATTTCAGATCAACATGTTTATAACACGCCAAGGATTTAATATTCTTGGTAAGAAGAGTAGTTTTTTTTGTAGTAAAAAAAAAAGGTGTAGTATCGTAAAATAATTTCATATAATTATATCCCTCGCACGATTTATGTTGGTAATGCTTGTGACGTTTTGTACAATGTCGATTTTTATATCAAGGCGATTGGATTTTTTTCTCATTTTGTTACTGACAGTAATTGGTTTTATTTCAAAGTGTAAACATGTTAAGTTTGTTGTGAAAATTTAAATTACGCGGAAAAAACAATTATTTTGATTCTACGAAGCTCAAGTTTGTTGTAAGACTTTATATTATATATATATATATATATATATATATATTACTCGCCCTGCTAGCAAGTGGTATCAGCCTCCTTGACCCCTGTCTTTGGCCTTGGTTGCGCGTCCTAGTCATAATTCAAAACCGCACCCTTCCAGCATGTATAGAAGTAAAGAAGTCATTTTGGGGGATTTTTCCCATTATCAGGGGCGGGAGTGTTGCGTTGGGAAAATCAAAGTTTTCCAATTTTTCCCGTTTGGAGTTATTCCGCATCGAATGCAAAAAAACCCATCTTTCTACCATGTCTAGAAGTGGGTTACAATTTGTATACGTGAGTGATTGAGTTAGTCAGTTATACAAAGGGTTGTATATATTATAAGATACGAGGGTATATTAAGTTTGGTCCCGACCTTATGTTCATAAAATGACTTAATTAGTCTATTTCCGCATATCCGTCCGTCTGTAAACACGATAACTCAAAAACGAAAAGAGACAACGTGCTGTATGTATGTGTGTTCTAGAGATGTGCTTTGTACACTCCCGTTCAATAAAATTAAACCAACTTGAAAGGTTAATTTTCTTATATTTTTGTAACACTCCTTAATTTTGTAACACTGTGTATATTATTTATTTATAAACAAAGATAAGTAGTTTATTTTTTAAATGTGAAGAAAGAAATGGAAGTTTTATATTTTTTATTTATGTAAACAGTGATAGAATAAGAATATGTAATGTAAATACATGTTAAGTGTTATATTTCCCTTTAACATATAAAAATTAAATAAAATGTTGTATCTGTCAAAAATATTTACTACAAGAATAATCAAAATTGTGCGAGACTGATTCGGTTCAATTTTATTGAACGGGAGTGTTCTAGAGGTAAAAAGTAAGGTCAAGTTCGAGAATGCGCAAAACAGTGTCTCCCTCGCCTGGGAGATAAATATCCATCTTTTAAGCTATAAGAGATAGAACAAAAATGTTCCTTTTTGAAAAATAAACAACTTTAATTTGAAACTTTTTTTCATAACCTTTATATATACTGAGTATTTAAGCAATTAACTCAGTTAGTTATTAATTTAATATGTTTTTTTTTTATTAAAACCAAATTATGAAATAAAATATGTTGATTATTAAAAAGTTAAATATGTCAGGTCATATTTTGGTACACCTTTTCGAAATCGTTTGTAGTTTTCTTAAAAATAAATTATTTTTTGTATTTGAAATATGATTGAGAATAAAAAAAGAAATCATGTTTCAAAATATCTGATAAGTATCATTAATATTATTTATTTACTTTATTTATCTGTTATGCAGATCCTATAGTTTTTTGATATATGGTCAGTCATTTGAGAGACCAAAATATTTTCTAAAAATATTATTTCGTTTGTTAATGGTTATGTCAAATATGATTAAATTCTTTTCAATTATTATAATTTTTATTTAAATAACACTTTAAATAAACTGGTAATAGTTGTGAAATATCTATTCTATGAATTTTATTTGATGAATATACCCATTATAATAAGGTGATTTATTCAAATAGATTTTATTCTATTGGCGGCCACAGTCTGCCTTTTATCGATTCCGAAATAAAATTTAGGAACCGAAGATAGTGAAGGAGAACAAGGTTAAAGATAAAAGTTTTATTTGTTTTACAAGTTCACGCTTTTTTTTTATTATTACACAATATTTGAAATATTTAAAACGTATCTAGGTGTGGGGACCCAAAAACACTCAAACCCGAACAATTCGGGGTATGCCTGATAAAGTGAAAGATAGTAGTAATCGGTTGGAATAATTATTGACCATAGTATTATAACATAAAAACTAATATAATGATAATATCGACCATTTTTGCACAAGTTTTTCACCTTTATTTATAAAGAAACAATAGAAAATGCCGCTTTCCCCCGGTTTTTATTGATCCCGTGGCCCAAATATACTCTTTTTTCGAACCAGAAACCTTTTATTTGTTTAGCAAAAGCCACTAAACGGCAATCGTGTTTGTGTGTTTTTTGCCACCCGCACTAAAAGGCGTCTATATATTTCATATATTATGGCAAAAACTTTTGTACTCGATTGAAATAGTTACCTTATTGAATTTCAATAGTTTTTGAAATAATATCTGAAATATATAGAACGCATTTAAGTGCGGGGACCCAAAATCACGCAAACCCGACAATCTCTGGGTATGAATGATGAAGTGAAAGATTGTAGTACTCGTTTTGAATAGGCATCGACCATATAATATCATAATCTAAAAAATAATATTATAATATCAACCTTTTTGGCACAGTTTTTCACCTCTTTGATAAATAAACAATAGAAAATGTAGCTCTCCGATTTTTATTGATCCACAGACCCAAATATATCCCTTTTTCGAATCAAAAATTTGTCAATCATTTGTTTTGGCAAAAGCCGCTAAACTACAATTTACCTAAGTTTTAACTACGGTTTAACACTTTTTATCATCGACCTTTAACAATTTTATCTAAAATCAGACTTCCAATCAGAATATCAAGTGTACTATGGGCCACAAAAGTCGTGTCCTTTTTATCAAAACTGTGTAGTCAATTTGTGGCTTATTGATTCGGTTTTCGTAAAAATGCTTCGGATAAAAGTTATTCATTATAAATATAGTAACAACTTTTTATCTGAAGATTTTTTTCGAAAACCGAGTGAATCCACAATGCAATAATAAAATTTTGAAAAATGACCACGACTTCTGTGGCTCGGCTCATAGTACATTTCATTGAAAAGATTTTCAGCATCAAAACATTGTCAAAACTGTAACAATTTCATTGTATTCACTTCATTGATGAATGAACAGTTTCTAATTATGTTCATAAGTAAACAAACTTAAATAAAAGCAATATTGAAACTTAAAACATAGACTAACTAAAATAAAATAATTCTTTTGATTCGAAATTAAAATACATGAATAATTGTTTAACTCTATTTTAAGCAAAGATTTCTATACATACCGATAATATTATTTAAAAAAAAAAGCTTCACTCCAACAAAAAAACTTGTATAAAATGAAATATAATTGAAACTCTAATTAAAACAATAAATCCTTGACATTTCCTTTTCCACAACAATACAAAAAACTCAAACAATAAAAATTCAGAAAAAACTGATTGTCATCAGAAAGAAAAACAACACAAAACTTATTATGTTTAAATTAAACACCACCACTAACTAACAGAGAGAATCAGTACTTCCAGTAAGAGTGACTGACTTTTGTTACAAAATATTATTCCCAAAATAAACCAAAAATACAATTTCTATAAATACCTAACTACTAAAAGACACACAAACACACAACACAACACAAAAACACAAACATTTGACATAAACACATTTTATTTTTATTATTATTCTTTTTAAATTTATAATTTATTTAAGACGAAGAGAGAAGCGGCATCAGGGACAAACCTCATGATGTAGCAATATTTCAAATTGTGTGAGATAACTTTGTGTAGTTTTAGGATGATCCCCGAAAATAAAATTAAAATGTTGTCCTATTCTTTTGTTGTTGTTCACGCAGAGAGATGTTCACAATAACTGTTAAAATAAATTCAAGTGTACCTCTCTATTATTGTTGTGAAAGTACCGAACCGATTACACACAGTGCGTAGTAGTACTATGTTTACCAGAGTTGTGTGTATAATATAGGTATTATTACGTTCTACATCCACTCTCTCTCTCATAATGTACAAAGTTGAGTTGACGTTAGTCTCTTCGTTTTAGGGTGGGTGGAATGAGATGGGATGGATATTTTACACAGGATATTTATAAATATGTGAGGTGACTTTTTACACTCGTATACATCTATAGTAAACTCAAAGTAAACTCAATGCGTGGATCGGAGCACATGGTGTAATATGATTGGTGCGATTTTGATGATTTTTAATTAATCGCTATCGTTGATCTATCAGAATTGAAATCTGTTGATTTTCATAATGATTCGTCGTTAAGATCAATTTTTATAAACATTTTTCTACAAAACAAAATTTATCACATTACTTAAATTTATGAAAAAGTGGAAGCGCTGGGAAGTAGGAATATACAATATTCGATCCAATTCGAACTGTAAATCTAAGATATATATAAGAACACTCTCAAGCTTTTAAAAGATTTCTCCTATAGCAAGGTTTTATCAACTGCCGTATATTATCCTTACCAGCTTCACTTTTCACAGAACATTCTGTAGATGTTAAATACAAGATCTATCAGAATTGAAATCTGTTTTTCTACAAAACAAAAATCATCGTATTACTTAAATTTATGGAAAAGTGGAAGCGCTGGGAAGTAGGAATATATTATATTCGACCCAATTCGAACTGTAAATAGAAGATATAAATATAAGAACACTCTCAAGCTTTTCAAAGATTTCTCCTATAGCAACAAGGTGTTATCAATTGCCGTATATTATCCTTACCAGCTTCACTTTTTACAGAACATTCTGTAGAGGTTAAATACAAGTATAAACATGTTAAAATAATCTAGATAGTATACTTTATCGGTATTGACATTTTTATAACTTAACTGTGTGGAGGGTCTGATGTATTTATTTGACCTATTACCGTATACATTGTATTTAGTTAGTTAAACAAAAAGGTATATTTGCGAGTCGGGAAATCATTGAGAAATTTTGCAAACTTATGGATAACCCGTCAATTTTGAAATAAATAGTCGACCGCGAATATGAATTTTGTTTATTGTAACGTTTTGTATGAAGGGTATTGTCAGGAAATGAAGAGATACTTTTGAGTTTAAATATCTATACAATTCCATGGCCGATTTTTTAAAAAAAGTTTTCAAAATAGTGAGGAAAATGTATTTACTTTGGAGAGAAAAGTAATAAATGTGTAATCTAACCAGTAAAAATTGGATTTGTCGCTATAAACAAAAAAAAACACAGTGAGATATTTTCGTAATTATTCAGTAGTCAATCTGCAGTATTGAAATATCGACCAATGCTAATCTATCATCTTAATCTATCTATCTTCCCATTCATATCACATCTTTACAAAGCATGAACCATCACGTAACTTTGCCTTTAGATTACATGTATTTGTTGACATCTATGGACTCTGAAATGATAATAATGGACCCATGATGATAATTAAAAAGTGTCGTTTGTCGTTCGTGTAAAGAGATTGTTTATAATTTTATAATTGTTGTTAATTAACATTAACATTAAAAGAAGTTCTTTGACTCGCATTCACAGATATGAAACAAAAACAAACGTACACGTGTATTGCAACCAAATATAATCATAAATAATGTACAAAAAAAAAGCTTTTTAAATATAACTAGGTTAAGTACATTTTTAATTTAATATATGTAATATAAAAAAAAAAAATTATAATACTCTCAAATTCTGATAATAAACATTTTTTTAATGGTCCACTAATATTGTGTTACAGCAATCAATAATAACATTATGTGATGGCTACCATACCATATCACATTAATTATGACAAAAAATATAAATTATTTAGTTATTATGATGACGCCAGTTTTTTAACTTCCATAAAACACACACAAAAAAACCATATTACATGATTTTATTATTAGGTAACGCACTAAAAGACAAAAAAAACTTGTGTCCGGTGCTCTTTGTTGATTTTTTAATTGCTTCACCTACACAGTAAAAAAAGCTGGATAAATTGAAAATAAATGTAGTTCATTCAATGGAGCAACAGGTATAAATACGGCCAACCGAACCGTAATCAGTTCCTAATTATAGCGGCGTATATGCTATAATTCTATGCATCAACTATATAGTCCAGTCAAGAAGTTAAAAAACGTGTGAATTCATGCTACTGCGAATTAAAATACGTTCGAAAGCTCGTTGAACTCGTTATGACGTCTAACGAGTTCAACAAGCTATCGCACGTATTTTAATTCGCAGTAGCAAGAATTAACACGTTTTTAACTTGTTGACTAGACTAACATATGTAGTTGAAGGTATTCTCCTTAGTTTGACGGAAATTTAAAAATTTCCATTATAATCACTTAAACATAAAATATTATTGAAATTATCATCGTTTTATTTCATATAGCTATGCATCCCTTGTACCTAATTACGAACAAATTCCCTCTCATATAAAATCTGTCTACATGGTTGATCGCATGCACTTACTATTTAAACTTAGATTATATCTACCTTCTATGATGGTTTGATAACTACATAAGTCACAAGCGAGAAGAGTTAGTTTTTCGTGTTATTTGATACAAATTACTAATAGTTTAAAAGCTTACAATATTAAAAACATTGGAAATTTATCCACTTCTATGGATCAGAATACCGAATTGATTAATTATCAATGACTAACTATCAAAAGTATCAACATTCGTGTTATTTAAAATATGGAAGTAAAACCTCTTAAATTACAAGAAAAAGTATTAAACATTTTTTATTTAAATTATTTATATGACAAGGAATATTTATGTTAATATATTGTCATTTATATAAATGTTTTACAGACCACCCATATCATTATTTAAACATATTATGAAAAGCATCACACACTCAAATTTTAAAGTAGGATGTTTCTATATAAGTAGTTCATTTTCGAATGCAACCAATGTTCAGACATATTACTTAAATGTCAAAGTAAGTAAACCCTAGTCACATTCGTTAGTATAATAAAACCGAAAGGCATACTTTTTAATATGTAAATAGTCAAAATACAAAAAAGTAATAATACATCGACATCAAGATAGTAAAAAATTATATGCATTCCACTAATATAGATAGTACATCCGGTGGCTCAGATCCAGACCACTAGTCTAAAACTACAGAGGTCGTGGGTTCGATTCCCATCCTAGATGTATATGCTTTTTAATACCAAGCATTTGATGCCCAATAATGTTATCAAAGTTCAGAAGTATTACTTAAATGTCAAATTAAGAAAACGATAGTCACTTCCATTGGTATAGTATAACCGAAAGGCCACTATTCTAGCAATGGATGGATAGCCACAAGCGGAGAGAAGCCGTAACGGGTCCTAAATTTCCGGGTGAAGTTTCATTGGAAGTTTGGAAATATATAAACTAAAAATAAAAAGTCGGCCATCTTTATTACCACTTGTGATTATCCATTGTACTGATGTATATGCAGACCTTTACGTCGTACAAGATGAATTATTTAAGATTTAAGTAAGAACTGATTCAAGATTTTTCATTAAACAGTGTTTTTTTTGTCTGAAGAAACTCACTTATTTTAAGGTTACTAACACGCCACTAATTGAACCCAAGCATGAATGCGTTTTCTTCTTCCTCAATTAATTATTTTCAGAAAAATATAATTGATTTCACTTAAAACTAAAATAAAATTGGAAATCATAATAAAAATGCAATCTGCATATCGATACTAATGATGAGATAATAAATGACACTTTTAATTTTATAATCAATCTTATGATGACATTACGCTAATTAGTCTCATTTAAATAAATCAATTTCTAAAATCTATGGCCTATAACAAAATACATTAAATACATAATTAATTGAATGTTAAAATCCGTTAATAATTAAATATTTTTGTCGTCTTTACGCTTAATGCTAATAATTATTATTTATTACAATAAATTAATTAATTAATGTCAGTGTCTATCTGTCGAACTCTCCGATGCACACTGTTGCAACACATTGAATTTTTTTAATGTACAATCACTTGTCACGAGTTCTTGTGAAGATGACGGTAAACATATTTACTTTACACATTTAAAAAAAAATTATTTTATCGATTTTAATGGTCAATTCTGAATAGGTATTAGTCCTCTAGAACATAAAAAAAATTCGTTACGCAGGAGCTGCGTCAACTTAGCGAATTTCCTTAGAATACATAAATCACTCTCTAGCGGTCATAATTTTAGTGTGATCAAAATGAAATATAATATCTGATAAGACTTATAAATTGTGTCAAACTCGTATATATAATTGTGTCTCGTATTTGTGTCAAACAAACACAAAATATTAAATATTTCTCTTAATATTAATAATAATAATAATTTATTTGTTCCAATCAAAAAGATTTTACTTTTTTTTTATTTTAATTTTTTACCCAACTTCAAAAATTAAATATTCTAAAACAAAAAATGCACTAAAAAGTAAAAAAATAATTGCATATTCTTGTGTCAATTTTAGTTCACCTAAGCAAAAATTTTTAAATATATATGTACAATAGGGAATATGCATGAACATTTTTTTTCACATTTATTTTCAGAATATGAAAACGCTGTTAATACTGTAATAATATTTAAAAACGAAATTAAAATCCGACAAATATCAAGGAAGCTATAAGCTTTTAAAGATTATTATCTGTCTCTTTCTTGCAAAAATACTAAAAACGGAGTTTTACGTGTATTTTAAATGGTGAAAGTGTAATATGACGTCACATAACATATCAAGAGGGCTATCACCCTCTTTGTCTAATCGGGAATTTCAATCATTCATATCTCGTTTATTTTTAAAGTTATTTAAAAAGTAATTTTACCTTGATATTTGTCAAGTAAACATGCTTCAATTTAAGTGAAAAAAAATTTTCATGCATATTCCCTATTATTGTTATTTTTGGAGACGGTGTCCAAATTTTATGTGAATTTCTCTATGCTGACACCGATTCCAAAAATAACAATAATTGTACATATATATTTAAAAATTTTTTTAGGTGAACTAAAATTGACACAAGAATATGCAATTATTTTTTTACTTTTTAGTGCATTTTTTGTTTTAGAATATTTGATTTTTGAAGTCGGGTTTCCACTAAGTCAAAACTTTTGTTTCATAAACTGAATAGTTTTGACTATATTTGCATACATCTGTTCGAGTGGTTGAAAGTACAATGATTCTAACAAGTAACTCGGTTAGTTGTAACATCTTTTTTGTTATTTCTTAATTTAGTTTTTCTGTAAATCAACAAATACAGACAAGAAATTTTAATCATATTATTTAAATTAAAAAAACAAAAATTACTTAAGCATTCCGATAATCAAGTTATTCGAACCATATACGTCGTGTCTCTGACGAATTGTTTTATTTATATTTTTAATTTCAAGAAATCATAATTATTTATGCATAAAAATTAAAAAAAAAAAAAATATTAAAATTGATATCACATTGCATTGTACTGTTTTTTTTTTAAAGGTTTTTAATTAATTTTAAAAAAACAAACAACAACAAAATGTATAATGAAGTATTGTTAATTAATTACCATTAATAATACCGCACAGCAATTGTTTATATTATTTGAAATGAAAACAAATTATGATTTTATTTTATTTTTTTGTACTTAAATGTCCTTAGTTAGAAATTTGGGTGTGGATTGTTTCATGGGTAGTTTTTAAATTGTTTATATTAATACAATAAAATAAATATTGACAATTATTATCATTTCTAATGTACACATGATAATAGACTATGGCCCAAAAAAATACAGACTTTTGATTTGAAGGACAACTAAATAAAATTTTGCTAGAATATATTAAATAGAAATGTAAAGAGAACAATTACATTCACCCAAAGACTCAAAATGATAACTTTTACTAATCAAATCTCTGTATTTAGAGCACGGTAGTGCGCAAGGCCGAGTTTAAGGGACACATTTGGCCTTCTCACTTACAGTGCTATTACTACAGCTTAATTTAGGCTCATTTTTTAGGTGCTGTATCTTTTGAACAAAAAGAGCTACAGTGTTGAAATTTCGAATATCGATACTTTACGGAATTATAAGAAACCGTTTTTTCAATTATCGTTAACGAATTAACCGTTAAAATGTTATTCAAACATGTAAAATTCGCGGGAACACCCATATTTAGCATAATTTTTAAATTTTTACTCTACCTCTTCCAACAAGTATGGAAAATAATTCAATAATTTAGTTTGTAAATAAAATTGGTCTCTTACATTTTTTGGTAATTGTTTGATAGATAGATAGATGGATGGGCTACACTTCGACCATAAGGTCCATTGTGATGCCTAAAGATGTGAGTGGAGTGGAAGGAATTTTTGTGTATAGACTAGGAATTGGTTGCATATGCGGCTATGCTAGGAACTATGCCGATATTCATCTGGAGTTCATGAAGGAAACTGCAGAAAACCTGCTCAAGCATAGACGGTTACTTCGTGCTTGTCCATACGCCGACAGTTTAGTCAATTAATCGCTCCTTTTTTTTTCCTAATAATTGACAAACTGCCGATGTCGGGATTCGAACCCATAACCTCCCAGTTTCCAAGTAGGAAAACTGCGCAGACATAACGCCTTAGACAACTCACTTGGACTGGTTTGCTAATTGTTAGTATTTTTGGCAGAAATAATCTTGTAATCTACTGCTTCCCTCTATCTAATACGGTTTTTAAATCAAATTGAGGGTTGCGGGAAGGGGTGGTTTAAGTAATAATTAACGAATGCGACATAGGTCCGGTGATACATCCGACAAGGTTGAAACCAACTTTTAAAATTACTTTCCATGACAAGTCTCATTTTAGCATCTAACGACTGGACTATGTTATGTATTAAAAACATTATTAAAATGTGAATTTAAATTTTTGACTTAATTTTATCATGTTTGAAATTCTAGAAGTAAAAAGAATGTTTCAAATATGTAAAATATTGTTAGATATATACGAGTATATAAAGCTTTAAAGATTGCAAACAAGTATAGCAACACAGTGTTATGACGTCATATATTACTATCTTGTTTGCATCTACGATAAAGATAATAACTTTAATATTATTGAACTACCGACTACAAACCTATTAATAACTTTGACCTAGGTCGTTCTCCCAGTGCTTCTAGCATAGCGGAGATGAGCGTGGGCCCATGCTCTTGCACACCGACAAGCTGGCCTGCATAGAAGCTCAGGTGTGAGCATGGTTAATAATTAATTAGCAGGTAAAGAGTTAATAGTAAATACTACTTCATTCTATACATTTAGGATAGTTTCTTATCGACTTACTTTTAACAATGTGTCTGTCTCTACTGTTTTCCACACATAATGACTGCCGGTGCTACATAAATTATTTAAAAATTTGAAATAATTCGATGCAGTTCGTTCAAATCTTCTTTTGGGTGAACAATCCTGAAAAAATAGAGAAAAGAATATTATAATATTATTTAAAACCAGTCTCGGAAACTTTTACGTGTTTTACGTGTCAACAATGAAGAACATTGAAATTTAAACAATTAAAACAAGCAAAATTAGGTCATCTGTTGGTGGGTATCATCCGTTGAGAGTCATAGACTTTCACAACACTTATTATATCGCTATGAAAAAACACCGTCGACTTACTCTTACTCATGACGTCATATTCCAAAATGGCGGCTTTAGTCAGGTTATATTTCAACAATTAGTTATATTTTTCATAAAAAAAGATGAGTTTTATTAACAAAATAATAATGTTTGTTTTTTTTATTAACGTAACCGTAGTAACGCATATGTACTATTACAGTTGAGCCTGACTATTATGTTTCTAATTATTGCCACCAGATGTCACAGTTCTAATTAAACACCAATAGTAGTCAGATATGAGGTTTCTTTAAACGAAATTCAATAAACTTTAGCTTTGGGTTTCTTTTTTTTTTCATTATTAAACTAAATATTATTTGCTCAGAGCAAATAATCAAATAAATTATTGCACTCCGAAATTATAACTCCTGTTTATTTTTCCTTTCTAGATATGTATTTCAAAGTATACTACTCCTGAGATTCGCATCATTTTTTGTGTGGACCTTCAAAAATTGAGATTTCATAAACGTTGGCTATCTCAAAGATACTCAACATATAAAGATCGTTTTGTGAATATTGACAAGATTTTCCAATCGTGTTTTTTTTTGTAATTTCTGAGTGAATATAACCTACCTTAAGGTCTACGGAAAAAGGATGAGAATGTCAGGTTTTAAAGTTTTATAGGAAGCAGTTGAAACCTATATCCAGGAAAGAAATTTAAGGTCTATTTTAATTTCAATTACTCGAAAATGATTCAAATTTGCTAAAATTCCTTCGAGAATTTTCATCTATAATAACAGTTACAGATGTACAAACACAATTAATCCCCGGTAAAGCATTTGGGAACTAGTTTCTGGATATAAAATATCCTCTAATTCTCGATTTTTAAAGAATTCTATGTTAACCAAAACTTACGACAATAAAAACCGATCTAGACGACCATTAAAATATCCATGAATTTTCTAGATTGATAATAATCATACGGTTTATGAAAGGGAAAACCAAATGTGGTGTATACAAAATGCGGGCTCAAAACGATCAATAACAGCCCTAGCTAGACACACATACATTTACAAAATACACAATATAAATACAACTTATTGTGAGGGTAGCCTTTACCTACACATACAACTTTTCTGGAATATTTGTTTGTACACATGGTCACAAAAGTAACGCTCTTTTATTTTCAAAATTCCATAGTTGATTTGTGTCCAATCTATTTTGGTTTTCGAATAAATTGATTGATTTTGGGGTCTAAAAACTATTGCACTTCGACCGTATGATCCATTGTGCTCACCCTTCTACTTTAATCCAACGAGATTCGCTTCTCCCATATGTTGGCAATAGCCAGGAGCTTGCTTATCAGGTCTTCCTGAAGGTTCATATATTTGGGGTGAGATGCATCGAATAACCTGTATCTGCTGTAACCTAGAGGTTCGCAGTCAAAGATTATGTGGCTGGATGTTTCTTCCTCCTCGCCACACAATCTGCACCCAATGGACCCGTTATGGAGTCCCATTGTGTGCAGAGTGCGTTATGGAGTCCCATCTTGTTCAGCTTCAGTGCATTGAGAGACAGCCTCTTTGTTGCACTCTGAAGGAGTACCTTCCTGAGCTCTTGCAGCGGTACTTTTTCCCAGTAATCACGATATTTAGCATTTGACCACTCGTTGATCACCTGTTTACATGCAGTCCTAACCAGCCAAGTAGCCGAGCGGTCTAAGGCGTCATGTCTGCGCAGTATGCAGTACTTGGAAACATGAGGTTATGGGTTCGAATCCCGAGATCGGCAGTTTGTCAATTATGTAAAAAAAAAGGAGCGGTTAATTGACTAAACTGTCGACGTATGGACAAGAACGAAGTAACCGGCTATGCTTGAGAAGGTTTTCTGCAGTTTCCTTCACGAACTCCAGATGAATTTCGGCATAGTTCCTATCATAGTCGGCTGCAGCCGCATATCCTACCAATTCCTAGTCTACTCACAAATTCCTTCCACTCCACTCACATCCTCACATCCTAAGGCATCACAATGGACCTTATGGTCGAAGTGTATCCCGTCCAGGGTAGCCTTTACAATCTACCTCTACATGCAGTCCTTGTAATTCTTAAAATAGGCTCTGGGTCTATGAAGAGCATTCCGACTCCTTTCTTTGCTAAGAAGGGAGTCGGTTACTAAGTTGTCCATCATAAAAAAATTAATAGCTTATGTCAAAAATATTTTTTCAAAAATCGAATAAATTCAGGCTACCAACTATAAAATATTGAAAAAAAAACGAACACCACTTTTGTATACATGTGTACGTTTATGTATGAGTGAATGTTGTACCCTTCGTATCTTTTTCATGTAATGTCGTGATGTTATAAAATAAATACCTTATATTTAACTTTTTCAAAACTACTATGGGATGGTATGGCATGGTATGATGGTATGGTTTGGTTTGTTGTAGACTGAATGGCAGCTACCATGTGCTCAACATGTGACTTTACTTCTTCCATATATCCACAGTCAAGTCACATATTATATTTTATTTATTTAAATTAGTATACTCTTTTCTCTAGTAAATTATTGTGAGAATTTTAATAAATGGCAACAAAGGAAATTAAATTATTTTTTTATTTATTGTTTGTCTTTTATACAATATTTATACAAAATTTTAAATTACAGTAAAAACCTGTCATAGTAACATCGGTTTATACGTGACTTTGACTTGAATCCTGTTTAAAAAAGTTCTGAGAAATCTCTCAGAACGTCAACATTTTGACCACATATATCGCATAATATCGATCGAAGGGAAGTAAATTACGTGCATGATGTCCCACAATACAAATAGAAAAGGAGTTTCAGGAAAATTACTTGGGTTATTGCAACAAATTGTTATCTTTAATCGATATAGAGTAAATACAACCAAGATTTGTACCATCAATCATCATAGTAATGAATACTTTAGTCCAAATGACCGGATTTTAATATTCCGGTACTATCTTGAAACATTGACTTAACATTATGACGTAAGAACCATATATTTATTATTTTAACCCTGAAATTCCTTAACTATCCAGATTAATTTCGGCTATGCTTTTTTTATTACTCTTTATTACTTGTGCAATTAGCTACAAAAAATGGTTATCTCGAAACTGGTCAAACAAAACTACTTCCTCTGATTTGAAACTATTTTTAATACTCGAAATTGAATATTATCGCTCTTTCCAAAATTCTAGAAGTTATAAATTTCGAAGGGGAATATATGAGCTTTTCTTAATAGAAGGGGCTTTTCTCTCACCTCGAGTTTTATGCATATAATAAACGTTTAAAATAAATAAGTACATGTATCGCACAGCACGGTAGTGCTTTGGGCCAAGTTTAAGCATAGACGCATACAGTACTATATGTTTTACAGCAGAGGTGGGCAGGAGTTGACTCCGCAAAGCTCTGAGTGAGAGGTAGGGAAGAGAGATAGAGTTAATACAGGGTAACCTACCAATTATTAATATTTTCTTTTTTAAATTAAAACATTTTCACTAGAAAAAAATATAATAATACCAAATCTTTTTTATGGTCACTATTATACAAAGTAAATAATACATACAATCATTCAATACATACTCTGGAATTTTGGGCTGGTAATTTGCGTCATAAAATGTACCTTTTTAGTATATATATATATCATATTTGTGTATGAATAAAATAAAAATATATAAAAAATATATATAAATCTTTTGAACCTTTAAGTTTACCGCTGGACCATTGTAATAAAAGAGGGAAATTTTTGCAAAGGATAATTTAAATAGAAATATAGTTTTGGAAATTCCAAAAAATTTGTCTAAATATTTTACTATTCATATCCGAGAACTAATAAAGAATTATTTACCTTATTTAATTATTTTTTTTTCGTATGGAGTATGCTCAGTATAGTGTCATGGGAATTTGATGAATTAAGTTAAATTTTACATAAAGTGGGAATTTGAGTTCTTCGAGTTAGTCTACTTTGAATTGAAAAAGTGAAAAGTACTTTTTGTAGTAGTGGAAATTATTTTTCGCATAATTTGTTTTTCAAAAAAAATAAAATATTGACTATACTATATAATTATTGGGCAATAATCGGTAGGCAACCTGTATTGAAACATCGTTCCGTCTTGCTTCAAAACATACCTTCTTTACTTACTCTCACCCAGCTTATGGAGAGCCCGTAAGGCTCAGACGAGCTGTCTGTGCCCACCTCTGTTTTACAGGAAGGATTAGAGATGGTTTTTAGGCCTCTGTATCTTAAGAACCATAAAAGGTTATGAAGCTCAATTTAAAACCTAGCGTGAGATACCACCATATGACACTGCGTACCAAGTGCGTTCAACATTACAAATTTTATAGTTTCCAAGATATTTAACACTAAAAAAAATCCATTTTTGGGACTGACTAATTGACTCACTCAACATTAATATTCTCGACGACTTCCAGTTATCCTAGAAAGTTGATTTTTGGTAGGAAGATTTGATTGAAACCACCCAGAAAACCGGAAATTAAAATCTGACCACTTCCCAGGTAAAATATGAATTATCCTGTACCTGAGATTCTTACACAATAAATACCAAGAATTTTCTCATTTTTGTTAAAAAACTTAACCGTTACATAAATTTCACTAGTTTTGAAGGCGAACATTTTTGTTTTTGCTGAGTTTTCAATAATCTTTCTAATAAGCTCTCACGTTTTTGGTGGGATTGCTTATTACGATTATGCTATAACAACTAATTATTGGTACAGTCTCTTTGATACGGCTTTAAACAACTTTTACTGTAATTATGTCCAAAACTAAAAATAAATAATAATAAATTGGATGTTTTTATTTTACAACTTCATTAAAAGAGTTAGTTACTCTTCAACTTATATAACAAGTCAAATAACAACAACCTACTTAAGTCAATTTACATACTGCACCACTGACTAATCAGATAAATTTTAATTGTGTGGGCGTTTTTTAATGTGTTGATTATAGGTTGAGAAAATTTTATATGAACACTTACATATATTGAGATGGGAATTATATTTATTTCAAATAGAATTGTAATTTCATGATAATCTAGTGAGAATCAAATAATTACTTGTTTTGGACTTTTAATGCAATTATTGATATAAACAAAAGATAGGTTTAATTTATGGCTAATGAGGTAGATCGCTATTATATTGAGATTGATTCCAAGGGGTATAATTTCAGTTTTAACTTTCGAAAAATGGGTGTTTTTGTAAAAATTTCTTTCCTAGAGTAATTAACATAAAAGTTATTGCACATATTATTATTTATGTATACTTAAAACGTTCATAGTTACTATACCAATGTCAATTTCCATTAAGGTTGAGAAGACAAGTATGAAAGAACAAGCAAATATTATACTTTATATTCATTGGATTTTATTAATATTGATATTTAAAAATTAACTCAACCACCAGGTATCAAACTCTGGACCTCTGGATTTCATGGCCAGTGTGCTATTCGATACACCATGGATGATATAGCTAGATGAGTTAATGTTTTCATATAATTACCAGTATTACTCTTAATCTTAATTGAAATTGGTATAGTACTAAGACGTTTTCACAATACATAAGACTGGATCCACCTGATCCACAGTCAGCTGGATCCACCTGATCAGCCTAAGCTGTGTTACTGAAGTTTTGGTAAAATAATTTAATAAACTAAAATAATTTTTTTTAACCTCATAAATTTAAAATAATTTAAATTTATGAGGTTTTTTGCATAATTGTTCGTAACAAAATTGACGAACATTAAATTTTGAATTAAAGTGATACCCCACGTTTATTTTAGAAAAGAAGAGAGATATGAGCCCAAAATTTTTGTCCAAATTATAATGGTAAGAAATATGTTTTTTCAAAGAGAAATTTTGAAAACTCTTGAAGTATTACTAAATTTTTTTACGCTGGGTTTCACTGGGCTGCACATACGTCATTTCAGAGAATTTTTGTATGATTTCAGCAACGTTTCATTAATGCATCTTTCATATTTCGTTTACTAAAAGTGTAATGAATCTGTTTGCACACACTCGTTCATAAAAATTGAACCAATTAAAACATTTGGAGTTTTATTGCACGAAATATTTCACATATATTTAGATATGCACTTAGAATGTTACGTACTAGTTCAATTTTTATGAACGGGAGTGTACAATATGTTGATTATTAAATATAATAATCTATTAATGTAATATGAGTTTTTAAAAGCCTGATGAAGTTTGAAATATAAAACGAAACGTTGCTGAATTAATAAAATGATTTTTATATTGATGTCCAATTTCCTGCTATTTTGAACTTAAAAGAAATAATATTTTGTCGTTGTTTGTATACAAATTATTAATAATATTGAATTAGTAGAGCAATCGAGAAAGTTATATTTAAGCGTCACTAAACCATACAAAAATCTATTTTTATCAACACTTATATAAAACTTATAAGTGACCTCACTTAACCTTTTTATAAGACTAAGACGAGTGGATGAATGGAACAAATTCGCATAACTTTTTCTAGAAAAAAAGATAAGTTTTTGTAAATGAGATAAGAGACTATAATTTGCAATAACTCGTTTTGTATATAAGTGTTCGAAAAAGTTGAGATAATACTTAGATGTATCTATGCCAAACCAAATACAAGACAAATACGTTAAAAAGAGGTTCAGTAGGTATCAGTAGGTTGCAGATATCAATATTACAATATAAACGCAAGGTTAAATGTTGCTGAACCATAAATATATTAAAAGATAGAAATTACAAAATATTGGACTTCATTTAAGAAATGCAGAGTATAAAAATGAATAAACAAACGTAGTTTTTGGCGACTTGAGCCCTTTCCGTCATTTGATAATAATAGCGCAACGAAGAAATTAAGCTTAACTGTTATTCAGAATATATTTAAGGAATTCCAAAGACAGTATGTAAACAAGTGCATCCAAAACTAGAGAGAAAATACTGTTTCAGAATGCAACTTCGGAAGGTTACCGGATTCATCACCGGACATAATCACCTACGAAAGCAACTGCACACAGTAGGGCTCCTCGGTTCCAGTAGATACAAGATATTTGGTATATCTCACCCCGAATAGATTAACGTTTATGAAGGCCTGATAAGCAGGCTCCTGGCCATTGCCAAGATATGGGAGAAGCGAATCCCGTCAAGTGGAACAATACGTTTCATCCCCAATATATATCTAATTTGCCTCCTTTTGTGTCAGCTCATGTGCTGGAGACCAATTCCCTTTTTTTGGGCAGGATTGAAGCGATTGTTGAATTTGAGTATATTTTTAATTTTTAGAATATACAAGCATGAAGTAATTGAATACAGCAATATACAATATTAAATTAATGTTAATAATAATTAAATCTAATGAATATAAACATTTATTTTAATTATATTAATTACATCGTAATCTCTTGTATTAATTGTTAACTATTTACAGTGATTTAATTGTAATCTAAATCAGTATAATAATCTGAACAACACAGTTTAAGGAATTACAAGAATACTTGGATAAATAAGTTTTGAGAATGGTAAATCCAAGCCCCGGTAGTTTCTGGCAAGGCGTCTACAATTTTCATGAGAAGTGGTACATATGTTCTATAATCGATTTTGACTTATAACGAAAAAATCGACGATTATTTTTTCGGTATACGAAGCGATTTCCGAGATATTTCAATTTTTAGGTTTTTATTTTTTACTTGTGTCCATAACTGTATACCGTATTGGAAAATTTTAAATGGCATATTCTTTCCTGCTCTATTGCTGACTAATAGAGTTGTCCAAAAATTGTATCAGACAGAAATAAAATGTTTGTCAACTGGAGTGATGTCATACTGCCTAGGTGATTGACACACTTCTGTTTCGCTTAAGCATAATATATTTAGTAATATATACGTTTAGAACGTGACTTACTGGTGGTTCAATTTTTATAAACGAGAGTGTACATGTCCTATTGACATTCCTCTGTATGGATCAAGAGCGAATATATTATCACAGATTCCTTTTTAGTATTCCAAAACCGTCTATATACGAAACCAACTAACGTAAGTGAAACACTTTTATTAGTTTTTGTTAACCCAAATACAGTTTTATGACTACGGAATCCTAATTTCTTCTTCTATCTTTCTACAATAAACCATAAAGAATTTATAACAGAATTGCAATAAAATGAAATGAAAGCTTTTATCATCAACACAAGAAGACGTCTGTAGCAAATATGAAACTTTTAATTGAAAAAACACATCCATGAAGTAGAAAAAAAAAACCTTCTACACAGCAAAAAAGCGTGAATGCGAAATTAAAATTTTAACACAATATTTTGATGAATATAATATAATAAAACGATCTACATATAAATTATATATCTATCTGTCAATGTAATAATAAAATTAACTACTCAAATAAGTAATATATAAATACAAAATCATTTAATATACCCCCACAATCATAACAACAAAATATATATTGAAAAACTTTTACGGGTTTTTTTACGGTCTAGACTTGCGACTACTTAAATACGTTTACTTGGTATTCTAAAGAAAATTTCATGAAGAAAAAACACAACGTACGTTTTCTAATCTCATATTATAATAATATAATATAATCATAAAATTTATTGGAAACGAACAATTTTATTAAAATTTTTTTTTGGAAAGTTATTGACTCCGATTTTGTTTTCGTTTGGTAGATAATGGTTTTTTTCTGTTTCATTCTCATCAGTAGCATAATTATCATTATCCCGCAAAAAACATAAATGTTTGAGGGACCAAGTTTTCGCACACAAAAAGTATTGATATCCCAGCAAAAACAAAAATGTTCGCCTTCAAAAGTAGTGAAATCTATGTAAGAACCAAGTTTTTTTTAACAAAAATGAGAAAATGATTGGTATATATTTATTGGATAAGTTTCTCGGATGCAGGGTTTTCATATTTTACTTGGCAAGTGGTCAGATTATTTCTATGTATATTATGTGCGTCCACACTTGCGCGCCACAAACCCCGAGCGGTGTGCGAGCAGCGCGCGCGCCGCTCGCCTTTAGTTCGTTATAATTATTGATTTCAACAAATCTCCGGCGATCCATAGCAAACCCACGAACATAGTATTTATTTTGCAGTGAAGTTGTAAACATATCTACGAGATGGGAAAATATCGCGATAATGGTGATGAGGCATTATTAATGGCAAATTTGTCTAAAAACAAAAAAGAAACGTAGAGCCTACGTAATCCGAATTACGCCACTGATTCTATTCATAGATGATTTTAGTTCATTTAGCTTCTTTTTTTTCAGAATCAACGAAAATGATTGTCTCATCAGTTCATATGTCATCAATTATTTACACATCATTTCAAGAAAATCGAAACAATATATTTTCATTAGTCAGTAACTGCTTTTGAAACAACAAATAAATGAGTGCAATAACATCTAAACAAGAAACGTATAGTAAAAAAAACAACCATTATATACGAGTATAAAAACACATGAAATTTATCATTGATAACATCTTTAAATCAAATATGATATATTTTCATTTCATAGCCCGTTTTACACACACGTGATAGTTTTGTAGAAAATTTTCAATCGCATAAAAAACAGTTGATATACCAAAAATTACATTGCTGTTTCATACGATGAAAGTTATCAATTGCATGGTTTTTAATAGCTATAATTCCCTTCTTGTTTAATATTTCTTTCTTTGTCAACTGCGTCAGTCGCATGATCAAAGTATATCAATCACAAGAAAGGAGTTATCATACATACTCAAACATTGCACTAACATTAGAATTTAAAAAGGTGGCGCATAAGTAACGTTATGTTTCAATTAGTGAATACATTTTGTGTTTACGTTTTTATTTTCAGAATTAACTTTGAAAAACTTGGGAAATTTATGATGGAAAAACTCAGCACAGAACAAAGAACCAAAGTTGTTCAATTCTACTTTGAAAGTCAGCATTCGATTATTCAGACACAAAGATCATATCGAAATTTCTTTCATGTTCCGACAATTTACCGATTGGTTCAGCGTTTTCGGCAACATGGGGCTGTCTGTGATCTTCCGCGTGCTGGAGACCTCGTGTAGTTCGAAATGATGTGAACATTGCTCGGGTGCAAGCAAGTGTTGAGGAAAACCCCAAAAACTTCCACGTTCTCAGCAGTTGGTGATGTCTAGGCGGTCTTTACAAAGAATTTTACATACGTTACACCTTTTCCCATATAAAATTCAATTGGTTCACAAGTTAAAACCAAATGATGCACAAATACGCATTCATTAAATAAATCATAACGTTACTTATACGCCATCCTTTATATGTAAAGTTGCATCAAGCATAATTATTTTGTTATAACTAAAAACTTATTTTAAAAAACAATACTGCGCATGCTCGGTAAAATAATCGATTGGAAATATGCATAAAAACTATCACGTGTAAAAACACCCATATGATTTTTGTTTGTTTTATGCATTATGGTTTCTGATATCGTCAAGTAATGCACACAAAAAAAGAAGCAATTTAATTAAACATTATCGGATTCAGCTTTTGACCAATTTGTATTCATATTTGTTTTATTTGGGGAAATTTTCGCAATTCATATCGACATAAAAAAATGAACTAAAAAGGAAAAACAACGAGAAAGAGGATGTAAAAAGGGATTAGAAATCTAGTCTATCGGCAACACAAGCATCAATTTGTTCCGAATCCATTTTGATTCCGAAATAGTATTTTGAATAAAAAATGTTCGTAATGAAAATACTAACTTTTATTCTTAACATTTTTTCGAAAACAAAAATTTTTAAAAACGAAGGCCTCATACTACGCAATGAAAGTTTGAAATATCAAAATGACACTGGTGATGAAGCCCTCAAAATCGGATAAGTACTTCTTGTGAAAATCATAAACATATTAAATAAAACAAATATTTGAGATTTTCGTAACAATAATTTATTTTGACAATAGTTTCGGGAATACAGTTCCTTCATCAGAAAATATATGATAACACCATTATCATATATTTTCTGTTGAAGGAACTGATAATCGATACGTTTTTTAGGATAATCGAGGCCGTTTAGGAAATTGAAAAATTCGCTTTCCATTGAACAGTACAGAAAAAGAGAATATAATTTAGACTCCATATAAAATTGAAATCAATTTCTAGAATAAAATCGAATAAATTTATATTCTATATTAGAGCAGAAATAAAATTTCAGAAAGAAAAGTTTATTAAAATAGAAAAAAAAAAAAAAGTAGACATAGAAGAAATATCTTTTTAAATTTTGTATTTTGTCTAAAATTGAATGCCGATGAACTTAAAATTATGGTTCAACCTATACACACGCAGTCAGTTCGAAAATTAGGTAATTTGTATGTCAATATTTGACACACACATAACCATCTGTCTGGTGGTATACTCATATCAATTTTGACGCAATGCTGATGTAGACACGAGTTGTAATATTTATGTTTATGAAAGTAAGTGTTTTTATAGAAAAACATCAGGTGCTTTTTTTGGTTTTCAGATTTATTCTTTTTATATGATACACCTTGGAAATTGATGCCGAAAAACTCATAAATTAGGGTTCTGACACCATTGACCGAATTTCCTTTCATTTGATTTTGAGTTTTTTTTATATACATTCCCGTTCATAAAAATTGAATCACTTAAGTGGTATTATAGAATGGCCACCCTATATTTGTAATATTATAAACTGTGACTCACTAGTTCAATTTTTATGAACGAGAGTGTACATAATAAATATAAATTCGGTATCGAATGAGTCACTTAATATAATTTGCGTCATATTTTTCCATTTTTCATCACTAGTTTTCCTCCAACTAGGTGAAACATTTATTTGTGAAAATATTTGCCAAAAATATTTTTTAAACGTTAATAAACGATGTTGTGTAATTAACTTATTTATTTTGGCAATATCTCGTGTGATGATTATTATTACAAACAGGAAATTGTGTATTCAATTTTCAAGTGACTTAAAAATTATTCGATTTAAAAATAACATTTAAAAAATTTGTTTAAAAATTTTCCCATAACCTCTGTATATAGATAATAAAATCGAAATATCTTACTAAGGTCGTTTTTAATTAAAGCTTACACATTTCGCTTTCTGAGGAACTTTTGTGGTCAAATTATGAGAAAACTATTGAGTTTATAGAAAAAATTTTATTTTAAAAAGAAGATTTTTTTTATTAAATTTTTGTTATATCTCTTACAGTTTCATTAATAGGCAGTTTTGCCCATTTTTCTCAAACATGGTCCAATTTTGCCCATTTCTGAATTTGACCTTACCTTTTTGTTCTAGTTAGAACACACAAATTTCAGCTCATTATCACTTTTTCGTTCTTGAGTTATCGTGTCCACAGATAGATGGACATGCGGAAATGGCAGAATTAGCCCATTTCATGAACAAATATGTCAAACATTCATTCCTACGATCAATATTTTTAAGCGTTATAAAGTCGTGATCGAACATAATATACCTTGTATATTGACATATACTGGGTATAAAAATGTGTGAAACAGGCGATGAATTAGTATTTAGGCTATTAGTATTAGCACGAAAATTAGTATTTATGCTATTAAATAATAAATAAATGTTTCAGCATTTTTCGTAAACCAACACTTCAGTTGGTAAAAAAGTCATATTTTTTTGTGCTTAAAGTGGAGAAATATTATGTTACTCAGTTATAAGGTCTTTACCAATTTCAACTTTGTCGGACAAAGCCAGTGGAGGATTTTGGTTTGCTGCCGCCCTAGGCCCCGTCTGATTTGCCGCCCTTTTGATGGCATCGTTTGATATGATGCCGTTTTTGGATGTGATTTCGGATAAGGATTTTGTTTGATTTTTTTTTTAATTATTTTGATGATACAACGAATTGGATGTAAAAAAATATATAATTTAAAATTTTTAATGAAAAATTGCTTTTATATAAAAAAAAAGCTCGGACTTTTTAATGAATACTAAAAAATGTTTAATTTCTTTCTATTAATTTACCTTATTGTTACTAAAGACGGAAAACAAATTTAGAAGTCGTTTCAGGGTGCTCTGTATATAGTGAGACTGATCTTATTAAGAATACAAAAATTAAAAAAGTTTTAGAAACATAAATGTGTTGAAAAAAATTTTTTGAGAAGCTTTTCAATTTGATTATTTCTTTTTTTTTTGTTAAATAAATATATAACATTATTTGATAATGGCTATAATTGTCTATTGAAAAATTATCATTGCATTGACAAATTAAAAAGTAAATTCGATAAATAGAATATTTAATACATTTTACTAGAAATTTTTAAATTTGAACTGCCCTTATATTTTTTCGTCTTTAAAATTTTGTCATCCCGAAAATTATGCCGCCCCTAAAATCATGCCGCCCTAGGCCCGGGCCTCACGGGCCTAGGCTTAAATCCATCACTGGACAAAGCCGCAACGAGTAATGCTTGTTTTCAAATATGAACATCGATTGTCCATTATTATGGCAGCCTATGTGTATAGAGGTAATACTCAAATTAAAAAAAAAAGAGTCAATTAAATTATTAACAATAATGGCGTCATTGATATCATGAACGATGGTGTGCAGTGATGTATGTTTTCTTTAGAGTGAAATTTGTATTTTAAAAAGTCTCATACTAAAATACACACACACTTATGAATTCATTAACATTGTCTAGACGTAATTTCTTTTTACGCATATACGAACGATTGTGTGTTTGTTTGTATGCATGAAGATATAAAAATTACTTAATTCATACTAATTGTTTAATTTAATATTATACTTTGTCAACTTTCTCATAACAATCATTGGCAAGTTTTGACCTTTTTATGTTTGAATAAATGTTATTTAGTATTATAAATCACGTTTTTTTTTTGTTTTTGGTACATTAAATCTGACGATTCATGTAAACCATTGTGATTAAATGATAATTGTTATCCTGCGACGACTTTATTTAACAACTGTAATGAAATGATGGATTTTAATGATAAAAAGTTTAATCTAATCAACTAAATATCTCATTGCTATAGCTGCTTGTATTCCCCGTTATAATATAAACGAAAGGTACATTACCTTTGATTATTCATGAATAATATACGTGCAATATAACTAAATAATCATGTCTAGTTCTGATTCTATTCTTTTGTTTGTCTAGGGTCGGTTGAATGAGTTCAAATTTTCATCTCTACCTAGAATCTAGATGGTATATTGTCCTTGTAGCGGTATCGCTACAATTATTAATTATTATTATAATTTTGTTCATCATTTTTATCTGTTGCATAACAACTATAACTTCCCTCTATTATCACGGTTGCTTTGAATTTGTTAACAACCATGGTAATTTACATATTAATATATATAATATTTCATAAATCAAATCAATAAAGATCAATTATATCTTTCACATATATTTATTATTTATTTAAATAATAATTTTTTAATATAACCAATATTTACCTTTACATCCTAATCTAGGATGTAAATTACCTGCGATTGTACCTGCAATTTATCTATATCAGTTATGCTGTCCTAGGGTTTCTTCTATCTCCAAAAAAAGTTCCGTTTATTTCCCACGACCATCATTTTGATATATTAACTGAGTAGGCGGTTGCACTACCTAGGTGGTCTATTTTAATAATCTGGGATTACATGCGATTAGTAGGAATTTCTTTCCTCAAGAAAATATATTTTCTTCAAAATATTTGCTTCAATAAAGAAACCTTTGTTTTCATTCAAGACTACGCAGTCGAACCAAAAACATATGTTTAGTTGAACATATGGTTCAAGAAATTTCTTGAACCATGAAAATATGTTTTCTTCAAAATAATCGAGAGTCGGAGAAAGAAATCCTTATTTTCAATCAGGAATATGTTTACTTGAAGATACTTATTGTGAAGTAAACAAATTCTTGAATGAAAACGGATTTCTTTCACAGAGTATAATATTTTGAAGACAACATATTTACTTGGTTGAAGAAATTCCTTCTATCAGTGTATGCATTCCACTACCAAGCTCAGAAGTATACCGTTGGTCTAGAATGCCAGAAGTCGTGAGTTCGATTCCCATTCTAGAAAAATATCATTTTTCGTTGATGTCAAAAAATGTTATCAATATTCATACATATTACTTAAATGTCAAATTAAGTAAACGCTCTCCACTTCCGTAGATATAATATAACCGAAAGGCTATCATACATACAATATATAAATAGACGCTAGTTTACAAACAAAAAAACAATTAAAAATATGTAAATAGTAAATAAACAAATTAATAATACATTGACATCAAAATAGCATTTTAATTTAACTATTAACAATATTAGATGAACATCGTGAAACATTAGAAATGAAATTTAAGAAAAGAAATAATATTTGTTTTTTATGAACTTCATAACAAAGCATCATATACTTTTTCCCACAATAAATAACCTATTATTAAATTATTTTAATATTTTCTTCAACATTTTACTAACTATTTTAATAGTTTAAAAAGTCCACTATTACGCATTTAAAAAAATAACGAAAAAGAATACGGAAATTATCTTTCTTTTTTTTTTTTTTTTAATTTATATATAAATAATGTTTTTTGAAAACATTTTTTTTTTTTCATCTAAATATACTTAAAATAATATGTTTATTAAAAATAATATATTTTTTTAAAGTAAAATATAAATAAAACAGGTTTTTAATTTAAAAAATTAACGGTACACTCTAACCATACACACAAGTACTCAGCTAATATCACATAGTGTAGATTGTGGCCGGAGTTGAGTATGCATAATCTGCTGAATCGAAACCGAGATATTGAAGCATATTGTCGTGCTTAGGTAAAATTACTGCCTTATGTAAAAAGTGAAAAAACAGAGAAAACTGAAATCTATGTTTTTGATATTTCTATACTAAATGAATAAAATAATTTTCCCAAATAATAGGGAATATGCATGAACATTTTTTTTCACTTGAATTGAAGCATGTTTACTTGACAAATATCAAGGTAAAATTACTTTTTAAATAACTTTAAAAATAAGCGAGATATGAATGATTGAAATTCCCGATTAGACAAAGAGGGTGATCGCCCTGTTGATATGTTATGTGACGTCATATTACACTTTCACCATTTAAAATACACGTAAAACTCCGTTTTTAGTATTTTTGCAAGAAAGAGACAGATAATAATCTTTAAAAGCTTATAGCTTCCTTGATATTTGTCGGATTTTAATTTCGTTTTTAAATATTATTACAGTATTAACAGTATTTTCATATTAAAAATAAATGTGAAAAAAAATTTTCATGCATATTCCCTATTATTGAACGACTAATAATATGTTACATGACTTCATGAAAACTCATTTAAGTGTGATTTTTGATCACAATTAATCAAAATGCCTAAAATACGAGATAACCTGTCTTTAATTGTTTTAAATCGAAAAGCAGTAACATGTGATTTACTGCCTTTATACTCTGTAAAACAAATTACTGCATTTATTATTTTTATTATTTATATGTATTATTTTGTCAAAAATAAAACGCAGGAATGTAGAATAATAAGTGAGGTTATAAATATAGTAAATATTTCAAATTTTACATTGAAAGTTTACAAAGTGTACAAATTATGTTATGATCATAAAATGAATATTAATCGTTAAAATTAAGACATTAAATTTTTCTTTCAACCATACACTCACATATTATATAATATTTTGACAAACTATAATCATAACAGATAAAAAAGAGTAAAAAAGCAGTCCTTATATTTTTCAGTGGATAAAAGCAGTACAGGTTAAAAACTACTCCTTATTTACTTTGGAAATTGAATTTACTGCTGTTATATTTAGAAAATGTAATACTTGACAAATATTAAACAACAATTGGCATACGAATGAATTGAGACTTGTTTTAACATAGATTTAAAAGTCCAGTTAATCCAAGAACCAATCATATTGCACCATGTGCTATGATTACGCGATTTCGCCTGTTTATATCTACTCTCTATAGCTTGAGTGTACTATTCGCGATACAAAGAAACAATCAGCTCAGGAATTTTGCTTACTCATTGCCAGCCAGAATCCTGCACTAAGATATAATATGATGTACCCAAATATAAATAAGAGTTTATGTAATAAATGTTCTGTTTATTTTTGTTGTATTTACATTGTAAAAATATATCATAAAATGGATGGTTGAATTAATAAATGAATTTTATTAATGATTTTTTATATATTAATAATCATGATTAATAGTAAAATTATAACAGATTTACGTGTAACATTTTTCATTGTATAATAAATAAGTTTCTATTAAAAAAACATTTTGTAAAACATGCATTTTATAGTAAAACGAATTTTCTACAACTTTACTTCTTATGTGTTTTTCGATTTTTTCAATATTAAGAGAGATATACCAAATTTTGTGTTTCCCCCTCCCTCTAAAACCCCCTTTCCCCTTGTCGATTCTTGTCATGCTTACCATAGAAATGCATTATCATCGGAACTGAACCAACAAGTAAAAATTCGATTCCGTAGGATACGAGGAAGTGGTTCTAATTCAGCTTGCAAGATTTGACCGAAACATACATACATACTCGTACATGCATTGCAAGTTAAATAAAAGCTTTTAAAAATTATCAGTCAGGATATTTGAAGAGCCGAGACCAGACGAGAATATTCTGTTTCTCAACGAGAGTTAATAAATATGAAAATCAATAGCCTTCCAGACTAACATAAATACTAAAAGGTGTACAAATATGAATTTTGTAAAAGGTAAAAATACTTTGTAAGTGAGCCAGACTTGCACGTGCCGATTTTTAATGTTATTTTACATGTTAAATAGCCTTTAGACAAACAAAACTTATAACTTGATTCATAATTATGAATCAAAAACATGATAATATCAAATTTAGATATTATTGAACATAAGAAACAAACGTACTTACAATTTATTTTATATATATACATATATATATATATATATATATATATATATGTATATATACATATATATATATATATATATATATATATATATATGTACAATTGGCCACAAAAGTTGATTGCATTTTTTATAAATTTTATAATTCATTTGTACCAAATTCATTTGTTTTTCGAAAAAAAAATTTCGAATACAAGTTGTTACTATATTTCTAATGAACAACTTTTATCTGAAGCATTTTTTCGAAAACCGAATCAATGAGGCACACATCAATTATCAAATTTTCAATATGCCATCAACTTTTGTGGTCCATAGTACATACTACATTATTTTAAATTATTTTCATTAATTATAATTTTTTTTGATTTGAAATTAAAAACGATGTATCAATAAATTTTGACTTGTTCTTTAAATAAACATAACAAATTTCAAATCCTTGGTTGGATTACATTATTGTATTTATATTTTAATTAGATTTTTAGGTGTGTGTATCTCTCTATACATTTTGATAGAAATAAACACTATAATTAATTGATTTTCAAGGTGAATATTTATAACCTTTTTATTTGAATATTTATTACCTCTTCTCATTATCAGAACAATGTTTAATTAATTAACCAGTCATTTACATATAAATATCATTTATATCAGTCATTTATAGACGGATAAAAATCAATTAATTAACACTAAAGGTATATATTAAAACAATAGGTGTACACAGTGGGTATTATTCACTTTTATTACCAAATTAGAAATTTTATTTTGTGCAGTTGTTTTTATACAGTTTTAGCGACTTTCCTGCAAAGGAAATGCAGCTATTGTTTTTGTACCAATGTTGGAATTTCGTAAGAATTTCTTCAAATGTCCATCGATCCTACCTACTAGATGTCAAAAATCACTATCGTTAAATTTTTTATATATGTATATATATATCAACATATGTACATATAAGTTTATGTGTCTGTGGACTCTCTAGTGGTCACAGTTTTATTCCGATTGGAATGAAATTGGGTAAATGAGACGCTTTTAGTATTCAAAATGTCAAGTTCGTTAATGGGTAAAATCAAACAAGGGGAAAGGAGGGGGGGGGGGGTTAGAGAGATAGAGGGAAACACAAAATTTGACATATTTCCCATTTTTTCCTTATTTCCATTTATAAGGAGTAAAGTTGTAGGTACTTAGTTTTATTGTAATTTTGTTTCTTATCATTTTTCTGTTACACTAATATTTACAGAAATATTTACAATTAAAGATTGAAAGCAATCATTCTAAATATCTCGGTACACATTAGAATTTGGAAAAAATGATAACGTAATGAACTAAAGCAAACTTGATTTTCTACAACTTTACTCCTATTACATTTTTCGATTGTTCCAATATTAAGAGAGTTATTTTATATTTTGTGTTTTCTTCTATCTTTATGCATAGACCCCCCCTTTCCCATTGACGTATGCCATTTTGTCTGAACTTCTTCTTGAGGCTAATTAAACAAAGATATTTACATTGGCTCAATTTCTAGGTATTTAATTAAGTGCTAATCATTTACCTGCATAAAGGTATCGGCCAACTACCTGGTGTTGTTGGGTCCACTATTTTATTTTTTACAGTGTAGTATAATAATACAACTACCTTGAAGAAATTTAAATAAATAAATCTCCCTACATTTGAATAATAAATACTCCCTTCAATTTATATCTATAAATAATTATATTTATTTAAACATTTTTTGGATTGCATGTAAGAAATTACTAAAATATTCATAATAAAATTCTTGGAAAATTTATAATATACATTTTTAGTTGACTTACAATTAGTTTTATCATTTTCTGTAAATGTACAACAATTACAGTTTATTATAATGTTTATAAAAATATATTGAATAAATATACAAATGAAATATGTTTATGACTACGTGTCAAAATACTTTGAAATCGATAAAATTATTCAAAATTATTTGTGGTATGGAATTTATACTTTGATATCAACGAAGTTTTTAATAAATATTTTCCCATTTTACAATTTACATTTTTGCAATAGTTTTCATAACGTTTGGTCTGAAGAAAATTTTTTTTAATGCTTTCGAACCAGATTTAAACTAGGTAAGAAGTTTGTATATATAATTAAAAAAATGGGAGCTTTTGAGGAGATAAAATTCATTTTTGGAGTTTTTGAAGAAAAAAAGTCGTACAAATCGAAGAAACTGAGTTACAAATTTTTATCAAATTGACTATTTGACACATCAAATGACCATGTGTACCCTGGGCCACAAAAGTTAATGTCATTTTTTTAAATTTTATAGTTTATTTGTGGTTTATTCAATTGGTTTTTGAAAATGTATGCAAATAAAAAAGTTGTTAATATATTTCTAATGAAAACTTTTATCCGAAGCATTTTTCCGGAAACCAAATCAATAAGGCACAAATCAATTATACATTTTTTTAAAATGACATCAACTGTTGTGGTCTAAAGTACATACACTCCAGTTCAATAAAAAATGAACAGACCTGAAATGTTAATTTTCTTAAATTTCATAAAACTCCTCACTTTTGTAACTCTTTGTATATTATTTATAAACAAAGTTGTAGTACATTTTTTAAATGTGAAAAAAGAAATGGACGTTTTGTATTTTTTATTTATGAAAACAAAAACATTTACTACAAGAATAATCAAAATTGTTAGACTGATTCGGTTTAGGTCGGTTCAATTTTATTGAACGGGAGTGTACATAAAAACTGCAGAACTATTGTTTTAAAATATATGTATATTTACACATGATATTTAGTAAATAACTTAAACAAATACACACTTATTTTGTATTAAATAATATATAATGAACAAAGAATATAAATAATAAAAGTAAACAATCATATAAATTTAATAAATAATATTATAGGTACACGACTCATAGTCACTGAAGAGAGACTTTTGTTGATATTAGTTATAGTTGTATAGCTTTATGTGTATAATTTATATGTTATATCAATTATTATTTACCTTCGTCTTCACTAATTGTTTTTTTATCTTCGAAAATATAAACTAATTACCTCGCTTGTCAATTATTTACAATTTATACCCTTATAATTTCAGTTTGTTTTTTGCAATACAATTTAATAATGAGTTTAATACTCTTTTTTTTAATCTCTATATGTAGTAGACGAAGGCCAAGCGGCAAATTCAAATGGATCTTTGCATTTTTGGTTCAAGCATTCAGTATGTAATTTTAGTTACATGGTTCCTTCAAATTTTAAAGTGTATTCTAATGAAATTTCCAATTAGTTAATGAGCCCATATACCTCACCCGTAAATTTTATTATCGTAAACTGCAGTAACTGTACACGGCTGTTCACAGAGAAAACTCTAGCTAGAGTCGACATTCTGTACCTTGGCGTATACTCTAGCGACATGTGTACATGGAAATTGGCCTAGGTAGAACACCCTAGAAATGATCTAGAGATACTCTACCTAGGGCAGTCTACGATCTTTGTACACTAGAGAGAGAGAGCTAGATTTGTCTACGTATAGAAAGCAGAGTAGAATAACTTAGTTTGGAAATTATCTTGTCGAACCACAAACGCATTGCAGCTGGTTTAGTGGTGTATTTTTTAATACAAAAGAAGGAATGGAGGAGAAAAGGAAGAAGAGGCTATGGGTAAGGCAGTGGAATACGATTCTACCATGTCCAAAATCGATCTTTTTATTCGATCTAAATGTTTTAAAGTATGCCTTTGAGCACTGTAAGTAGAATAAATTTTACCTTTGACGAAGTTGGAACGGTACGAATGTTTAACAATGAGAAATCTTTTTCTGTACTTAAGATATTTGCTTTAAACAACTAAAGAAGTCATCTAATGATCAGGTCTTCGGTTCGAATACCATTCAACGAAAAAACGCTCATTATAAAGAGTTTGAAACTCTAGACAGGGCATGAGTACAAAAGTTATACCTTCTCTCTGGCCTATAATTTGATATAAAAAACAGCATGGCAAGAAATAATTATAATTTACTATGCTTGATGAAATACAATTTATATATATACAACAATTTTTTTTATTCACCCACTTTTTTTGGTTTGCAGATTCCATATTTAAATTTCCCACCCTACGTCACTCCCACATTTAAGACGAAATCTAACTACGACTCGTATGATTAAATCCATCAAGCCGTTTAGGTTACCGACCGTGCCAAAGAAATAGACAGACATGCTTACACAAGTATATACATACATAGATACATACATATACGCATACACTAGAAAAACATTACCCTCCTTCAGGGGATGTTAGGTAAAAACCAATTGTTATCCTCATATTTAATGTAAATATATTAAAAAATGTAAGTATGTTATTTATGCAGAATAATTATATAAAAAATAATACAAAAACTTTCACTTTAATCCACTTGTCTTGTAAAAATATACATTGCAAATTTAAATATTTAGATAGATTTTGATCTAAAATCAATTGTTGAACAATTTTAAATTTAGTACACAACTATTTTTTAATACAAAGTAGTTTGAGATTTCATGTTAAGAATATCGTAAGCATTTGTCTGTGGGGCTTACAACATATGCTATACTTTTAATTTCTAAAACGATAAAAGCGGTCTTTTAATTAAAAAAAAAAAAAAAACCAACTTCTTCCCTTAATTTATAACGATCTTTTAACATCCTGTGTTTGTTTGCACGCCTACAGAAACAAGGTTAGAGAATTCGATTGTATAAAAATAATTCTTAATTCTAAATTTATGTAGACACGGTAGGGATGGCTACTATGTTTTTAGCTTATATCAATCCAAAATTTATAAAAAATTCTTCGTTTTAACTACCCGTGCTACTCGGCTAGGGTTCATTCACCCTATTTTGACGTTAGATTTTGTATTATTGAAAAACGGTTTACCTCGATTTCAAGACGTCAACCCACAAGGTACAGCAGAACAGATGCAATTTTTAGTCAAGGTTGTCCAAGAGTCAATGCATTAAAATAAGTAATTTTTTTTGGTTAATTGGAACTAAATAAACACCTTTGTTCTTACAAATTTTTGAAGTTATACATTTTTTGGCTCATTTTGCGAATCCGATCAGTGTGTATTTCCGCATGTAACAAACAACACTCGACTAATATAGCACTCGCACGATCGATGTTACACAGTTATATCTATCCTGGTCCTAAAAAGTGTGTGTCATACAGTAGGCTAAGTCTAAATTTACATATACATACATTAGATGCTTAGCGAAACAGTCAACAATTAAGTCTGTCACATAAGTAACTTCATTATTCAATGGACAATAATTTTTTTTTTACATTAAATTATTTCAATCATTGACTACAGACATTGACACAGTTGAAATTAGATACAGGAATGTCTTCATCATTATTATCTCCATGTTTCGGATAAAAGATGAATGCATATTAGAATTACGAGCCACATTATCTATGATATCATTTTTATGGGCTCGTAAACTTTGTATATTAAATGTATTTATTGATAAACCTGGCCTGGTCTTGATGAAATTCACTAACGCTGATTCTAATGTAAATAATGGATTCCATGTCAGTCTTTCAAACTCTAACTTTGACGGGAAAAGTGACTCTGGTTCTGTTTTATCATGATAAAATATAGAATCATTGGTTTTAGACACAATATATAATTGTTCGAATTTAGTTTTTCCCTAGTATAACATTTTATTAAACTTTTGTGTCTTAATAATAATGTTGACCTTATTTAATATTATTTTAATAAATTATTTAAAAAGAAGTATAACTTCATACCTCCGTACATAGATAAGTACACACACACACTTTTTTAATAATTAATTTAAGTCGCGATCTAGTACAACCAATGAGCATGAATCTCGTATCCTTTTCAAACTTCAAAAGAGACCGCAGACTTACAATAACATTCGTTTACATCGCTTTCATAATTTGGGTATTGTTCGTAATTACAGTAATCATTTGTATAGGATTTAGATTTACTGTTAAGTAATAATTTCCACTTGAACAAAATCATGAATAAAAGCTTTTGTAAATAGTATTTAAATAAAATGTAAATGTTATAAAACTATGTTCGCGTCAATACACGAATTTGGATAGTACTCAAAAGCCGAAATACTGTTAACTAATACAAATACTAAACTCTCCTTGACTAAAATCTAGTGGGAATGAAAAAAAATTTCATAAAAATCGGTTAAAATATATCTGAGATGAACCAAAACCAATTTTTAGGATTTTGTGAAGTCACCAGATTAAAAAAATCAACTATTTAACTATCACAGATAAATGTCCGATTTTAATGAAGTTCTTTTTTAAAATTTATTATTTTTACTATCGATTAAATCTACAAATTTTACTTAATCTACATATTTTCGAATAATTCGATGATTCTTGACTTAAAGTATACAGATGGTTTTTTAAGGGAGAAAAAATTTCTACATTCTACATAAAAATGAAATTCAATAAAAACAAGTAATGTTTATAACAACTAACTGAGTTAATTATTTGAATACCCAGTATATACTGAGTTTATTTAGATATGAACTTTTTTTTCTGCAATCAATATTTTCACGCGTTACGAAGTCGGAACTAAACTTAATATACCTTGCATATTTACAAATATACTGAGTATAAAAATAGTATGTATGGATGCTATGTACATGTGTACATGCATGCCTATGTTCACCTATCAATTGTATTTCTCATTTTCAACTTTGAGCACAAATTATGAGAAAACTATTTAGTTTAAGGAAAAAATTTTCAAACAAAAGTTGTTTATTTTAAAGAGAAGAAGATTTTTTGTCACCAAATTTTTTTTCTATCTGTTTCGGTTTCAAAGATATAAATTTTCTAATAAATTTCACGTTCTGATTTTGCCCATTAACGAACTTGACAGACAGGCGGACGTACCTGCGGAAATGGACTAATTAGGTAATTTTATAAACACCTATAACAAAAATTTTTTTCTGCGATCAATATTTTTAAGCGTTACAAAGTCGGAACTAAACTTAATATACCTTGTATATTTGCAAATTTACTGGGTATAAAAATTTAGTTTTTTCTCACTATATGAGGTAAATTTAACCCAATAAATACGAAAATCGTATTCATTTGACGATTTGGTGAATGAACTTGTCAGTTTGTGTTCCGAATTGAAATAATAATTTAATAAGTATATAAAAGTACATTATTTATTTGTACCTAGTTCTGAACCTTTTTCTTTGACTAATAATCGAATTCGAGTATTGATTCTAATAAATATATTATTTTCTCTTCTCAAACCATCATGACGAAAGAACGATTGAATAGAAACACAATCAACCCTCTTATTTCTCATTTATAAATGTTTTAATTAATTATTTGAGCATTGAACAAACTAATTTACAACATATACGGATATAAAGGCATGACTTCAAATACAATATTTAATAATAATAACAATAATCATATAATATGTAATCGAATATGTTTTTATAATATTCTCATTTTATTCAAAACATAAAATTCGAAACGTTTTACAAACAGAATTGAATATGAGTAGAGATATTGTGTTGAATAGAAATCATATTGCATGAAACTTTTATAATTTCTATGTTTGGATAATCAAAGAATTTTTTCATAAAATTTTCATGTTATACAAAATAATTAATTTTACAATACTTGTTATTAAAAATTAAAAAAAAAAAGAACCTCCAATGTAATAATATGAAACGTAATAAGAACTACCCGCAACCTCCACCAAATCATTGCTGCCACATAAGAAATTTGAATTAAGGTGTCAAATCAATTGCGTTAAATCAAAATGGCGGACGATCTTACCCACACGAAGTGTATAAAGCTCTAATTTAGACTAGTTTAATGCTTTACAAGAGAATCTCATTAGTAAATTAACAGAAGGAACGTAGTGCTCGTCCACTACTTATGGTTAGTTCCAATTAGCTATCTAATTCGGTTTAAAACAAAAATAATAATTTCGCAGTTAATATTTTAAATTAAAAAATGTATACAGTCTGTTTTCAAGAGCATTTCTAATAGACAATCGATGTTAAATAAATAAATAAAATATTTACTATAAAACCATACATACATACACATACTGACAAACATCTGGTTGCTTTTGATGTTTGATTGATGTCATTTAAGAGTGGGGATTTAGTGATGTCTTAAATTATAATATTATTATTCATTATGTATGCACACACACACTACAGACTACAGAGTACCCCCAATAATTTTATTTCTTTATGAAGCATTGTGTAGTTACTATAGTAAATAATATTTAACATTGATTGTCTATTAGCAAAGCTTTCCAAAACAGACGGTATAAGCTGTATAAATATAAAACTTATTTGGCACAGCTTGAAAAGCGATTAGTAACCATACAGTAAATGTTTTATATGAAATGAGGGTGAAATGTTAATTTCATTAGTAATTAAATATTCGCACGCAAATGAATGAATGGCACCCATTATATATACTTTGTTGTTCTATATGCATTATACAGCAAGCTAATATGTATATTAACACACACACATATAGCAAATACATCACCGCTCGCGTCGCGACATACTGACTGTAGATACCGATATTACCGATAATAATAACTATATACTACAGTCATTTGATAAACCAAACGTACATTTTGGGTAGTCATTAACTTTATTATTATATTAAAGGTATTACAAAATTTTCAATTTTCGTGATCGCCCTCACACTCTTATTTGGTCGACCATATAGAAAATAAGGGCGCGGTCAGTTTTTTCAGTTTATTTTGAAAATAATATATAATTATGTATCCGTAAATTTGACCATTTCCATAGTAAAAGAGAAGATGTAATTAATTACATCATTAATTCATTAATTGGTTCGCATTGATGCATTAAGTGCAGGTACAAAACTAATAAAAATTTAAATAGTAGTAGATCAAATTATTCTTCAAGAAAAGCTCTATAGAAAAGCTAACCCCTTAATATTAGATATTTTTTTTGCTTGTTAAGGTATTCATAGCTTTGTATAAAACCGGTTTTACTGTATATATCTTTCTCATTTTAGATATAGATATATACACTCCCGTTCAATAAAATTGAACCGACCTGAACCGAACCAATCTCTCACAATTTTGATTATTCTTGTAGTAAATGTTTTTGACAGATACAACATTTTATTTAATTTGTATACGTAAAAGGGAGATACAACACATAACATGTATTTACATTACATATTCTTACTCTATCAATGACTTGTTTACATAAATAAATACTATACAGAGAGTTACAAAAGTGAGGAGTTCTATGAAATTTAAGAAAATTAACATTTCAGGTTGGTTCAATTTTATTGAACGGGAGTGTACATTCTACCTTCATTTCTAATATTATCATTAACTGATAACTGTCTAATTACTTTATTATCCTACCTAATATCATCATAAACAAAACTTATTTAAAGCATATCAAACTATTTAATTTCATTCCCCTCATAGATGTGTCTCTTACAATTTGCACATCGATATTTATCAGATAATGATAATATATAGTTAATTTAACTATAATAATGAGATTTGCTAATAGAATAACTTAAATGGATTTCGTTCAACTTTATTTGCAATTCAAGTTTATTCTACAAGCTTATTTGTTTGTTTGTATGTATACGAAATACGATTTTTTCAACAACAAAAAATTCAAAAAACATTCTTCAATATTGTCGTAGCACGGTTGCCAAAATTTGTTTGTCTTTAGGCCTCATAAATATTACAAACAGGCTGAAAATTTGCGAGTAAATAGCTTTATAATGAGCAAAATCTAGAGAGAAGTTTATTCCTTTTTCTTCAAAAAATATAATGCATTTTCAGGCCATAAAAACTTTGATTGCAGATATTTCTGTAAACATACTCAAACATTTGAAACGGAAAATTTAGTAAACGTAAATTTTGAAACTGATGTACTTCGAAACTGATAAGAGGAATGAAACAAACATTGATACATTGATCTTTAATAAATGGTTAATATGAAATATTCGAATGGCGTACTTCTGAATCTATAAAGGTACTATCAATTGCAAATGTGGCGTTCTTTTTAAAACATTCGCAGTCGATTTGTGTCGAATTAATTTGGTTTTCGAAAAAAACTTTTAGAGTAAAAGCTTTTTGTTATAAAAATACGTACAACTTGTATTCAAAACATTTTTCGAAAACCGAATGGATTTGACACAAATCAACAATGAAATTTTGATAAGGGAACCATATTTTTGCTGTTGACTGTACAAATAATTGTCTATCAAGCTAAAATTCAGTCTCTAGAAAATTTGCAGCTCTTCATACTTTACAACCCGTTGAGGAATTATTCGAATTGCGTACGTAGAAATTTGTAAGAAAATTTTTAAGGACCGTAAATATCTTGTAATTTTAAAGCTATAAAATCTGATATAACTTTAGTATCAGACTAGATTATAAATATTTTAATTAACTCAAAAACTGATACCTATCTGGGTCTCTTTTTCATTCTTTAGATTCTAATAAGTATAAACTCACATTTAGAGCTCTTTCTGCACTAAAACTGTAACTTTCTTTCAAGAAAACAAGATTTATACACCGTAAAATATTTGTTTCAATGTTTATAATTTCAGTTGGTATCACTTTCAATTTGATTATTCATTTTTCGTTAAGTTGTTGAACCATTAACTGTAAGATGTTTATCAACCAAATCATTTACGACTAGAATTATTAATTGTACTTCTTATTTTTATAAAGTCGTTAAGTTTTTTATTAGCTCACTTATATTAATTTAAAAATCTACAATGCAATACTCACACGACCTCTGAATAATCTAAGCTAATATTATTAAAAAAAAAAATTTTTTGTAATGGATAAACTCAAAAAATACTTAACCGATTTAAAAAATTCTTTCACTTATAGAAAGCTACATTATCAGCGAGTAACACGGGCTGTATTTTATTTTCAAAAAAATTAGAGATCCCTACGAAAATGGCAATACTGTAACCCAAGGTATCATGATCTTGTATATAAAAAAAAAATTTAATGCTGTCCGTTAGTAACTGCATCCCTTGAGAACGGCTGGACCGATTTGGCTAATTTAAAGAATAAAAAAAAACGGTAAGAACGGTAAAAATTGGAAAAGTTACCCAAAAAATTGAAAAATTCGAAAAAACTGAAAGTGCTTATTTTTATGGGACTTTTGAATGATTTTTTAAGTTATTTCTTTAAAATAAACAACTTGCAAAGTCGATAATTGCTCCTTACACACCCACGCCCTCTAGTGGGTGTGAAAATATCTAACTTTAAAACCGTAAGTGATAGGAAAAAAAATTCGAAGACAAAAAATGTTCCTTTTTGAAAAATAAACAAGGCTCACAGCAGGGGTGCGGGTGGTTAAGTGAAATTTTTGAAATATCTTTGCTTTTACTCGAATTTATACGAAATATCTTTGTTTTTACATGACAAATTGAATGGAAAAATGACAATCGAATTTATATTATTTACACCTATTTTTCTTCACGATTTTTTAACGATCCTCTTGGTGATGATTGCAAGTCAACAATTTTTAACCTTTTTCCCAAAAAACTGTTTAAAATATATATAAATAAGTCTACCAGATGCCCGTGAAAAACAATTTATTTTCCTTTAAATCCCAAAACTAAAAAAAGCCTGGGGCATGATATGAAAACATAAACTTTTATGTCGTATTTATTGTGAGCAATGCGATGGTTAACATACACGAATGAATATCTCCTATCTTAATAATGCCGATGATTGCCGACTGTCACATAGCCGATCGTTACAAAAAACGTGACATTGTATAAACTGAAATTCATTTAACTCCCCATATCTCATATCTTTAAACAGACACCGAAGTGAATCCATACGTGTTTTGTTTTGCCATTTTTGGCACGGGCACTTAATATAATTTAAATTTTAAAATTGGAACCTAATTTTAAACTGTAGCAATATTCTGTATACAGAGGTAGGTAAGTACAAATTCATTAACATATAATAAATTGAACATTAAAAAAAACATATTTTCTAAATTAAAATTAAATTAACAAATTAGATATGCTCACTCATATTTTTAGTACAATTGGCTGCAAAAGTTGATATTATTTTTTTTAAATTTTTTATAATTGACTAGCATTACCCATCGCGGCTTCGCCCACAAAAATTTTGTAACGCCCTTATAACCCAAGTTCATAATATTTTCTCCCGTCAAGGACTGATAAATTGAGTTTAATTTTTGAAATACATTTGTTGAAAAGGTAGTAATTTTTGAAATACATTGCCACCTATTGGCAAAATTTTTGAAGTACTCATGTTGTGTATACTGCCATCTATATGCAAATTTTTAAAACGTATTTGTTGTATGCGTCGCTATCTACGCATAGCATATTTCACATATTTGTTTTATGATATGTTTTCCGACACCTCCAACAAATATCATTATATTTTAGCCAATGAATACAAAAACTTGACAAATAACCTACTAAAACCTTCCTCGAGAACCACTCTATCCATTGGTGAAAACAGCATGAAAATCGGTGCAGTAGTTTTAGAGTTTATCGCGAACAGACAGACACGGCTGGGGGACTTTGTTTTATACTATGTAAGGATAAGGATTTGTGCCTTATTGATTCGGTTTTCGAAAAAATGCATCGGATAAAAGTTTTCCAATAGAAATATTGTAACAACTTTTATTCGAAATTTTTTCTTCAAAAACTGAATGCATGGCACAAATCAACTATTAAATTTAAAAAAATAACATCAACTTCTGACGCTTATTGTACGATAATATAGGCAAAGTTATAACAAAATAAAATAAAAAATGATTTTATAAAAATAAAAGTGAAATTCACGTTTCGCTTTAAATGTGTTGTGTATGTACTTAATTTTAATAATATAAGCATTATATAGGGTGGCGCGAAATACCTTCACGATTTTTAAATTCAATAATTATTCTTTCTGGAATTAATATTTATTGAGTTTCTCTTTTTAGCGAATTTCCTGAAAGGATTGGTCCCGTACCGAAGTCAAAATTTCGCAAAAATTTCTACAAAGGTCCATCGATCCTACCTAGTAGATGTCAAAAATCCCCATTTGTAAAATTTATATATATATATATATATATATATATCTATGGACATATACATGTGTCTGTAATCACTCTAGCGGTCACAGTTTTCATTTTATCGGAATGAAATTTGGTATTTGAGGTGCTTTTGGTATTCAAAAGGTCAAGTTTGTTAATGGGTAAAATCGGACAAGGGGAAATGGGTGTTTAGAGGAAGTGGGAAACACAAAATTTGACATATCTCCCTTAATATTCGAAAAATCGAAAAATTTATAAGAAGTAAAGTTGTAGGTACTAAGTTTTACTGTATTTTTGTTTCTTATCATTTTTTCTGTTACACTAATATTTACAGAAATATTGATGGTTTAAGATTGAAAATTAAATTCCTTAATTATATCTCTGTACACATTAGAGTTTGAGCAAAAATGCTAAGGTGATAAATTGTAGCAAAAATTATTTTCTACAACTTTATTCCTTACGCATTTTTTGATTGTTCTAATATTAAGAGAGATATTTTATATTTTGTGTTTTCTTCATTCATTATGCCCCACTTTCCTCTTGACGTATGTCATTTATTAATAAAAATTCGTTACGCAGGAGCTGCTTCAACTTAGCGAATTTCCTTAAAATATATAAATCACTTTCTAGCAATCGCAATTTTAGTCTGATCAAAATGAAATGTATATGACTTAACTATTTGCAAGGCTAATTTTATTAATAAGTGACATACGTCAATGGGAAATGGGGGCATAAAGAAAGAAGAAAACACAAAATATCTCTCTTAATATTAGGAAAATCGAAAAATGCGTAAGAAATAAAGTTGTAGAAAATCGTGTTTGCTACAATTCATCACCTTATCATTTTTACTCAAATTCTAATGTGTACAGAGATAGTGAAGAATTTAATTTTCAATCTTAAACCGTCAATATTTCTGTAAATATTAGGGTAACAGAAAAAATGATAAGAAATAAAATTACAGTAAAACTTATTACCTACAACTTTACTTCATATAAATTTTTCGATTTTTCAAATACTAAGGGAGATATGTCAAATTTTGTGTTTCCCTCTTCCTCTAAACCCCCCTTTCCCCTTGTTCGATTTTACCCATTAACGAACTTGACCTTTTGAATACCAAAAGCGCCTCAAATACCAAATTTCATTCCAATAAAATGAAAACTGTGACCGCTAGAGTGATTACAGACACATATATATATATGTATATATATATATATATATATATATATATGTATATATATATATATATATATATATGTATATATGTCCATAGATATATATATATATAAATTTAACAGATGGTGATTTTTGACATCTACTAGGTAGGATCGATGGACATTTGAAGAAATTTTTGCGAAATTTTGACTTCGGTACGGGACCAATAGCTCTATTTCCTTTCAGGAAATTCGCTAATAAAATTGGCTATGCAAATACTAAAATCATATACGACATTTCATTTTGATCACACTAAAATTGTGACCGCTAGAGAGTGATTTATGTATTCTAAGGAAATTAGCTAAGTTGAAGAAGCTCCTGCGTAACGAATTTTTTTAAATTCAAAATCGTGAAGATACTTTTGCGCCACCTTGTAATATACTCTTTACAGTATAGAATATAATATGAACTTGAAAAAAAAAGAATAAAAAAAATACTTTTATAAATCGATTTTATACTTCCCTCATATAAACATATTTACAATATAATACATTATATACATAATATATTGTATTCCTTGTGTTTATTAAATACCATCAAAGTTTGTTCAAATAATGTGTACTCTCTACTTGGAACCACAAACATTTTCATTTTATCTAAATTAATTTTAAATATATACTTTGCTAAATTAAACTAATTAAGATTGATTTCGCCGGGAATACGTGGGTGTTTGTTTGATTCTTGTAAATAGTTATGTCTGGAGCTTTTATTATTTAATATAATCATAATCACCACAAGGGCATATTAAATATTTTTAAGCCAGACACAGAGCTCGCAAATTGATAAGCTGATTTATTTTTGTGTCGTGAATTACCTGGGGGACTGTCAAAACGCTGTCTAAACAGACTGAAGTGTCTGAGTGGGTGAAGGTTATATTTTTGTTTGATATTAGTTAATATAATTAGTATCTTACGTCTCACAATCTTATCCCATCTCATTTTCATATTAAGAAAAAAGTTATGATGAATAGAACCGAAAATCATTTTGAATATGAAATAATTTCAAACGATTAAGGTTGACCGGACATTTACAGTACATTTAACTTTTTTGACGATTATTTTGACGATATGACGAAAATTTTCTGTAATTTAGATATTTACAAAACTTTTCGTCACGACTATTTTTTTCTTAATTTTAACGTAATGTACGAGATTTAATTTATATAAACCATATTTTGACAAAATGGAAACCCGACTTCAAAAATCAAATATTTTATAACAAAAAATGCACTAAAAAGTAAAAAAATAATTGCATATTCTTGTGCCAATTTTAGTTCACCTAAGCAAAAATTTTTAAATATATATGTACAATTATTGTTATTTTTGGAGGCGGTGTCAGCATAGAGAAATTCACATAACTTTTGGACACCGCCTCCAAAAATAACAATAATTGTACATATATATTTAAAAATTTTTGCTTAGGTGAACTAAAATTGGCACAAGAATATGCAATTATTTTTTTACTTTTTAGTGCATTTTTTGTTATAAAATATTTGATTTTTGAAGTCGGGATTAAAATCCGAGAACCATCCTCCTTTTTTGAAGTCGGGTTAAAAAGTAGAAGTTTTTTACTTTTTAATCTATAGAAAGTGGAGCAACATTATCGAAAATGTATGCGTTCATTTAACATTTGCTATTCACAACATGTTAAAATACCAATTTTTAATGATTAATTACATGAAAACCCTTATTATTTTATATTTTATATATGTATGGATTAGCAAATAATAACATATCAAAAATTCAGATTTTTATCTATACATTGCCGATTTTACCTACCTATACATGTGCCCGATCAACCTTAAAAACATTTTTCGATACTTTTTTAATGAATTTTAATACAACAACATTTAACATTGAACTATTACAATTATGCATATACGGCTTATTGGTCGAGCTGAGAATTCATTCAACAATTTACATTGTAGAAAAAATTAAAAAAAAAAAACTATAAATACGGGGCTCACATTTTAATTCCGAAAATTGAATAGGCGATAGATCGCCCAACAAAAAAAAGAAGAAAAGTACATACGAACTTGGATGTTTTCAAGCTTCGTTTTCGCATATTTATTAATACTCATTAATTAATACACTGTAATTTAGGGATTTTAAATTACGAAACGGAAATGAAAAAAAGTAGAGCCAATGAAAGAACAGTTCTAAATTATTTCAATACAAATCCCCTCAGGCAAGTGAGAGAACAATATTATTTTGAATTACTCAATTTTAAATTAATATAAAACTCAGAAAAAAGCAGAGGTGTACTCAAATTTTTCTTAAAAATATCTAGTTAGGATGCCCCTCTGGAATAATTAAATTAAATCTAATTATATCAAATTAATCCACTTACTTAGTTTTTTGGCATATTTGAAAACAAAATGTTTTCTTTTATTAACTTTAACAACCAACCTATATTTTGAAAACGAAGCTTGAATCAACTAAGTTCATATGAACTATTCTTATTATTTTTGGGAGATCTATCGTCTATTCAATTTTCTGGATTAAAATCTGAGACACTCTGATTTTCTTAGAGGAAGGAATCATAATATTTATCAAATAAAGTTACCATAGTGATATAAATTATTTTAGTAATATTAAAACAATATTTATCGCACCTACGGATTCGGTTATCCCCACCAGGTATAGAGGATACCTAGATAAGCTAAAAAGTAGAAACTTACTACCTTATTTATAAATAATTACTACAACTTCGTTATAATAATTAATTGCTTGACGAAGAAACTCTTTTAAATTATACAAAGTTATAATTAATTTTCACCACACCTATCCTAATTATTGTCACTTTTTTTCAGTTACTCAAAGACAACAAAAAGAAGCCTTCTGTAATATTCTAATTATAATTATCTCATCAAAGAAAAAAGATAATAGACATAAATACCCATCATAAGTAAAAAATGTAATGAGCTCTAATGAACAGCTCTTAAAACAAAACTTATTTAAATATGTGAACTGTATAAATATACAGTTTAAAAGAACAAACTTAATTTAAAGTTTATTACAATAATGATACCATTATAACCATCTGCTTGTTTTTTTTTTTTAAGCAAAATGAACGAAAAGATATAACAAAAAGAGAATGATATACAAATTTTTATTATATTATTATATATACAGCTTGTATTTTTAATTTAAATACACCCAATCTGCAAACAATGTATAGTGTATCTATCGCTGTCTATATGTAGTGTACTATAATATGATGTCTTTGTTACACTTAAACTGCATTAACATATAACGTATTGTATAACATATAACTATAACGAATTAACGAATTGTATAACATATAACTATAGTATGATAACTATACAGACTGTGTTGGAATGCTTTTCCAATAGAGAATCAATGCTAAATATTATTTATTATTGGCAGGCCGTGTGGTTACTATGCGGAGTCAGTCAGTACACATGTAATGAGTACACACTCTTAAATGAGTCAGTATACACTCTTAAATGACAAACAAACTACCATACGAATATGAGATTACTCTCATTACATGTGTACTGATTGACTCCGCACAGTCAGTCATTCCAACACAGTCTGTATATACTTATCACTCTCTAATAACAAACATTTATATATAGTTGCATCTTACTCGTGCATGTATACATCGTCTTTATTGTCCGTCGTGTGAGTGTCTACATTGTAGCCAAGTTATTAACAAATTATAAAATTTGGTGGAAGTTCTGGGAAGCAAAATAGCATTAGCGGAAGCGCTAGGAAAAATTAATTGAATAATTCAGTAGACACCTGAAATCTGCCTGAAACTGTGTTTTTGAAGCTAATTTGACTCTAATAGGTGTGTTGTTTTTTTTTAAAGAAAAATCAATATATTACGGCTCCTTAGAGTACAAACGATATTAATTAATCATTTTTCAAATAAAATTTTTCTAAGTGTCAACTAGCCTATTTAAAATAATAAAAAATAGAATGGTATCACAGTTAGTATAATGTCTGCAGAGGAAATAATTCCACTAACGATATATTTAAAATTCTCTGTACTTATAAAAAGTAATATTTATTCAAAGTAATATTAATGTCGACGAATATAAGTAAACCACTTCATGTTATGTTTGTTATACGTAAATGTGAATATACAACCTTGTTACATACACATTTGATCTCTTTTTAAAGTGTTTTCCTCTTATTTAGACTATAAGAACAAGTTGATGATGATGACTGAATGTCACTATACGTATAATAGTTTATCTTTTTTTATCGTTGAGATTCTAGCAAGTTTTATTTTGGTTGTTGTAAACACAAGAAATTATTAAGAATATTTACGTTATATAATTATTAGTGACGTGTTTATTTACATCATGACGAGTTACTTGACATTTTGTTTGGAGTATGTTAAAAACTATAATGGTTTATAACGATGAGTGTGAGACAAGAAGGTTGCATAATTACCATATGGCTCTCAGAGTAATAATCTTAAGAACTACTATGTAACAAATTAAATATTTTTTGTTATTGGGTTCACAGTATGTCATAACGACACCTTAGATTGTAGAGGCTGCCACTTCATCCGTAAGATCCATTGTGATGCCTAAGGATGTGAGTGAAGTGGAAGGAATTTTTGTGTATAGGCTAGGAATTGGTAGGATATGCCGATATTCATCTGGAGTTCGTGAAGGAAACTGCAGAAAACCTTCTCAAGCATAACCGGTTACTTCGTTCTTATCTATACGCCGACAGTTTAGTCAATTAACCACCCCCTTTTTTTTTTCTTAATAATTGACAAACTGCCGATGTCGGGATTCGAATCCATAACATCCCAGTTTTCAAGTAGGCATTCTGCGCAGACATAACGCCTTAGACCGCTCGGCTACTTGGAATAGTGACATTGTATGTAATAATGACACCTCCCCGCCAGCTCATGGAAGGACTATAAATAAAAATATAGTCACATCACATTAGGTCTCATAATGAAAAACGCTTAACTTCTATTTAAAAAAATACACCAAATTAGCTTCTTGATTTATTATCATGAAAAACTTGATGATCGATTGGCGTTCCTCTCGTAGTCAGTCGTTACCGACTCCCTTTGAAAGCCATCCAGTCCATGTGGTCCAGTTGCTGAAGGCTTTATACACGGAACTGGAAGGTTGCTGTTTCGATTCTCAACACTGGCAGTTTGTCAATTAAATAATGGGGCGGTTAATTCACTAAACTGTCGGCGTATTGACAAGAATTAAAGAAATCAGCTATGTTTTTGAAGGTTTCCTTATACAAACTCCAGATGAATATCGGCATAATTCGTATCAAAGTCGGCTCCAGTCGCACAACTTATCGATTCCTAATCTACATACAAATTCCTTGGTCTTTAGGGGTCGGTAAAAAGGCCTACTTGCTAAGGTTCGACTTCCCCTCCGCTACTACTACTACCACTACTACATCCCTTTGAAGGCACCACCAGAATTTTACAAGGACAGTCGGTAGTATCATCTACCCTGATACCACTTCGCAAACACGTTAAAAGAATTACCACAAAGGCGCGAAAATTTGTATATTTAAAAGTAATGTAAATGTTTTGCGGAATTTTGTACACAGAAAATAAATATTTTTATGATTACCGTCAAAAACAAGTATTGCGACAAGTAAATAAAACAAAACACTTATAGTTATATGTTATGAGATGTGATATCAAAATAAAACTTTTTCTTTTGTAAACTAGGTATACCTAATACGAATCACTCTTCTCTTTTATTATAAGTATATTATATTTTATTCACAAACTTCAACTTCGTTTATCAATAATTTAAATGCATTTTCTTGTATGTCTTAAAATCTATTTATAAATTATAAACAATAATTCAGGAACAGTTAACTTCACTATTGAGTTCTTGACATACGTCATCATGTCTGTTCGTAAAAAACTACTTCAGCAAGCTATGGAAAATTGCCAAAAGACATGCTTATAAACACTACAATAACTGAAAAAGTATGTACCTTTTGTCCCATTTATTATTTAAACGTACCGTATATATGAAACTAACCCAATATGACTAACACAATCCAATTCAACACATCTACAGTGTCACATGCATTACAGTAAAAGAGAATATGATTGAAAATTTTCTAATCAAGTAACAATTCAATTTGGAAACTGGGAGGTTATGGGTTCGAATCCCGACATCGACAGTTTGTCAATTACAAAAAAAAAAGGGGCGGTTAATTGACTAAACTGTCGGCGTATGGACAAGAACGAAGTAACCGGCTATGCTTGAGAAGGTTTTCTGCAGTTTCGTTCACGAACTCCAGATGAATATCGGCATAGTTCCTATCATAGTCGGTTGCAGTCGCATATCCTATCAATTTCTAGTCTGCTGACAATTTCCTTCCACACCACTATTCACATCCTCACATCCTTAGGCATCACAATGGACCTTATGGTCGAAGTGTAGGGCAGTCTCTACAATCTATCTAACAACTCAATGATAAAATAATTTCCATTATTTCGTTGGTAGGATATAGATAATGAACGTAGCCAATAATTCCTTATAAAAGTTAAGAAGACATTTTTTAATTAAATATTGATATAAAAAATTAACTCATCCGCCAGGTATCGAACCTTGGACCTCTGGATCTATAGCCCAGTATGCTTACCAATACGCCACGGATGATTCTGATGAATAAATCAATCCTATCATTGAAAATAATTAATTCAAAATTCAATGACATGTTTGTCTATATAGTATACGCTAGTTTCTCATACTATGTCTTACGTAACCTTAATGGAAATTGACATTAGTATTGTATTGTGATGCTTAAAGTATACACAAATAATATGTGAAATAATAAGTTATTGCTGACTACAAAGTAAAACTATCAATGATTGCTTCATTTATCAGAATCATCAGTGGTGTAACGATAAGCACATTGGGATAGAAATCCAGAGGTTCAGGGTTCGGTACCTGGTGGATATCAGCAGTTAATTAAAAATTCAAAGACATGTTTGTCTATATAGTATACGCTAGTTCTTTCATACTATGTCTTACGTAACCTTGATGGAAATTTATGAGGAATTTAGAAGTAATGTTTAATTAAAAATAATTTTTAAGCAAGTAAACAGAAAACAATATTTTAATATATACTATAAAACTCAGCCAATTTTGAACTCGGGATAATATTCTTTCAGTATTTTTCAATTTCTGAAATTTTTAGGTTTATGGATTTAACAAAAAAAACTGGGTATTTCAGACACACATACTTGCATTCATCCATAAAATCGGGCAAATATTTATTGATTACAAGATAACAACATCTGTTTCCTGGGGGGTTGTTAATACTAAAAATAAACTGTCGTTAACATTACCAGGGAGACAACAAAGCGAAAATAACGTCTCTTTATTGCCAGCATGTATTTAATCAACATTTTTTTTCTTGATTCAAATCAATAAACTTATAGCCGCACTAATAAAAATATATGCAGGCAAAAAAAAACAAGGGTGTTTAAAATCATATTACACAATAATACCAATGCTGCTCTAACAGCCTGCTAACAGCTTTGTATTTTACATAAAATATGTTGTGCAACAGACTAAATCTAATTCAATTAGATTTACCACCTTCAATATAATTTAATTTAGCTTTATAATTTGTTTTGAATATGTTGTTTATTAGAATATTTACAAGAAATATATTAATAATCCTTATGTTTACCATGTAGTTAATATACACATAGAGTGGAAACAATATTGGAGAGATAATCAAAACTAGAGTGGCTTCCATGTAAGAAGTGTGGTGAATTTATAAAAGGTTATATCGATTGCAAAAGTTAAGTTCCTTTCTCTTTGTAGTCGATTTATGTTGAGAGGAAAGTTTTATGTTATAAAAATACTAAAAACTTTTGTTCTTAACATTTTTTTCGAAAACCGAATAGATTCGGTACAAATCTGTGTCAAGCTTTGCACTTGTAGTCGATATTGAAGCTCCACGATCTATAACAGAGGCCACTCACATCATTATTTTGTTTTTAACCTTTATTATTAGATAATCGCCTATGGAGGATAAAGAGACTCTGAGTCTAAAACAGAGGCCACCTTTTACAAGCGCGGATCCACCCTTGTGGGCACGATGGGCATGTCCACAACCTTAATAGACTTTTGACGTCACACTTTCACGGTCTATTGAGGTCGATAGGCTGATGATATTATATCCAATGCCTTAATAAAATAAATAAAAACGTGCGTGATTCGGAACACAGCGAAGTACTTAGTCATCATAGACGATATGCTGACACGTTATGTCACATTTTTGACAACATATTATCTGTTTCTTTTTGGCACATGAATACTTGTATTGGAAAAATGAGATGACTATTCGCTGGGTGCGCATAGTCATCTACTAAGTACATAGTCGTCTACTAATTTAAAAGTCAGCCGCCTTCCTTTTGGTGGCGTGGCGCTGACGTTGGTAGTTTGTACTGTTTGTACACATAGGAAACCTAACTTGAATCGAACAAACTAACATTTTACAGGTTTATTAATTTTCTCGTGTTCGCCCCACGGTAATTCTTTTCACGTATTTACGAAGTGTTATCAGGGTTGATGATACTACCAGCTATACAAAAGCTTGGTCAGGGCGTCATATATTTTGTAAATATCCCCTTTGTATGAATGCACCATATCGATCATGAGCGAGTTCTTACTCTGACTCGCATTTGGCCGATTTTCGGGTAGCTGTGACCACAACCTTTTTTGATTAATTTATAACCATACATCAATGATGTGGGAGAAGAATAAGGAATTGGTATGCAGACTAGGAATTGATAGGTTGTGCTGCTGCACCCGACTTTAATAGGAACTATGCCGATATCCATCTGGAGGTAGTGAAGAAAAACTGCAGAAAATCATCACAAGCATAGCCGGTTACTTCGTTCCTGTCCATATGCCGACAGTTTTAGTCAATTAACTGTCGAGAATTTGAATTCACAAGTTCCAAGTAGAGTGCCCTAACAAGCGCGGCTACCTGACTGGTAAGGAAAATTCAATCTATTAGTTCATACACTGATGCATATAAAATAATGGGTAATGATTCGTTCCTAAATAGTTAGAATAATCATAAACACACCAAATTATAATCACGCATAGTCTACCAACTTCGTTACCGTGTTTCCTCTCTATGTTTTTACTGATCATATTGTATCTACCACCTTATTTCATTTCAGCCTACAATACAACACTTGGGTAGGCATTTAATTATGCTATAATTATAATTATAAATAATGTTGACGATACTGATTTATTACGGTTTGGAACAAATTTATGATTATTATACGTCACTAACTCTGCTTGTCCTAGGTATTATACTGTTTAAGTCATTGACATTAGATTTAAAAAAAAAAAACTATACAATCGAATATTTATAACTATCATTAAGAAGCAAAATTATAGTTCTCCAAACAATAAAAATTGTATATTAATAATTACCATATCATCAATTCGTATTCAACATAAGCTAAAACTTTAATGATTAAAAATCTTGAATATTTCAATTTTTAATGTCTAAATTACCATGTAACGGAAATCTTGCCTTAATGAAAGGTTAAAGCGTTCGCTAGAATAATGAGAGATCTAGATTCAGTGTCGCGAAAAGTTATCATATCGGGGAAAGACGTAAGGGGTTTATCCGGAAACTGCGCATGCCCGCAGCGTTACAGATTTAATGTATACGTTGAAACTAGATTTAAATATTCTATGGATATTTGGTAAATAATAATACTCGTGAGTGGTGACTCGTAATGTTTCTTTTATTTTAAATAAAAAAGTAAAATCTTGTGTTTTGCTTCTCTAAAATGATAAAATTACTTATATAATTCATTATTACTTTCCAAAATGCATTTGAACATACCTTCATCTTTGGCTCAAATAAATCCTTGTTTATTTGACAACAATTTACATAGTTTTATAAAAACTTCTCTGCATTTTAAACCATGTTTTATTCGATTATAAAGATTAAATTTGAAGTTTCTCCATAAGACCCAATCTTAAAAGTATGATTTTCAATATCGAAAAAAACGAAAAAATGCATTTGAACTAACATTTGGAAGCATACCAATGAATTCGTACTGACTTTTTTATAACATATTTAATTTACAGGAAGTTCTCTCCATTTTTTTTTCTCTTTCGAACGTCCTTAAAATGTCCAAGCATATGTAGTCTGGTATCTATTTCGTTCGGCATCCATTCATCCAATTAAAAATTTCAATCAGACATATTTAATTTTAATCGATATAGTAATAATATTACGTATATTTTTTTATTTTTTATATAATATGTTTCAAAAAGTAAATACCCTGAATACTTGTGAAAAATTGTTTTAATAATTTTAATAATTATTGTTTTTAATTGTAAAATTGAACAATTTTTTTTCTTCAATGCTTATTGAATACAAACTTAAAAAAAACATAACCACACGTTCTCGCGAGATATTTTAGTTGTAGGCAAAACAGTAGAAGTTGTTAATAAAAAAAAAAAACTTTTGCATACTTTTTACAATAGTTGTATAAAAACTAACTAAAGGCTATATAAAATTTATTATTACAGACAAAATAATAAATAAGTTTTTATTATTTGTTTTTTTTTTTTTTTTAATTGTCTAATAATTCAGAATAAATTTTTTTATATGTAATTTAATATTTGATAGTAAATACAAATATGTTTGTGGTATTCATTATACATACTCTATAATCTATAGCTCTACAAAGATTGGTCGGAACCAATAATATTCAGTGTATAGTCTGTCTTTATTGGCCTTTGTTGTTCAATTTGAACCATCTTTAACTGATATTAATATACATATAGCAGTTTTAAATTTGAATCAAACCCCACGCAATCATGACTTTTTAGTTATTGTAACTTTTATTTATTTATTTTGTTGATTAAAGGTTGATTCACACTGTAAAGGCGCAATTCCACAGAGACAACTTTTAGGCAACATGTAGCATGCGGCATTGAAGCATGCTACACACAGTCTTTCCATTGAAGGAACACAAAGCGACAAAAAATATGTCTCCTTGCCGTATGCTACAAGTTGACCGCTGTTTCCTGTCGATTGCGTCATCTCTCGACATGATTGAACGTATCGAACAGTGTCGTCGTCTATCCAACAGCCAACGGATCGGTGCGGCTTGGAGCGCGCAACATGAAATGGACGAACAATTACCAAAATTCCCCCAAATTATAGAATAATAAAATAAGATAAGAACGCCGAGTACAAAGATATAAAAATTAAAAACATAATAAGAATTAAAGTTGAAACAATTATCGGGTAAATATAATTATTATACGGTGATGGAGGTAAAAATAATTGGTTTATTTCAAAGCGGTTATCAAATAAGCAGCTGCCGCGACTGTTTGTAATGCCATGATGTACCAAACTGAAGTTGGCTGTATGGAATCGTTTTAGACGCATGCTACACTCATGTACGACAACGCGCATATGATGTGGGTCAACTATTTCCGCATGCGACATTAATTGAATTTTGTGCCACATAGTCGGACGCCTACAATAGACAACATTAGGAAACAAGTTTCAAGCCACATGTCGTTCAGTGTTGCCTCACTGGAATTGCGCCTTAATGTATGCTAGATCAACGTCAAGTCGCGGAACGGTAGCGTCAAGTCAAGATATTTGCTGTTTTCATTTTTGCCGAGGAACCACAATACAATAATTGTCGAAAACTAATAAGTATGTCGTCTTCCGAATTCCAAGGTTAACTATGATAGCATCAATTTTGGATAAAGAAAATTAGATTAATTGTGGTAAAAGAAAGTGAGTAAAGTAGATATTCACAATGAGAAATTATGTAGTATACAAGCTGTACCTGTTCTTTTAATTGTTCATACGATATAGTTCTTTATCCTACCAATCCTATCCTAATAATTTTATAAAGGCGAAAGTTTGAGTGTATGTTTATTAAAACTCAGCTCCATAACGGCTGAACGGATTTTCATGAAATTTGGTATATAGTTCTAGTGGGATAGAAACAAAACGTAACGCGCTGAAAATGCGCTGATGCGGCGAGGCTTAGCTTGTATAGATATAAAACAAAAACGACCCACGTTGGATAGGAATATTACCTCAAACTATTCTTTCTAAGAATTATTGATGGTCAAAGACGTACACGGTATGTCTTTGACTGTCTATGTCACCATGTCACTTGCATTCAACCAAGTCGTTTACATTTCGTGAAGTGTGAATCCACCTTAATATTAATTGATATTCTAGTAACTTAAGAACAGCTATAGTTACAATTTTAGCAAAAAAATAAAAATGCATGCTACTTTGCTTTATCGTCTGAATTAATTCCACATCCTTTCCCGGATATGGCTACACGAGTACGCGGTTTGTATATTTTTTTAAATAACATGGTATTATGTTTTTTACATGTGGTTAAACTTTTTCCCCCTTCTAAACTCTTGTGGTGTCGAGTAAAAGTAAATAAATCCCCTTACATTCACCGACATCAAGATATATTTTTGACAGATAATTTATGTTTTAGGGCACACAAAAAATAGCACTCGCTAATTTTTCAAAAAATTTTTAGGTCATTTGTACCTTATTCATTCGATTTTTGGGAAAAGTAAGAGTATTTATAATTAACAACTTTTAATCGAAGCATTTTTTTGAAGACCGAAAAAATAAGACACAAATCAACTTTCAAAATGAGCGCTAATTTTATATATATAACGTACACTCCCGTTCAAAAAAATAAACAGACCAGAACCAAATCAGTCTCTCACAATTTTGATTATTCTTGAAGTAAATTGTTTTTTATAGATACAACATTTTATTTTATTTTTATACGTAAGAAGAAGATATAACACTTAACATGTATTAACATTACATATATTTTTTAAATGCTTACTCTGTCACTGACACACTTAAAAAATATCTTCTTTTTTACACACTTAAAAAATATACTACTTATCTTTGTTTATAAATAAATAAAATTATACGTTATACAGAGAGTTACAAAAGTGGGGAGTTTTATGAAACGTAAGAAAATTAACATTTCAGGTCTGTTCATTGTTTTGAACGGGAGTGTACATAAAATACAACAATGTTTAATAAAAGCAACTAAGCTTTCATAATAGCAAAACTTTTTTAATTCGCAGTTATAGATAAAACAAAACGTTTGGGTATTTTTTGTCTAAACGATTTTGAACAAAAATAAACCGTCGTCAAATTTTTATTGACTATGTGAGTAAATAACTAAACGACCTTCAAAATGACTGAAGCAACATATTGTCATATGAATAATTTTTTGGCACACCTGAAATATATGGAAATTTGGGTGCCTTTTTTTTACATAAAAATGAATGCCATCAACGATAATTATTGCTTTAATCAAGTAAATCATTTTATTGATAATAATGATACTGCTTCCTTCTTGGCAAGTAGTTTAGCAATGTTTACTGAACGGAATCCATTTTGAGACACACGACTATTAAAGACAAAAGATATGCTTGCTACTTACATATAAATTGCAAATTAACTTGTGTTTTAATAATGAATTAATTAAAACTGATCATAAATTAATAACAGTCAATTTTTTACTATATTCAGATGTTAGAACTATTATGTCTCTATACAACATGTTTAGTATAAAAAAATTTAATTAAAAATAATCAATCTATTTTTAATTCCAATATTTTTAACCGACCCGCAAACAAGTGACGACGGTTCGTTTCTTAAATACTTTATTTCTTTACACAAATGCTCGAACGCAACTCAATACAATTATAAAATATGTATCCCGAAAAAACTTTCAATAACTACTTTGTAAGCAGACAGTTACAATTTAAAGTCAGCATCAGAGATGGAAAATCCCGTTCAAAAAAAATGAACCAGTTGAAACTTTCCAAGTGTTACTGTTTGTAATGTTATACATATATTCAGTGATATATATACGCTTAGAATTTGACTTAGTGTTTCAAATATATTGAATTTGAGTGTATGTTATATTTTGTGACATTATTATGCCTAAATACGAAATACTAAGTCAAATCTAATTATTAATTAATATCAATAGTTGGACATTCGTTGTTTCAAATACAATTCTCTATTATTTAGATTAATTTTCCATTATTTAAACAAATTAGTTTATGTTATAAATAGATTTATGTGTAAAAAATAACAATGCAACTACTAGGATTTTAACTGTGGACTTCGCCTTATTCGACCATCCCAGAGGCTGACATCAGATATCAACTAATAAATCATCGTATACGGGGCTCTACGAAAAACTATATTAATAGGAATTTATAATATTTAAATTATTAAAAATTGAAAAAACTGTTTCTTATAATTCCGTAAAGTTTACATATTCGAAAACTCACCACTGTAGCTCTTTTCGTTCAAAAGTTACAGTACCTGAAAAAACGCTCTAAATTAAGGATAAGTAATAAGCACTGTAAGAACGAAGGCCAAAAGCCCCTTAAACTCGACCTTGCGCACTTCCGTGTTCTAGATTTCATAAAATTAATTATTTTTAAAACTAATATATATTATGAAATTTAACCTCGTTAACCTAAAAATTAACTTTACTGGCAATTCTCTGCATGGCAACTGTTTTTCTCCATCCAATTAAACTGTCTTTTATCTTTTTTGATTAATTTACTCGTGATACGATCGATTAGATCCCACATAGACATTAAAAGTGCTGACTTGTTCAATAGATTCGATTGTGAGTATTTACTTGTAATATGCGTTACATTATTTTAGGATAAAGATAAACTCGAACATAGCAGGTATAACAGGATTCACAATACCGCATAATTGGTTAACACGCCACCCCCGATAATGAGCCCCGAATAGGGAATATGCATGAAAATTTTTTTTCACTTGAATTGAAGCATGTTTACTTGACAAATATCAAGGTAAAATTACTTTTTAAATAACTTTAAAAATAAGCGAGATATGAATGATTGAAATTCCCGATTAGACAAAGAGGGTGATAGCCCTCTTGATATGTTATGTGACGTCATATTACACTTTCACCATTTAAAATACACGTAAAACTCCGTTTTTAGTATTTTTGCAAGAAAGAGACAGATAATAATCTTTAAAAGCTTATAGCTTCCTTGATATTTGTCGGATTTTAATTTCGTTTTTAAATATTATTACAGTATTAACAGTATTTTCATATTCTGAAAATAAATGTGAAAAAAAATTTTCAGGCATATTCCCTATTGGGCTGACATAGGAAATGCGAACTTTGGGCAGTATTCTAGTGGTTATCTTTTTTTCACATTTTGAATTTATATATGATTCTTCAGTTTTTCGTACATTTTAATGAATTCGGTTTTATTTTTATTTCTAAAAAGATTTTTTTTTTTATTACAATATTTATTTTTTTGTTCTTAAATACATATATATACATTTTTTAATTGGCAATAATTTAAAGGAAATACTGCTATATATGCGATTTAAATCGTATATACCATTTTATCCTACACCTGTTTATTGTTATTCACAAACGTACAAGACGAAATCGAGACTGTGTATCTGATTTTAATAAAAATAACATTTTAAAATAACATTTGTTGGTAGGATGGAATGAACAGGACAGACGGAATGGCAGTGGGATGTTAAAATTTACGATTTTAAAATGTTTATTGCACGTGTATTGTATATTATATGTTGTGTTGAATAAACATCTCTACTTCACCCTTCGTCGTTCGGTCAGACATTAAATACACAATATATATTTTTTCTGATCAAATTCATTGAATTTGATCCATCAATATTTCTTTGTTCATAATTTATTTACTATTTTTTATGGAAATTTTATTAGAGACTGTTTGATTTTACGCGATTTCTAGGTTGTCATACCAAAATGTTTTTGAAAATAACTTTCTACCCTTCAAAACAGGAAATTTCAGTTACCAGCCTTCCTCTGCCCGTAGGTATAACAGAACACATCCGGCAGTAATAGGTTTTCTCACCAAGTTTTTCTAATAGTGCGTCCACATATGCGCGGTAAGCGCGCCGCTCGTGCCTATCAAATTCGTCATATTTGGACGGTGCGCGCAGGGGCGCGCGTGTGGCGCACAACGATCCATCTGAAGTCGGTTTTTTCAACGAACACTTTGTATGTTCGCCGTTCATATTTGGACGTGTTCCTGAAAGGTTTGTCGTTTTTAGCGCGCATGTGATTAACGTTTTTTTTAATATTAATTGAAATGTAGTATTTTAGTACAACAGCTCAACATTTTTCAAGCTGAACTAAAATGTAAACATTTTAATTAATATCCTTTGATTATTTTCAGGCTTAAATAACGGGTTTTTGTGATTGATTCAACTTCACTGCAATATGAATATATGTTCGTTGGTTGCCTATGGATCGCTGGAGGTTCTTGAAATCAACAATTCCAACGAACCAAAGGCAAGCAGCGCGCACACCGCTCGGGGTTCGTAGCGCGTATATGTGGACGCACATTAAAAGAGCATACATTTTGCTATAAACACTGTCAAATTCATTAACTTTCGTGATAACAGTGAAACCTGGGGAGCTACATTCTCCAGATCCAATCCAGATCATGTACTGCCAGATGTAAACAGGGCTGGACCTGATAGGGGAGCACAATAGATCTTATATGTCACAGTGCACTGAATTCCCCCCATTATCAATCTTTCGTGCATTCAACAGTGAAACATTTATATGATAATTTAATTATAAATTTTTCGAAATTTGCCCTATCATACCGGCGGCTTCGAAAAGCTGATACAGACCTAGCTAGGAATGCACTCGAATGGAATCCCTTAGGAACGTAGACAGGGATGGTTAACGATGATATGGCGACGATCATTATACCTTATGGCTAGACAAACAGACCTGAGTTAGCGAAAACTAACTATCTTGTATTTTTGGTATACTTCTGGTTGTGAAACATATACGAGTATTAGTCAAATTGGCTTAATGATGTTAGGAACATTAAATTTTGTGCAGCAGAGAATGAGTTCTAAATTAGAATGCTCTAATCTAACATCACGTTTTAAATAATCCAATTGACTTTCCTATGCCAAACTAAATGGTTTGAACGTCTACTATGCAAAACATTCTTTCAATACAAAAATACCATACAAACACGCTATCACCACTAGTCAAACAACTGCTGAAAATACCCAGTTTTGTTTTTTTTACATAAATTATGAATAATTAATGCAAAAAAAAAGAAGTTGATTAAAATATTATGTAAAACATTTTAATAACACAGTTATAGACATTGAAATTCCAAATTTGCATAAGTCGTTGACATTCAAATAAAAATAATATCAATAATATGTTTTTATTATTGAGGGGAAATAAAGCAATGCACATATTAAAAGCTTTTGATATTTATAAAGTACATTATTTATTACAGAAATACGCCCCCAAAAATATTCGTCAAGGCAATTTTTATTTTTAGTATGAAGTTATAACGGTCTATATGCAAAGTTTTTTATTATTAAAAATTAATATTGAATTAATTTTAAGGCCACATCATTTTACATACCCTAGTATCATTTGATTTCCCTATAATGTAAAAGCTGAAGTGTTTTCAAAAATAGGTATGTACGGAAATAAGTATAGTTATACTTCTTTTTAAATAATTTATTAAAATTATATTAAATCAGGTCAACATTACCATTAAGACACAAAAGTTTAATAAAATGATATAGTAGTGAAAAACTATAATGGAAAAATTATATATTGTATCTGAAACTAATGATTCTATATTTTATCATGGTAGAACAAAACCAACGTCACTTCTTCCCTTCGAATTAGAGTTTGAGAGACTGACATTAAATCCATTATTTACATTAGGATCAGAGTTAGTGAAATTTATCAAGATCAGGCCAGATTTACCAACATATACATTGAGAATACAAAGTTTACGAGCCTATAAAAATGATATCATTGATAATATGACATTAATAATATGACTAATCATGAAGACATTCCTGTACCTAATTCCAACTGTATAGTCAAATTTAAATGATCTAAATGTATGACGGAGTTAAAGTTCCATTTTTCCCGACTGCTTAATTAGCTTAATTACAGTAATTTGTACAAAATTGACTTCTACATACTACATACTTATTAATTTACTAGTCATATTGATGGTGTTCAATGAGAGAGGTAATCTAATCATGGGCTTTTGGACTATTATGGTATGCTAACTGAGTAAACAAATAGACTTTATGACAATTATTTTAATTTCCTTATCAAACAATAATACGTTGTTACACCTTGTAATATACGAAATTGAATTGAGTACAAAGTACTATCAACAATAACAGTTAAAAACAAAAAACAAATAAATATACAATAATAATTAATCTCGTATTTATTAACCGTAAAAAAAATGTAAAAATTGAATGAAGAACTGAGTATTATTATAAAGACCTTGCAAATAAAATTCACTTCGCAGCGCCAAACATATAATAAAATAATTATAAAAATATATATCTATGTATAATTATTATTCTGTTAATTTTCTCTAATTGATTTTTATCATTTTTATTTAATAATTAATGTTATATAACAATTAAATTATAGAAACTTATGGAAAATTTAATTGTTATATTATTTAGCTGATGCATTATAAGAATGGTACGTAGTGAGAGTGACTACAGTTAATCTAGTAAATTTAGACCCAAAAAAATACCATATAACTTCGAAAAATTTCAACTGACTTTACAATAATCTTTATGGAGAATTTTCTTTTAATGTTCTTGTAGGAGGTTGCATGAATATAAGAGAATCCAATAATTAATAATCCTATACAAATAATAATGAAATAGACAGACGATAAAACATTTAGTTTATCTTTATTAATTGAATCGTAGAAAATGTCGAGAGAACTTTGTTGATAGTTACCAAGGTAATAAACATAAATAATTACAATATCTGTTTACATTCTAAACAAATTGTGAAAAGTACCCTTAATTTAAACCGAGGGGCATTTTAATTTTTTCCAAAAATTTCGATTCTGAATTTTTTGACGAAAATGGGGGAAAAATTGTAGTTCATAAAATTCTATACAAAAAAGATCAACTTTCTTTTTTTTATATTAAAGATACTGCGATTTATATTAAATCAAATTTTGTACAACTTTGTTGATATTCAACAACAAAAAACCATAAAGTTATTTTACATGATTTACTCGAACGGACAATCTGTCACATAAATTTTGTTCTTGTCCATGAATAGCTCTGCCAATGTGTGAGGTACACTCTATCATTTAAAAACATACAAACATGTTATGAAAGGGAAATAAACTAGAGATTCTTTTTTAATATTCAGAAAGAGCATATAAATCCATTAATTTCAGCACCTATCATTTTTACTTAAAATATTCAATTCGTGTATATGTTCAAACAAACCATTATGGTAACGTTTCTCTCTCGTCGTTATCATGACCATCACCATCGACGCGACAGTCATATCCACATTGCGCATATCTGTTATATAGGGTGTCATTTTATATCTTACGTATGCGGGTTACATTGGGCTAATGTTGTAAAAATTGAATTATCCTTTTATTAGAATGAAATTAGAAAGTAAAAAAGAATAGTCAGAATATGCCATATATTATGCGGATTGACGTTCTTACAAATAAGCTAACCAGCCAAGTAGCAGCGCTTGTTAAGGCGCTCTACTTGAAACTGGAAGGTTATGGGTTCGAATCCCATTATCAGCAGTATGTCAATTAAAAATTAATGGGGCGGTTAATTGACTAAACTGTTGGCATATGGACAAGAACGAAGTAACCGGCTAAGCTTGTGAAGGTTTTCTGCAGTTTCCCTTCACGAATTCCAAATGAATATCGGCATAGTCATACCAATTCCTAGCCTCCATATGAATTCCTTGTCCTTCACTCACATCATAAAATATGTACAGTTAAAAATTAATAAAGGTTGAAAATATAATCATGTAGGTGTTGTAGACCGTGGTGTCTCAGAAACGGAGGTAAAACCCCATTACATTAGATACACAAATTAAGCTATGGCTATGCATGCCATATTTACAGTTTTTGGTTTGCTTATTAGTCTTTAAGATACATCCATTTAGATTAGATTATTTATTCTTATAAAGAGCTTTTGTACCGTCCAATTTGATCTTTTGTACCTCCTTTCGTTCAAAGTGGTTCCAAGAGTCTTATGGTCTGATAAACGGTAGGCCGAGAAAAACTATGAGAACTGTCCCATAGTTTGTCTCGGCTAATGTTTACAATAACTCAAATTTAAGAAAGTAAGTACAAATAGTGATTTCGAAAGTAATTTCAAAATTTTGAAGTGAAAACTCGACTTTTGAAGCTATTTTGGTACATAATTTCTTGCATATCTTCAAATCATCCTGTATGTTTAATGTTAACAACTACATTAGAACAACTACAAAAAAACAATAATAATAAATATTTTCAAGTATTACATAAAAATGAATACCAATATATTATAACAATGGATTTATAGGTATATAACAACCAGTCAATGGTTTGGTGGTAGATAACAACTAAATCATATAAAATATTCTTTGTGCGCACACCAAATCGACCGGATATGTTTGGCTCTCAACAATATAATATTTTATATGAATATATGCATGTGTGTGTGTGCATGTATGTATGTATGTATGTATATGAGCTGATGTGTGGTATGTTATTTAGGTATAAAATAAAATAATAAATAAATAAAATACAGAAACAACAACATCAAGTCATTTATTCATTCAATATTATGAGTATTTAATATTATTTGTTTGCAACAACAGAAAAATTTATACATATACAGTCGAAACCGGATATAACGACATTGAACGAACCACATAACTAAGGACACTATATCCGATAGTTGTTATAAGCAATATACATATGTATATACAGTCTCAAAAGTCGAGCTATCATTTAAAAAATTTTATAATTGATTTGTGCCTTGTTTATTCGGTTTTCGAAAAAATGCTTCGGATAAAAGTTGTTATAATTATACTAACAAATTTTATTAAATACATTTTTTCCAAAATCCGAATAAATAAGGCACTAAACAATTATAACATTTTTAAATGATGGCTCGACTTTTGACGCTGTATGTACACTCCCGTTCAATAAAATTTAACACACCGGAATTGTTAATTTTCTTACATTTCATAAAACTCCTCACTTTTGTAACTCTCTGTAAAATGATTCATTAAATGAATTAAATAAATTTTATAAACAAAGATAAAGTAGTATATATTTTCAGTGTGAAAAAAGAAATGGAAGTATAGTAAAAAACATTTACTACAAGAATAATCAAAATTGTGAGAGACTGATTCGGTACAGATCAATTTTATTGAACGGGAGTGTACGTACACATTATTAGATGCTCTCGATCGTTTTATTTTCAAAGAATTGTTTTCAAAAAGTGCTTTTATTTTGTCATTATTCCTCTAACGTGAGACATCCCACATTCCTTTGTAATATTCTCATTTGACTCACCATTTTCTAATTTCCATATAATGTATGATTTTTCTTCAATACCTTTCCTCGTTTTTTGGGACTTGGTGAGGTAAAATCGCGCAATCAAAATCAAATCCTAACGATATATATGACCTGTCGACTGTTGCTATGCGCACTAAATAAGTCTTAAAACATGCAAGGTCAAATGGCACAAAACGCGCAAGGGACACGGATGGGGTGGGAGACAGGCGTAGCTAATAATAAGACAAAATAATCCTTATTATGTCATTTTTCATTAGAATAAGGTTCAAAATAATGTTTTGTTACTGAAAAAGTATGACGATCGTTTAAGCCGATGAATTTTTATAGGGATTTTTTATAGGAACATAGGAGTTTTTTATAGGGATTCGACCGGAACCATGCCATATAGTCGTATCAACCGATCCGTCATTGTAAACGATGTCGGTATAGCCGGTTTCGACTGTATTTTATTTCAATGTAGCAACAAATCAATATGATAGTTTTTGTCTGTATTATTCATAAATTATAAACAAATTCATTGCCAAATATCGTCGTAAAAATATGCTTAGCAACAATGTTGTATACATAACATAAATAACATAAACATAAACTATTGTATAAATAACATAAACTATTGTTGATCGAAGACTGCAACAAAATGTTTTTTATTTTTATTTTGATCTGCTAAACACGATTTTCGGAGGTGCTTGGCTGTAAAATGTGTAGCTGTTTTTGGCGGTAGCTAATGCCAAAATATTTAATTTTCTTACTTATTTATAAAAATTGTTTAGAACAGTTAATCGTCTTATTTGATTGCCCTGCACTTTCGAAAATCGTTTTCAGTAGATCAAAAGATCTTAATCCATAAACAACACTTTGATGTAATTTTTTGTCTGAATGGGTCCGAATTACTTGCGAGTTTTAACAGTCTTTGACATTAAATGCTTGATATGAAAAATCATACACAACTAGGATGGGAATCGAACCCATGACCTCTGACATTCGAGACTACCGTTCTGCCTCTGAACAAATTCTAGACCAACGCCCTGCCGAATGCCAATGATCTCTTACTATCTTGATGTCAAAGCATAAAAGCAGATAGACAAACGGTAAGCATTGGGGTTAAATAACCCCTTTCGAATCTTAGAATTTGATTTCGGATTTTGTAAACCTACTATATATATTCTTATATCAACTACAAAATTTATCAGTTTTAATTAAAATTAAATATAATCGTTATCAAATTCGTTACCAACTATAGACATGACAAATTAATGTAATCCACAAGGGAATTTATTTTATTTTATCAAAATAGAGTTCAATTTTTAATACCTAGATAAAAATTTCTGAATATGGACTTTCTGAATATGGAATATGAGTCATTAAACTTTGTAAAATATGTAATCAATAAATAAATAAATGCAATTAACACGAAGTACACGTAAATAGTATATGATTATCGGAGATAATCTAATAAATTGTAATAAACATAATTAATAGCGATATAAAATATGTCTATGCAATTATCACGTATACATAAATTAATATCTTGTCATCCATCAAACATCTTTAATGGTGCATTTAACATTTATAATAAAGCGTTATGTATCAACTATTTATGTATTTGAAATATGCATATGCAGGGGCGGATTAACAATTCGTTGCCCTAGACAGCTGCAAAATTTGCCACCTCCCTCATAATAATAATAATAAGAAAGAGGGGTACCGCAAATGGGTCTCTAGCACCGAGACCAAGGGGTCCTCTGTATCCTCCTTGAGAACAACCTGTCACCCGAGGCGAGGTCTCCGGGTAAAATGTGCTATTTTAAGCAGATGAAGCTATAAGATTCTGTTGAGGCCAGACGCCACACAGAAGACCCCCAAGTTCTCCGCCGGGATTGCTCCCAGGATTGATGGATCCCAGGTTTCGGACCCAAACAATCTATATCTGACACCCTACAGGTTTCTGTAGGTGCATATAACATGTATGACAATTCGTTGCCCTAGGCAGCTGCAAAATTTGACGAACCTGCCCCCCCCCATAAGAAACATTTTCATGCTGACGTCGGGCGCCATCCAGAAACGGCATCGACACTCGGGTCTCGTAACTCCATCGGCGCTCGACGTATATAAGATCAAAGATAGAGTAAGATCAATTAATCCCCAATGACATCAATAATATTATTCGTAATAGCATCCATTAATTCAGTTATCGCTTTTGGCATCGTTGCTACAATACTCGTACTTATTAAGACTGTTATGATCTAGATGAACTAGGTTATCACATAAAGTTACAGAAATCATCTTTACAAGTTCTTACGCCATGCTTTTCGAGTTGCATCTCATGGTAAGCAATCTAGCCTAACGTGAAAAATCCGCCTCTATAGTTTATAACGACAAAGAATTCAATCGAATAAAAAAAATCTCTCACCACTGCAGTTTGTGACAGCCATGCAAAGGCATTCTGTACACAATGTCAACATTGGGAAACACTATATCAAGATCATTTTCTATCAAAAATTATACGCTTTCAAATGAAAAATTCTATTTACCGCCCTAAGCAACTGCCAATCTTGCCTACTCGGTAAATCCGCCACTGTGCATATGATAAAATGTATTCCTTGCAAGGAATACATCGTATGCAAGGAATACGTTAGTCCTTTGTTTAATCTGTCAATTTAGCGACCTGTTCGATTAAGATACAGAGTACTTTTCAATAACATCGTTGGTATCTACATTCTACATCTCAAAATAGGAATGGTTGTAAGAAAAGTCATTCGAAAACAAGAAACATCTAAACATAAATTTCAATTCTCCTTCCAAAAGAGTTGTTATGCTTCTCGGGAAAGTGTGAGGCTTTATATAATAATTATTGCCTCCATATACTTTAAATGCTCGGTAGCTATTAATTCTTATACTACCTTTTTACACCCGTAAAATGGCGCATTGAAAGTTTCATACTTACTCCCAAAATAGAAGGCACGCTTCTATAAACAAATATCAAGAAATATTTTCTATAGAATCTATAGAAGACTTTATATAGAAAAATCTATGTAGCCAGCCAGCAAGCATTATGTACACAACACACACACTACAGAGTACCCCCAGTATTTATATTTCTTTATGAAGCATTGTGTAGTAATTATAGTAAATAATATTTAACATTGATTTTCTATTAGCAATGCTTTCCAAAACATACGGTATATATACAGACTGTGTTGGAATGCTTTTCCAATACAGAATCAATGTTAAATATTATTTATTACTGGCAGGCCGTCTGGTTACTGTACGGAGTCAGTCAGTACACATGTAATGAGTACACACTCACTCTTAAATGAGTCAGTACACACAGTCAATGAGTCAGTACACACTCTTAAATGACAAACTACCATACGCATATGAGATGACTACATGTGTTCTGACTGATTCCGCACAGTAACCAAACGACCTGCCATTAATAAATAATATTTAACATTGATTCTGTATTGGAAAAGCATTCCAACACAGTGTGTATATCCAGATTCCAATAAGAAAATAATTCTGAAACGTTGGTAGTTCTAATAGTCTATACACACTATTTGTTGCTATAGAAATATATATATATGTGCAACTACTTCATAACGATAAAGTATGTCCTTTACACTATATTTCAAACTGATCCTAAGGGAAGACAGAATGTGTTCCCATTAATCACTAAAATGTAGGTCATCAGAATTGATGTACTGGAAATTCTTGTAGTTTCCAATTTCTTTAATGTTTTTCTTTTATTCACAATCTTGCAACAACAAAAAACGTGTATATTAAAATCTCTGAAGTGATCATCCATTCATTTCCTTCATATGCAAAGCAATATGTAAATATGACACGGTAATTATGCAGATTGTTGTAATTTGCATAAATTTAGGAAGTCATGGGAACTCATTTGATCGTGAAATTTGACCGTGTTAGAGAAAAATTAATTTTTATAGATTGCAATTGATTTTTATGGAATGTTACCAAGTTCCCAAATCCGTTTTTTGAATAATTCAGCGAAATTTTATCCGATTTTAAGGGCATTTTTTTTAAACCCACTTAAACCCACTTGGGTCATTTTATTTTTATTTTTAGTAGTGAATTCGCTTACATCCATCCTTTTATCAAATGTATGATTTAGAATCCATTTTATATATTTTAGAAAAACTTTTATCCGAAGCATTTTTTCGAAAACCGAATCAAGAGGCACAAATCAATTAAAAAATAACATCAACTTTTGCAGCCAATTGTACATATATACAGCTTGTATTTTAAAATACACCCAACCTGTAAACAATGTATAGTGTATCTATCACTGTCTATATGTAGTGACTATGATATGGTGTCTTTGTTACCCTTAAACTGCATTAAAATCAGTATTGTATAACATATAACTATTATACTTATCACACTCTAACTACAATAATTTGTATATCATTGCATCTTATTCGTTCATATATACATCGTCGTAATTGTCCGTCGTGTGTCTACATGTACACTCCCGTTCAATAAAATTGAACAGACCTGAAATGTTAATTTTCTTACATTTCATAAAACTCTTCATTTTTGTAATAATTTATCTGTATAGTAATTCATTTATAAACAAAGATAAGTAGTATATATTTTAAGTGTGAAAAAAGAAATGGAAGTATAGTAAAAAACATTTACTACAAGAATAATCAAAATTGTGGGACTGATTCGGTTTAGATCTGTTCAATTTTATTGAACGAGAGTGTATATGTAACAAAGACACCATATCATAGTCACTGCATATAGAGAGCGATAGATACACTATACATTGTTTCTAGATTGGGTGTATTTTAAAATACAATCAGTATATAACTAAACTAAATACATTTATGAGAATGTCCTTCAATTCTCTATACAGCCATATATTTATAAAATGCAAAAACACACGAACAATAGAACACCACCGCATCGCATCGCACGTCATCATCATCAGACTAGTCAAATAAATTATCAAATCTACACAACTATTCTCACAAGAGAACCAACAAAAACAACAAAATTTCCAAAAATATTTGATGTTGCTATGTTTTTTTTCTAACTAAAAATAATTTCCGATATTTATCAAAGCCAAACATAGGTAGAGTAGTGTGTGTAGTGTTGTGTTGATTCCCAGAAATAATAAATTACAACAACAACAAAAAAGTACAATACATGATTTTATAGAAAAGTAAATTTAATCAAATACTAAATGTTATTTACGTCATTCAATTTTAATTTAACTTCTGATTTCAAAATTTCGTTACGCGGGAGCTACGTCAACGAATTTCCTCAGAATAAATACATTACTTCTCTTTTGGAAATAGATCTTAATTAACTTTTATCTGATTGATGTTCACCTGTGGCCGCTAGAGTGGCTCCGGACAGATATATATATATAAATAAATATAATTTTCTTATATTTGTACACTTGGCCACAAAAGTTGATGTCATTTTTTTAATTTTATACTTGTTTGTTATTTATTCGGTTTTCGAAAGCATTTTTTCGAAAACCGAATCAATAAGACACAATATTTAAAAAAAATTACATCAATTTTTGTGGTTCATAGTAGTCTATAGCGGTCATAATTTTGGTCCGCTTAATATTTCGTATCGAGCTACGTCAACGAATTTCCTCAGAAAAATACATGACTTCTCTTTTGAAAATAGATCTTAATTAACTTTTATCTGATTAATGTTCACCTGTGGCCGCTAGAGTGGCTACGGAAAGATATATATATATATATATATAAATATAATTTTCATATATTTGTACACTTGGCCACAAAAGTTGATGTCATTTTTTTAATTTTATACTTGTTTGTTATTTATTCGGTTTTCGAAAGCATTTTTTCGAAAACCGAATCAATAAGACTCAATATTTAAAAGAATTACATCAATTTTTGTGATCCATAGTAGTCTATAGCGGTCACAATTTTGGTCCGCTTAATATTTCGTATCGATATGCTTTGGTATTTGTAAGGACAAGATTGTTAATGAGTAGAATATGATTAGAGGAAACGGGGGCCTTAGAAAAATAAGAAAACACAAAATATAAAATATCTCTCCCTTAATATTAGAAAAACAATTAGTTAAAAAAATGTTGCAAATAATAATCCAGTGCTTAAAAATATTATCCTGATGTTATTTTGGCGAGATGAAGAAATTACAGATTATTACAAATTATTTTGATACAGATTTCAAAATCTTAAACTACTTTACGTCTTTCTTTCCAGAAAATTCATCTAAATACATTATAAAATAGGTAAAAATAACAACTAACTGAGTTAATTGCTTAAATATCCGGTATATACTGAATTTATGACAAAAAGTTTCAAACAAAAATTGTTTATTTAAAAAAAAGGGATATATTTTTGTTCTATCTCTGATTGACGAACTTGAGCTTACTTTTTAGCTCAAGAAGAGGAACCCGTTTTAGTTATCGTGTTGACAAATTCAGAACTAAACTGAATATCCCCTGGTAGATATTATATACCGGGTATAAAAATCAAGTAACCATGGTCATAAGTAACCCATAATAATGATATTTGTAATATTAATTATTATGGGTATTTTATTTAAATTGCGAATATTTCTGTAAATATTTGAGTTATAGAAAATATGTTCGGATAATGAATTTTAGTAAAATTTTTGAGGTTGGAAAAAAAAGCCATGGTTATCTTCGTGGGGAGTGTGTAACCAAAAAAGTGTTTGGTCAAAATAGGGCTCTGTAGTTTATGAACGGCCCATTATTACAAATTCTATTGAAACAACATAACAATTTATATGTCAAACATTCAATAGGGAATATGCATGAAAAATTTTTTTCACTTGAATTGAAGCATGTTTACTTGACAAATAACAAGGTAAAATTACTTTTTAAATAACTTTAAAAATAAGCGAGATATGAATGATTGAAATTCCCGATTAGACAAAGAGGGTGATAGCCCTCTTGATATGTTAAGTGACGTCATATTACACTTTCACCATTTAAAATACACGTAAAACTCCGTTTTTAGTATTTTTGCAAGAAAGAGACAGATAATAATCTTTAAAAGCTTATAGCTTTCCTGATATTTATCGGATTTTAATTTCGTTTTTAAATATTATTACAGTATTAACAGTATTTTCATATTCTGAAAATAAATGTGAAAAAAAATCTTCATGCATATTCCCTATTATTTAGAATTAAATATATTTAAAAAAACATAGATGCTTTATATTTTTAATTGATGATAGCATGAAAAATTAATAGATTTTTTTTTTCATTAAAACCAAAAAATAATTATTATATATATATATATATTATTATTTATTATAAATCTAACCTTGTCTTTTTGTCAATGTTAATATATACACACATATTCATATTTACGTTAAATACACGAAAATTTAATTAATAAAATATGAATATTATTATAAATATAATTATCTTTGTATAGAATATATATAATAATAATTATTCTAAATTTATTATGGTACATTTCAAATATAATGAACACCAATGATCATCATTTAGTATTTGCAAAGCGAAATCCATCCAGAGGTGATCGTCAAAATCAGTTTCAGAGTAGTGAACTCCTTAAATCTATGTCACCAAATGCCGCCATTTAATTACCGAATACTAACCTAGTATTATAGTATGTTACAGAAATGAAGTTATAAATATTGGGATCTGTCAGGGGGTGGACTTTAATATTTCAACCTACCAGTAGTTACTAAAGTTTTCCCCCAATTATTTGAATTAACCGAATCCGATCCGGATAATAAAATATACGGATAATTGATTTTGAAGACGAACTGTCGGTTTTCTGTGCAAAAAGTTTTGCTTTTTCGCAAATAATGCGTCCTGAAAAATTCCCATTGCTGACAGCTGCAAAAACCACTTGCATACGACCCTTTTTTATCCTCAAAGCAATTCGTATACTTGGAATATTACTGTGTTTACTTTATTCTTCATTTATAAATAAATTAATAAACGAATTTAATAATGTGGGCAAACTTAAAGAAATTATTTTTCGTACGCTTTGACATAAACATCAAACAAACAAATATAACTGAATGTTTGATAGACAAAAGAACAACTTAGTTTAATTACATGAATTGTCCATCAGAAGTGTATCCACTGATCTCTGTATAAATGAGCGTGTGTATCGGTTATATGGTTCCCCCTTTTGTTATGGTTAAAAAAATACTATTTTTGTATATTATTTTATCAAAAATCAAAACTGACAACACGAAATGAAATACAAACAGTATAAAAAATAGTTTTTTAACACATTTATTTGGTTATATAAATGCCTCGTTACTCAATCGAGTACATTGAGTACATGCGCATTCAGACCCAAAAATTCAAAACAAGGTCAGTGGAAAATTTTAACCTATACAAATTTATTATCAAATTTTCTAGTGAATATGAATCTTCTGTAGTACTTCGGCTGTAGTTTATGCAAACACCCAAACTAGTTTTACAACTGGCAAAGTAACGTCAAAATCAAACTTTACAAACACTTTTGGCCATTAACTTGTTAGTAACTTGAGCCGTAAAACAAGACAAAATGATTATTTCAAATAAAAGGAATTTTAGTTCATTGAGAAAAAGAAACATTTACGTAGCTCAAATAGCCCTGTGTTTCTTCGGTATCTCACATAACTTAAGGTTGTTGCCTTGTATAATTGGGGTTTTTATTTTGGGTTTCAGCTACGGGTTTATAAATTAACATGTACAATAATTGAACATCAATATGAATACTCAATACGAACTGTCAATATTTTATTTTTGTATTTTTCACTCAAGAAATGAGACTGATACCTTTACTGCTTATAAATCTCCTTGTATAACCAACATTAGAACGTAACTTATGATAATGTGTATCAACCCAAGGGTTATAGGTCTTATCACGACATTTTGTAAGTAATGTATAACATAACACAAGACAATAGTTACCAATCATTATTTAAAAATACACAGTTTATAATGATTCAGAATTTAAAAGGCATTATGCGTGGCTTGTCATCGACAAACCCATATGCCAAAAAGCGGCCTTTAGTTATAAGTGGTAAAATAGTCAATTTACATAAAATTGACAACATAAAGTGAATTAAATGATTCACACTAATTGAAAACCACAATAATATATAATAATTAAATCAACACGCTATTCATGATAGATAAAATTAACAGAAAAAAAAACAAAAGGTGAGTTTATAAAACAAAAAAATTATTTAAAATTGATATATCAACCAAAAATAAAATGAGATACAAGGTTAATTTTTTTACTGCCCTCGAACTAAATTAGGAAAATTTCCGTTTATGTACGAATTAGTAATAAATTTATTAATCATTAAAAAAAATTATACAATTGCAACAAAAAAATTAATTATCGATGAGGCCGGCTTTTATTTAGAGGATTAATATCATTAAGTAAACAGAACGGGATATCAGATATACCCAGGGGATTATTCAACTGAATAAATATCCTTATTAGACTAAAAGGAAATGAATCTGTGACATTACAGGGAATACCTATGATTGGAGATTAAAGTAAAAGTATTTTATAAAGGTCCCTGAACAGCTTCAGTCGAATTCAATCATTCGACATTCAGGAAACGTCTCCCTTTGATGCCTGCATTACTGATAAATCAATGACAAAAATGTTATCAATCATTTTACTTTCATAACTAAAATTTCCCACAAAATATGTGACAGAAAAGTGAAAACGCCCCTATATTTAGTTATCAATTTCTCAATTGAATAAGAAAAAACAACAATGCTGAGCATTGTTTCCGTACACATCAAAAGTAAACAAAATTATTCCATATTAACATTTTGTATACTATAATTAAAGTAAATATATTAATTAATTACCAATTTAATTAACATGTACACTGCACATTTAATTAATAATAGAATGATATTTAAACATGGACAAATTTATATAAAAATATACGAAAATAATGATGTATTTGTGTTATTAAAAAGAAGGGTAATGACACTTCTACAAAAAATTACAATTTGTACGTTTTTTTACCTTAGTATTAAATAAAATGTACAATAAATAACATAACACAGAAACTTTTAAGCACAAACTTATATTAAATATTAGTTTACAGTCATTTGTGTATTATTTGATATAAACATTATTCATTAAACACAAAAACCACCCTCCTATTCTATATATTAACAATACTGAATACACACTATAATCAACCAAAACGATGATATTAAACACTGCACTGAAAAAAAAAACATTGACAGTGGTTCTCTTTCATTATTTTGTTATTTCATAAATTTCACTATGATTGTCGCTACCATCACAATGTCTGTGCAACTGAAAATTAAACGTAGCCATAAACGGTTTGCTATATTGAACGTGGCTTTAGTGTATGAATATAGCAGCGGATTATTATATAATGTACAAAAATTGATAGTCGGGGATTATACTTTAATTAGAGAGGATATTACCATACAAATTTACGTGCAAAAATGGCTGCAAGAAGAATTGCTAAAAGTTCAATTAATTGGACTGCTTTAGCTGAAAAAGTACCTGAAAATCAGAAACCTAATTTTGCTGTGTTTAAGCAAAAATCTGATGGATATTTACGAAGGTAATTTAAATGTCATTGATTATCTTAACCCTTCGAATTTTTTCTATATGACTTATATAACCTATTTTTGTTTCCAGAGTCTTTTCAACCCCTGAAAATCCACCAAAATTAGATTGGGCATACTACAAAGAACGTATTGCCATTGCTGGTATGGCAGATACTTTCCAAAAGCAATACGATGCCTTGAAAGTCCCATACCCAGAAGACAAAGTTAGCAAGGATATTGATGCATTAGAAAAAACAGTCAAATCTGAAATTGCTGCTTTTGTTGCTGAATCTAACAAAAGAATATCTGAGTGAGTAATATATTTTTACTCTTTTTTTTTGGATATTTGCTTACTTATGAATCGTTTAGGTACAACAATGAAATCAACCGATTGGAGAAATTGGTACCATATGATCAAATGACATTAGAAGAATACAGAGATGCGTATCCAGATAAAGCACTTGACCCAATTAATAGACCAACATTCTGGCCACATTTACCTGAAGATCAACTAGGTTATAAACCAGTCGATGCAGCAGCACAAAAAGACCATTAAAGAGTCTCTAAAATCATTTTAGCATCTTTTAGAAGAATAATTGTTCGAAATTTATAAAGCGTACTGTATTGGTAAATGCAATAAAGTTACTTTAAATGTATAGTTTTAATCTATTTTTTTAGTCACGACAGTAATCCCACTGTTCCACAATAAACAGTAATCCCACTGTGCTTTCAAAATTTGAAAATTTATAGTATTCAAACACGGCTCTAATATACTACAATTTGGTAACTGGAATATTGATGCAGGTGTTTAGATCAATTTTATCGAATTGCAACCCAGCAAACATACAAGTCAGAAAGACTTCAAAAAGAAGTCTTATTGAAGACTTCATTAGGAAGTACAATTATGACGTCATAATGGCGTCTTTTTTCAGAATTCTCAATTGAGATATCCTTAAGACATCTTTTTTTATGGTTTCATAAGAAGTCAGAAATAGGAGCCCTTTAAGTAGTCTTTTTTTCTGTCTTCGTAAAAAGTCGAAAATAGGAGCTCCTTAAGAGTCTATTTTTACTGACTTCGCAAGAAGTCAGAAATAAGAGCCCTTTAAGTAGACTTTTTGTATGTCTTCATAAAAAGTCAGAAATAGGAGTCCTTTAGAGTCTATTTTTTCTGACTTTTCAAGAAGACAGAAATATGAGCCCTTTAAGTAGACTTTTTTTCTGTCTTCCTAATCATTCAGAAATTGGAACCCTTTAAGAGTCTATTTTTTCTGACTTCGCAAGAAGTCAGAAATAGGTGCCCTTTAAGAGTCAATTTTTTCAGACTTCGCAAGAAGTCAGAAATAGGTGCCCTTTAAGAGTCTATTTTTTCTGATTTCGCAAGAAGTCAGAAATAGGAGCCCTTTAAGTACACATTTTTTCTGTCTTCGTAAAAAGTCAGAAATAAGAGCCCTTTAAGAGTTTATTTTTTCTGACTTCTTGCGAAGTCAGAAATAAGAGCCCTTTAAGTAGACATTTTTTCTGTCTTCGTAAAAAGTTAGAAACAGGAGCCCTTTAAGAGTGAATTTTTCTGACTTCGCAAGAAGTCAGAAATAGGAGTCCTTTAAGAAGTCTTTTTCCCAAGTTTTTTATATTTTTACTCAATTTAGCGCACGCGCATTTTTGTTATAGTTTTTATTTTCTCTTATTCAGCTTTTATTTGGAGAACTTGTAAAGGTATTATTATAATTTAATTTATTTATATAGTGTTATCAAGTATTTAAAACCAGTTTAAGTGCGTTATTTTTAACGTGGATTATTTTTATTTGGTTTTATCTGTAACTATCTTAAAGGTTAACGCATTAAAATGAATTTAAAAAATGAATATCATGATTTTCTATTTTTTATTCAGATTTGAAACCAAGATGTCTGCCAAGGTGATGATCATCCCATCTTCGAACCTATTCCCAAGAATATCAAAAAATTAAGTTTGAGTCAAAAGTTAGCTCAATGGAAATATGAGTTTAACATTACTCAAACTGCATCTAAATATTCTTCGGAATGTAGAGTCGATAGAAGACTTAAAAAATTTTCCAATAGATTGCCGTACATTATTAAATTCTCCTAAAAATACCTCTATTCGTACTGTTGCAGCAGGAGAATATTTTCATTATGGTCTAAAAAAAGGATTGATTGACCAACTGAAAGCGATCGATTTGGGCCAGTTTAAAGAAATTATGCAAATCAACGTGCAATTCACAGTTTGCCAATTTCAAAGAGTTTGAAGAGTCAACTCTATCCAATACAAGTCGAAATTTACCCAAAAGTTTCTGTACCTTTTGCTGTTGGAATATATCATGGACTTAGCAAGCCAAATGATTGTAATGATTATTAATATAAATTTAAATGTAAATATAAATTAAATGAATAAATATTTATTAATTTTAATATAAAATTGTTTATATTTTTTTAGCCTCTATTTTTAGGAATCTTAAAATATTAATTTACTCTTAAAGAACTCTTAAAAAAGAGCTCTTGAAGAGGCCAGAATCAAGAACTCTTAAGATCTCTTAAATATGAGCTCTTGAATAGGTCAGAATCAAGAACTCTTAAGATCTCTTAAAAAGGAGCTCTTGAATAGGTCAAAATAAAGAACTCTTAAGATCTCTTAAAAAAAGCTCTTGAAGAGGTCAGAATCAAGAACTCTTAAGATCTCTTCAAAAGAAGCTCTTGGAGAGGTCAGAATCAAGAACTCTTAAGTTTTATATTTTCGAAGTCAGAAAAAAAAGTTCATAAAGACTTAATAACGAAGTCTTCAGTAGTTCTTGAGGTGGCGCATTGGACATCCTCATGAAGTCCTGAAGACCCCATTTGACGAATAATTTAAGACGTCCAAATCTTTAATAAGAGCTCTTAAAGAACTTTTGAAGACGTCATATTGTTCACTGGGAACTGTTTCGTTTGGTTAAAAATTTGAAATTCATTCCAGTACAATTCGAATGTGGATATTCTGAAAAAAAAACTATAGAATCGCTTGTCTTTCAATTACTTATTTCGAGTTACCAAGTTCTAGTACTGAGTGGGCAACCAAAATATTTTCATCAAATTATTTAAATGAAAAATTCTAGATACATCTATTTAATAAAATATTAATATTATATTCAATCTAATAATAGATTGAAAATAAAATATATATAAAGCTACATTTACTGCCATCTGTTGAGGGGAGATTGCCTTAATTTTTATAAGGCCTTCATAGTGGAATGAAGATCCTCGTCCGAATAATCAACATGACTTTTTTTTAACTTATTTTTTTTCCATTGTTTAATAGTTTTTTCAATAGTTTACGAAGTTAAATAAATTTACTGAGTAGTTCACACTTAGAAAAAATTTACTTAACATAGGTTTGTGGGTATTCAATCGATCGGGAATCGTTTGTGAATTCCAATATAAATGTTAAAATAAAGTTTATGACTCAATAATAAATATATGATCAAAATAACGTTTGTGACTCCGTATTTTTTCGAGAAAAATTCGATTAAACTTTTGCTTGTTTTGGCGGTTACTAGATGACGCTGGTGTTTGCTTCTAATGCCATCTAGTGTTGTAATAGTTAATTATGAGCATCAGTACCTAAAAAGTGTTAGCTCCATCTAACAACTGCGAAAGAACCTTAAAACGTGATGTTGGCCAAATTCGGGTTGGCTATTCGGACGAGGGTGGAATCAAAATCACCTAATATGTATAAAAAACAAAGACATCTCTAGGGTATGTTTTTGTATGTTACTTGAAACACCACTACACACCAAATAGAAATAGCTTACCATCTAGTGTCATTTTCAGTAATGTGTTAGTTCACAAAACTACCGCCTCACACAAATAAAGATGTAAATAAATGTTCATTATCATTCACAAATTTTCTATTGAATCCCTCGCCTGTTCCGATATTCATCTGGAGTTTGTGGAAGGAAACTGCAGAAAACCTTCACAACATAGCCGGTTACTTTTGTTTTTGTACATACGCCGACAGTTTAGTCGATTAATCGCCCCATTATTTTTTTTTTCAATTAATTTAATTGACAAACTGCAGCCTTTGGGAATCGAACCACCAACCTTCCAGTTCCGAGTAGAGTGCCTTAACCAACTGAACCACTCAGATTGATTTACTGATGTTCGTCTAATGATTTAATGGGTTTGTTATTTATTTTGAGGAAATACATAGGGTATAAAAAATCCAAAACTTTTTAAAATTTAAGATTTTATTTTGTGTACAACAAACATTTTTTACATTTTCTATTAGTTTATTAATTGATTATAGGTACATAATAACATTTGATGTGTATATTAGGTCATTTTTTTTGTCACCAATAATTTTATTGAATGTATTTCACATTAAAAATATTTACTTAACTCATATTCTTAAAGATATGTATCGTGTATATCGTGTAAAGATCAATAAAAAAAATTATATAAAACTTAATAGGAAACAATTCCAAGAAAAATGTATACAAAATTATTGTCTCAAATCTAAGCTGATTTCATAAATAAATTTCGTTTATTTGTAATATTCAATAACCCTCGACGCAAAAAGGAGGGAGTTTGAGGAGCTTTACTCCAAAAACTAATTTTTAAAATACTTAAGTTTTCTACACACACTGATCCATCTTAGGCCAATGGCAAAGATTACTAAATTTAAACCCATGGCAAAGCTTCGACTGTGTATTACTTTCGGGTTATCAATGGCGACGAATGGTAGCGGTTTTTCCAGTTTGCGTAAACAGAATTATTGGTCTAGTCGTACGCGCCAAATAAATCAAAACCGTTATTATTTCGATGTCTATTGTGATATTCGTACTCAGCAGTATGTAAAATCGAAATAGTAATCGCAATCATGAGTTTCAAATATTGGCTTATCATAGGCCATTGATGGTAAGGTTAGTTTACGTTACGTTGTAGTGGCTACCCCAGACGTGACACACTTAGACCATAAGGTCCTCTGTGATACCTATACATTAAGGATCAAGGTAGAGGACAAGAAATTTGTATGCAGGCTAGGATTGGAAGGTTGTGTGACATTGGTAGGAACTATGCGGATATTAAACTCGGCCATTGATAGATTTGTTTTAAAATTTATTATATCCGATATATAATATATACCAGGATATATTAAGTTTAGTCCCGATTTACGAAGTAACGGTTGAAAATATTGATCGCAGAAATAAATTTTGGAATGGATGTTCATAAAATGATCTAATTAGTCCATTTCCGCAAAGTTGTCCGTACGTCCATCTGTAAACACGATAACTCAAAAACGAAAAGAGATAGCGAACTGACAATTCATACGTGTGTTCTAAAGCTAAAAAGCAAGGTCAAGTTCGTGAATGAGCCAAATCTGATCATATTTGGGCAAAATGGGCGAAACTGTTTATCTGTGATACCGTAAGAGAAAGAACAAAAATTTAAAGACAAAAACCTTTTGTTCCTTTTTTAAAAATAAATAATTTTTAGTTGATTTCATAAATTCAGTATATAGCGGGTATTTAAGCAATTGACTCAGTTAGTTGTTATTTTCACTTGTTTATTGTTTTGCAGATAAAATTTTACAATTTGCGGATAATCCTGATATTATCCTGATATTTACATGAATTATTCCCATAAACATCTTGTTTCGCCATTTACCGAAGTATTATCTGACTCGGAGAAATAACCGATTATGAGAACAATTGATGACGACACTATGACTTTGACGAAAAGAAACGATCTAAGCAATACTTAAAGTGTATTAACATCCAAATGAAATGCAACCCAAGTTCAAACGCATGACTGACGACACACAATCTTTGAACATTGTTTGTTAACAATTATTATTTAACAATTAAAAAAAGATAATTTACCAAAAAAATCTTGCTACTCTATGTATCCAATAGGGAATATGCATGAAAATTTTTTTTCACATTTATTTTCAGAACATGAAAATACTGTTAATACTGTAATAATATTTAAAAACGAAATTAAAATCCGACAAATATCAAGGAAGCTATAAGCTTTTAAAGATTATTATCTGTCTCTTTCTTGCAAAAATACTAAAAACGGAGTTTTACGTGTACTTTAAATGGTGAAAGTGTAATATGACGTCACATAACATATCAAGAGGGCTATCGCCCTCTTTGTCTAATCGAGAATTTCAATCATTCGTATCTCGGTTATTTTTAAAGTTATTTAAAAAGTAATTTTACCTTGATATTTGTCAAGTAAACATGCTTCAATTCAAGTGAAAAAAAATTTTCATGCATATTCCCTATTGTTCCTTACACTTTTGTTCTGATACATTCTTCAAACATACAAAATTATTAATTAAAATTACAATTTGGTCGAGGGTTTTGTTGCATTTTTAAAATATCATAATGTGATCTTCTTATTCATTCGATTGTTTTGCCTTCTTCACAATAAATATGGCATCGTCTAGATAATAAAATGATTGATTTATATCACCTTCACATAAGTATGGTACACGACTCCATCGTTCTAATTCAAAACCATTCGGTATCAGAATATTTTGCCAAAAACTGAATACTTGTTTCTCAAATGTACGTCCCGTTATATTTAATCTTTCTGTTGGTAAATGACTATTATTATCACCACCAGTTTCGACGTACGGTGAGAATGGAAGGACCAGTGCAATTACAATACGGCCATCAGGTGTCAGACTGGAATGCATTTTTTGTAAAATATCCAATGGACGATCACATCGATCTAATAGATTTAAACACATTATCACATCATATTTATGATCTATATGCCAGTTGTCGATGTCTAAAATTCTGAAACAAAAAAAATAAAGATTAGTAATTAAACATCAAGATAAATGACTACAACAATATTGGTAGTCATCAGTCCTGTTTGGACCGAAGTCATCAGCCTAATGTTCAACCAAGCTTGGGTCAATATTGGTGTAAAAGCTTGGGCCAATATTGATTGCACCTTCGGCCCCATATTGGTAGGCACCGTTGGTCCAATGGCCAGGCACAGACAGGCTTGGTACGAAGCTATCATCTGGATGTATAACCAAGCTTAGACCAATATTGTTGTAGAAGCTTGGACCAATGTAAAATAGCGTTGGTTAGAGCCTGGACCAGTCTTAGGCCTGTCATAATTTCCTACATGGGATGTGTGAGATATTTGATGTTTGATTTGAGCAAATTCGAACAGTTTTTGAGATATAACACTTGAAAATTACAAAATAAGAAAATCCGTGCCGTAGATTTTTCGTGAAAACGTCCTGCACATGATCCATAGACGTTTGGACTGTCGCTGGCCGCTGTATGCTCGATGGACCAGCTTGGTAATAGACTCTTTAGACTCGTTGGATCTCTTTCAACGCGAGATTTCCTCTATCAATTTAATTCCGGCGAATATTTTCAGTGTTTTACTTTGCCTCCTAGTAATGCTCCGCAAGATCTTCACAATGACACTAGAATCAATGTCCTAGCTAAACGCCATTCCATGCTCACACCCATTTATAACTATACACAAAGCTGATCCGTAAAAATTCACGCGCATGCGCCTACACTGGTAGGACGACGTCACAGAAAGCAAATACAGCGCGACAAATACGTATAACATGATCTATCTGTTATCGGCTCAACTATTGTAAATGCATTAGTTTCGAAGTTATTAGTCATTGAAATCTTACAGAATTTCGTTACCCAAGAATGTTTAATCAATCAGCAGTGTCACGAGCAAATAGACGTTTTCAGGTCAAAATAAAAGAGTTTTAAGTGATTTTAGGCATTGCAATGTTTCGATTGGGATGCTTGATAGGTACCTAGTGAAAAATTTTCCAAAAGTCTTCAAAATTTCATTGAAAAAATATCAAAATTTGGGAACTGTCAACTATAGCAACAATGAGTATGACATACTCTATCAGATTATTTACTTAGTTTAACGTGGATTTAAAAAACAACAAAATTAAAGAGGTAAAAAATGCATTTTATCTATTTTTATAGGCAACTTTATAAGCGTAACTGTGTTTGAACATTGCCTATAAACATAAGTAACTAATACTTAAATATTCTTGATTTTAAAGTTTTTAACAACACAGAACAGATTAATAATTATGTAAATGATTTTATTTTTTATTTTAAACAAATTTTTAAGGCCTGTAAATAACATTTCTTGACTACACTCCCAAAACAAATAATTCAAATAATCACTTGTTTCAGAAATAATTAAACATACAAAAGATCATAAAATTATCATAAATTGATATTCTAATTTTTCCAGTTTTATATAAATTTTAAAACCATCCTAAATTTATATATAAAATTCTAACCCCAATTATCTTCAGAACAACATTCAAGTGAACATTTAAAAGGTAAACAACAGTCGTTTGTGAGTCCATGAACTGAAAGAGGAATAATTATTTATTGATATGTTATCCTTGAAATTATAAATATACAAAACAATAAAAACATTTGCACAAGTTGTCTTCTGTTGTGCATTTTGTTGTTTTTTTGTTGTTGATATTTTGTTTTGTTTTAAATGTTTTTAAAAGAAGCTATAATATAATATATGCTAATTTTAATAATAAGATTACTGAAAATAACAATAATTTTATATGTTAATTTTATTATAAAATCATTATTCAACAAATTTGCACAACATAACATAATTGTTTTTTTGTAGCAATTTTCACAAAATTAAGGGCACTTAGACATAGACACTTCTCTCTCTCTCTGTAAAAGTCGTAACTTATTAGAATAAGCGTGTGGTTTGATATTCGATTTTATGAGTATTTTATATAGAAATTATTGGTAGTTTTGATATTTCAATGCAAATTTCGAAATCGATAGACAAGGTAGGCACCCGGTCCAAGTAGCCGACCGGTCTAAGGCGTTATATCTGTGCAGTATGCATACTTGGAAACTGGGAGATTATGGGTTCGAATTCCGATATCAATTATTAAAAAAAAGGGGCGGTTAATTGACTAAACTGTCGGCGTATGGACAAGACCGAAATAACCGGCTATGCTTGAGAAGGTTTTCTGCAGTTTTCTTCACGAACTCCAGCATAGTTCCTATCAGAGGCGGCTGCAACCGCATATCCTACCAATACCTAGTCTATACACAAAATTCCTTCCAATCTACTCACATCATAAGTCAGAAAAAGTTATTAGTTAATAGATAATAAAGAGTGCATATTTATATGAAGAGTACAAAGAGCTCTTATTCTCCCGGCCACAAAAAAATGCCACCCATTATATATTTGTTAGTCAATTTAATCAATTTATCTCAAACACTGGAGAGAGGGGGCACCACTATCAAGTTTCTGCCGCGGGGCGCAAAAATCGTAGATCCGGGGCTGCTTAATAACGATGAGAGTTAGTTACCATTCAGAATACAGTTTTAACGTCTTTCAATATCTCAATAAGAAGTTCAGCTAAATTTAAACTTATAAAATTATCACATTGTTAAAGTCGATCCATTGACTGAAACGATTATATAGATATAAAGTTTTTCACAATATTCAAACTAATTAATTATTCAAATTTAGATAGTTTTACGACTTCTGTATATTATTAAATAGAATGCAGATGACTATAAAATTATACTATCAGCTTTCCTTTACCGAAAAAAAAGAAGCAAATTTAATAATAAAAAAGACGTAAGTAAAATTACTTGCAAGCAACTATATACATTGTAATATAATCGAACATTTATATATCACTTAAATGAATTACTTCTTATTTAACAGTCAGTTAAATGATTCCCTTGGTATCAATTAAGTCCAATCCAATCAACGTAAATAAAGTCTTAAAATGCTTTCTACAATGTAAATAAAATATAATCATTATTTTTTTTATCACAGGGAAAAAACACGATTTCGAAATCTTACTAAAATAATCGGGGTGATTGAACTAGTTGTCAAACATGGGCTTAGACATTTTTTTATTAAATTTCGTTGCGGCAGATTACTAGAGGTAATTTTATATTTTTATTCACTTCGAGTGAAATCGTTGAAAGCGATCCTATTTATATGAAAGTTACGTTTTTCGCAAATATTTCTAGCTAACTCTTTAAGTCGGAACCACCAGTCGGCCACCAGCCCAAGTAGCCAAGCGGTCTAAGACGTTATATCTGCGCAGTATGCCTACTTGGAAACTGGGAGGATATGGGTTCGAATCTCGACATTGGCAGTTTGTCAATTATTAAGAAAAAAAAAAGGGGGCGGTTAATTGACTGAAATGTCGGCGTATGGACAAGAACGAAGTAACCGGCTATGCTTGAGAAGGTTTTCTTTAGTTGTCGAACTCCAGATATCGGCATAGTTCCTATCATAGTCGGCTGCAGGTGCATATCCTACGAATTCCTAGTCTATACACAAAAATTCGTTCCAATCCACTCATATCCATATACCCTTAGGTGTAGCGGTGTCGCTTCATCATTAAATTATTATTATAATTTTGTTCTTCATTTTTTATCTGTTGCATTTCAACTATAACTTCCCTCTATTATCACGGTTGCTGTGAATGTTAACAACCTTGGTAATTTACATATAAAAATAATAACATTTCATAAATCAAATTAAAAATATCAATTTTAATTAATAAAGATCAATTATATCTTTTTTATGTATTTATTATTTATTTAAATAATAATTTTTAATATAACAAACATATACTTTACATAGGCATCACAATGGACCTTATGGTCGAAGTGTAGACCGTCCAGGCCAGCCTCTACAATCTATCTATTTCCTCTACGAATCGTCGAATGAAAAACACACTGCCAACTAAATATCTACATAGTATTACATACGAAACGTCGAATGAAAAACTTGAAAAACAATTTTTAATCGACGACGTCAAGAGAAAGCGCTGTGATCTATTTTATGAGTAGAGATTTTTCAAACAGAGATGAGTCAAAATCATAATTGGTAGGATAATGTATATGCTAATATACCATACGTGTTGGAAAGCATTGCTAATAGAGAATCAATGTTAAATATTATTTACTATAATAACTATACACAACAAGCTTTATAAAGAAATCAAAATAATGGTGGTACTCTGTAGTGTGTCTGTTGGTATGCTTGCTGGACTGTTTTGTACTGCATTAACATGTAATGAAAGTGGGTTAAATATGTTCATTGTTGTCTGCTTAAGCTTAGCATTACTTCTAAAAATTGAAAATACTTTTTTGAATATCCCTTATTATTTGTATGTTTGAAAATAAATGATAGTATTCTATTAACGGTATCACATAAAACAACAATCCACTCAAATTAAAAGAAAAATAAAACCCCAAAAAGAAAAAAAAAAGATTTCCAACAAAAAAAAAAGTCAAAACCATTCGAATGCTTGGCGATTGTCAAATGCCACAATAAATAAATTGACACATTCCTGTGCCGAATGTCACCCAAAGTATTTAATAATTTGCATTTTTTCAATTATTGTGTAATAAACCATTGATGTTAAATACGGTAAATCATTAAAACACACAACCAAATATTTCCCATGCATTCACATACGTAATGATTAATATTATCAATTATAATATGCATCACAACGCCCCACACTTAAATGACATCAAACAAACAACATACACCACAAGCCTATAGCCAGATGTATGTATGTATGCGTATAGTTTTGTAGTAAATATTTTATTTATTTATTTAACATTGATTCTCTATTAGCAATGCTTTCCAACACATACTGTATATAAATATATCTTTATTCGTTTTCTGCAGTTGGCCGAATCTCATCTGTGACTAGAGTGAGACTCCCTAATTTATGTGAAACATGAAGAGCTCATAATTATATCCAAACGTCAATTCAGAAAAAAAACTGTGCAAAAACAAACGATCCGTAAAATTATAAATAAACATTTACGTAAAATTATAAATAAACATTTACATAAATAAACAACCAAATAACAAGAGTTCAAAAAAACAAAAGAAATGTAAATTTCAAGAAATCTTTTTTCTGTTTTAAATTTAAAGTTGTTATCAAAATTATATCAAATAGGTTCAAAAATCACCTCCATTAAGCTAGCAGAGCAAAGTACCGAAAATGAATTTACTACGTACCAGAATTATGTGCTCCAATTAAAAATTTTAAAAATTTAACATCAAGACAGCAGAGCATCGGTTGTAAAGTCCCGAAAATGAATTTTTAATTGCAGCACATAATTAGCACTTAATAGGGAATATGAAGCATGTTTACTTGACAAATATCAAGGTAAAATTACTTTTTAAATAACTTTACAAATAAGCGAGATATGAATGATTGAAATTCCCGATTAGACAAAGAGGGTGATAGCCCTCTTGATATGTTATGTGACGTCATATTACACTTTCACCATTTAAAATACACGTAAAACTCCGTTTTTAGTATTTATGCAAGAAAGAGACAGATAATAATCTTTAAAAGCTTAAAGCTTCCTTGATATTTGTCGGATTTTAATTTCGTTTTTAAATATTATTACAGTATTAACAGTATTTTCATATTCTGAAAATAAATGTGAAAAAAATTTCCATGCATATTCCCTATTTTGGTACGTAGTTAATTATTTTTCGGGACTTAATAACCGATGCTCTGCTGTATTGATGTTAAGCTAGCCGAGCAATTTTAATTTTCAATTTCCGCCGAAACTAAAAAAGCACAAAAA